>CM046871.1:953658-1473658 GCA_025617745.1 Heliocidaris erythrogramma | reverse complement strand
ATCTTCCATCCGCTTCCTCCTCTTTTTCTCCTCCTTATTCCTTCTTTAATTTCCTCTTCTTCTTCCTCTGTCTTGTTTTTGTTTTAATCATATTGTTTTCTTAGTTGTTGTTGTTTGTTTTTCTTTGCCTGGTTTCAATTTCCTTCTCTCCACCCCTATACCCTTCATCGATTACATTATTATTATCATTACTACTACTGCTGCTGCTGCTGCTACTTCTACTACTACTACTACTACTACTACTGCTGCTGCTGCTGTTGATACTACTACTAGTACTACTACTATACTACTACTACTACTATTAGTACTACTACTACTATTACTACTGCTGTTGATACTACTACTAGTACTACTACTATGCTACTACTACTACTACTACTACCACTACTACTTATACTACTACTACTACCACTACTACTATTAGTACTGTTACTACTACTACTACTACTACTACAATTAATACTACTACTACTAATATTACTGCTGCTGTTGATACTACTACTAGTACTACTAATACTAATACTACAATACTACTACTACTACTATTACTACTGCTACTACTACTACTGCTGCTGTTGCTGATACTACTACTAGTACTAATACTACTACTACTACTACCACTACTACTATTAGTACTACTACTACTACTACTACTACTACTACTACTACTACAACTTTTACTACCGGTACTACTACTACTACTACTACTTCTACTACTAATACTACTACTGCTAATGATAATACTACTACTACTACTGCTACTACTACTACTGCTACTACTTCTACTACTCCTACTACTACTACTCCTACTACTACCACTACTACTGCTGCTAATACTACTACTACTACTCCTACTACTACTACTACTACTGCTACTACTACTACTACTACTACTAATACTACTGCTGCTAATACTACTACTGCTAATACTACTAGTACTACTACTACTTCTACAACTACTTCTACTACTACTTCTGCTACTACTATAGGAAATTATTTGACATTAAAATTCATTAAAAATACACATCAATAGAAAGCTCATATTCTCTTCTTCCATATTTCACATTAGCATAATGAAATGGACAAGCATGACTGAGCAGGCAGCACAATTTGCATTTCCTTAGGCACAATGACATGTTGTTCGAGGAACAAATGAGTACTTGGCAGTGAACAAATGTCAAGGTGACTTCCAGCTCAGTCATGCGTTATTCTTACATAGTGCATTGATTACGCAGTGTCATATGGAAAAAAAAAATACGAGCTTTTTTATTACTGCTTATTATATTTTATAATTAATAGTCCTCTACTTTGTCACCTTTTATTAGTGTTTATTTTTTCTATCGTTTTGTGTTATATCTTCTGTCTTCAATTTGCTGTTATGTAAGATATAATTTCCCATCATTTTGTCGTTTCCCATCTGATCTTTAATAGTCGGTTTGACATTTCAAGAACCAATTTGCATACACTGAAGTCTTTTTGTTGAATTGTGATCTTATGTGATCCTAGAACAATGTCAGCTTTGTTGCCCAAATGGCAACCTTGAGCAATTTTCATAATTTGCATAAATCCAAAATGGTGCCTGGTAGCCATATTGAAACCCAACTTTTAAACTTACAATACTACTAGTACTAGTACTACTTCTACTACTGCTACTACTATAGGAAATTATTTGACATTAACATTCATTAAAAATACACATCAGTAGAAAGCTCATATTCTCTTCTTCCATATTTCACATTAGCATAATGAAAAGGACAAGCATGACTGAGCAGGCAGCACAATTTGCATTTCCTTAGCCACAATGACATGTTGTTCAAGGAACAAATGAGTACTTGGCATAGTGAACAAATATCAAGGTGACTTCCAGCTCAGTCATGCTTTATTCTTGCATAGTGCATTGATTACGCAGTGTCATATGGAAAAAGAGAATATGAGCTTTTTAATTACTGCTGATGTTGATACTACTACTACTACTACCAATACTACTATTAGTTCTACTACTACTACTGCTGCTAATACTACTACCACTGCTACTTCTTCTACTGCTGCTGCTGCTGCTGCTGCTACTACTACTACTATTACTACTGCTACTACTACTACTGCTGCTGCTGATACTACTACTAGTACTAGTACTATTACTACTACTACTACTACTACTATTACTACTACTACTAATACTACTACTACTACTGCTACTACTGCTACTACTACTACTAACTACTACTACTACTACTACTAACTACTACTACTACTGCACATCAGCGAAAGCTAATTTTTCTCTTTTTTCCTTATATCACCTGCATGAGCAACAACTCACGTACCACAGATTTCAGACGGTCGCAATTGGCCCTGTCAGAAAGCCAGTTGTCCACACTATGAACATGACGAACAAAGAAGCGGACAATTTATGCTGCTCCTCATTGTACCCTTCACAATTGCACTGGTTAACAAAAGAACATCCATTCATTGCTATCCTGTAAAAATATGTAGAACAGGTGTCACATAATAGCAGTGAAGGGATGTCCTTTTGTTTACTAGAGCTATTGTGGATGGTACAATGAGGAGTTGCATAAATTGTCCGCTCTCTTTGTCACCGTGTTCATAGTGCCAAAATAAGTGGATGGCTGCTACATTGGATTCTTTGTGTTTTCGTAAAGACAGGAAATTATTTCACACTAAAAATCATTAAAAATACACATCTCTGGAAAGCTATTATTCTCTTCTTCGTGATTTCACATTAGCATGATAAAATGAAGAAGCATGACTGAGCAGGAAGCACATTTTGCATTTCCTTAGGCACAATGACATGTTGTTCGAGGAACAAATGAGTACTAGGCAGTGAACAAATATCAAGGTGACGTCTTTTCTATAATTCCTGCAAATTAACTTCTCAATTCAACCTTCCTAATCCTCGTACCTGAACTCCTTATACCTATATGACACAACACTTTGAACTTGTGAACTTTGAACTTTTATTTGATTAATGGTGCCTCAGCTGCTAGGGCTATTTGCACCAAACCTTACATTATAAAAATAAAATTAAATCACACTGATCATTTATAAACTCTGCGCAAAGTTTTATCAAATTCTTAGAAGTTATCAAAAAAAAAAACTCTTTAAAAATTAAAAATACCTTACAACTAAAACATTTTCTTCTCATACAATACAAATTTATACCACACATGCGACTCACAATTTCATCACCCACCACAACCTCCCAGCATTACCCGGTATAGGCCCGGTGACCTCATGCTGCTCCGTTTACCAACAATTTAAGGGGCTAGCCCAGTCAGCTATCAACTCACAGGAGCTCTAGCAATCGAGGCCACCAGGCCCAAACACGAGCAGCCAATGAGGCAAGGGGGCAATTTCAATGCGAATCCACACAGCAGCAACTATAAATCAACTTTACACTCCTCAACAAACTCCATCACCTCTTTAAAGGGGGCCTTTCCCCCAAGCAAAGAACGAAGATTACATTCACTTATTCCTATAGAATTCAGTTTTGTTTGTAGTTTTATTCTCTGAATTCGATATTTTTTGCATTCTAATAAAAAGTGACCAACTGTATCGGGCTTTAAACATACCTCACATAAACCATTGTGGTGTTTTTTAATCTGGTATTGAAAGAATTTCAAGGATTTACCTGAACCCATACGAAGACGATGGAAAATTACCTCACTTTTCCTATTACCACCCCATTTGCTTTGTTTAAACTTTACATTGGGTTCTATGTCTTTCAGAGTATTTCGTTTATATTTATTCCAGTGTTGTTGCCATTCAACTTTTAGTTTCAATTTAGTGGCATGTTTTATTTCATTTAGATTCAACTTAATGTGCAAATCAACACGACTTTTATTAGCAGCTTGTTTAGCAATACTATCAGCATTCTCATTACCAGCTACACCACAATGGCTTGGAACCCAGTCAAAATGAACATCAATTCCCTGATTACCAATAGAACAGAGGATAAGTTTAATGTCACAGATAATAGGATTATTCGTCTGATTATGTGATAATGCTTGTAACGCACTCATTGAATCACTAAAAATACATACAGCAGTAGGTTCCACCTCCGAAACCCAAATTAAAGCCATATAAATAGCTGCTAATTCAGCCGAAAAAATAGAAGTCTGTGGAAGTAACTTATAACCACGGGAATACTTATACAGTGGAACACAGAAACCACAGCCAACTTTTCCATGGACAGGGTCAACCGAACCATCTGTATATATATGAAGATAAGAAAACCATTTCTCATTAATATTCTGAATAGCATTGTTTCTATTAATATACTCGTTCTGCACACCAACAGCCAATGGCTTGATGGAAAAGTGAACATTAGTTTTAAAATAATACCAATATGGAAAAACAGAACGGACACGATCAGTGAGATCAAGATCAGAAACATTACCACGAAAACCAAAGGGAATGCGGCCTTTCTTATTCCACTTTTCTTCAAAGTAATGCTTCTGCCAGCAATCTTCAAGTAAAATATGACATGGATGATCTGTATTACTTCTAATCAATTCTGAATAAATATTGCACAAGTATTTGCGGGTTAACTGAAGCGGGGGTTCTCCACACTCTATTTGTAATTTCGTTAGTGATGTCAGACATAACGCCCCGGTACAAATCTTAAGAGCTTTATACTGAATTCCATTTAACATATTCTTAACAGAATCAGAGGCAGAGTCAAATGCTTCACAACCATACTCAAGAACTGGTCGTATTAAAGCTCTATATATGTTAAGGAGGGAAGTACAGTTCGCACCCCATTTACAACCAGCAATACAACGCAAAAGATTGATTTTTACTTTACATCGATCTAAAATATACTTAATATGGGTACTCCATGTTAATCTGGAATCAAAAATCAAACCAAGAAATTTAGCAGACTTTTTAAATTCTATATCTTTATCGGATATTCTTACAGACATTTTATTTAACTGACCCTTCAAAGAAAACATTACTGCAACTGATTTTTTAGCAGAAAGTTTAAATCCCCATTGCCTACACCACTTGGAGATACAATCAAGGTCTGATTGGAGATGTTTATTCAATAAATTAGTATTTCTATGAGTTTTCCATAGTGCAATATCGTCAGCAAATTGACATATTTTAGCATGAGATATATGTTTATATAAATCATGTACAGATATATTAAATAATATTGGACTAATGACGCTACCTTGTGGCACTCCGTTTTCTACAATTTTAGTATTTGATAATGTACCATGAACCTTGACTCTAATAGTCCTATCTGACAGGAAATCATTAATCCATTTAATTATACGCCCGCCTAAACCAAACTCTTGTAATTTTATCAACACCCCTTTTCTCCATACCATATCATAAGCCTTCTCTAGATCGAGAAATATAGCCAAGGTACTTTCCCTATTGGCGAAACCAGTTTGGATCGAAGATTCCAAGTGTACTAAATGATCTATCGTTCTACGACCTTTACGAAAGCCACTTTGATTACCATTAATAAAACCATTAATTTCAAGGAACCAGTCTAACCTGCTTGTTATCATACGTTCCATAACTTTGCACAAAGTGGCCGTTAATGAAATTGGCCTATATGAAATGGGATCAAAGGGATCCCTACCTGGCTTAAAAATGGGTATCAAAACGGCTTCCTTCCACTGACTAGGACATTCACCTCTTTTCCATATTTCATTTAGTATAACTAGTAAAATTTGACGAGTGGTATGTGGAAGCTCTTTCAGAATATTAGCCCCAATACCATCAGCGCCCGGAGTAGTACATTTAGCTGTAGAAATGGCATCATCAAGTTCTGTTATTGTAAAATAATCATTAATTGGCGTATCATTTCCTTTATTGCTAATAATGAAATCATCTTCAGCTTTCCTTTTAACTTGCTGAAAAACCTCCTCGTAATTGTTTGTACTACTTGTATTACTAAAAGTATCCACCAGCATATTTGCCTTTTCTTCATTTGAAACTGCAATATTTGTGCCCTTAGTTAAACAAGGGATAGACTTAAAAGAACGTGAATGCGAAATACTCTTAACCCTATCCCAAATACATTTAGTAGATGTTTGTGGATTAATAGTAGCACAAAAATCCTGCCAACTTGTACGCTTAGTTTGATTAACTACACGACGACAAACTGCTTTTTTCTTCTTATATTCAATATAATCTTTTGGAAGTCTTGTTCGTCGAACAGTTCTAAGGGCGTGTCTCTTTTCCTTTACTGCTTGTTCACATGCAGCATTCCACCAGATTACAGGATGTTTCTTTTTAATAGAGGGCTTAGTTTTTGGAATAGAGTTATTTAAAGCAATATTAAGCTGATCAATAAAATTTATATATATAGTATCAATTGACTGATCCAGTTCTGGATATGAAATATTATCACATTCTGCATGAAATGTTCCCCAATCAGCCCGTTTTATTGACCATTTTGGTGTGAATGGGAGGTATGTCTGTGGAAACTGAACGCCACAATCAATTATAATCGGAAAATGATCACTGCCCCAATTATTTTCTAAAACTTCCCAAATACATTTAGCAGCTATATTATTTGATGTCCATGTTAAATCCAAGCATGAAGTATTACCACTATGTTCGTCTAATCTTGTACCAGACCCCGTATTAAGGCACACAAGGTTGCCATTTTCCATAGCCTTTTCTATATTAAGACCATTCGAATCAGTTTTGGAACTCCCCCATAACGTATTATGGCCATTGAAGTCACCACATATAAAAACAGAGCTGCCAACGACAGAAAATACATGATCTAAAAAATTATCCTCAAGTTTTAAGCACGGATTATAGATATTAACTACTGAAATCCAATTCGTGTTATTGATGTAGACATCAATGGCTAATATCTCAATCTCAGATTTAGGTAAATCAATAACTTTATAAGACAACCCTTTTTTAATTAGTGTCAGGCAACCGCCACCCTGCCTTTTATTATCAGATTTCCTGTCTTTTCTTATCGTTTCATAATCATATAAATTAAAATAATTCTTATCCTTCAACCAAGATTCCTGAATACAAATGATATCCGGTTTGGGGTTAATGTCATTTGTTATAGCTACCTTAAATTCAGCCCCCTGTCTAACTATTGATTTAGCGTTCCATTGGAGGAAACGCATAAGAAAACATAGTAGCACAAAAGAAAAATAAAACTTATTCATTTCACGGTTTATGATTCTTCCTATGAGAGTTATTTTTACGTCTTGAAGACGATTGACAAGATTCACCATCTGATGTAATCTTATCGGAAGATTTACCAGGATCTGACAAATTTATTTTAACATTACTTTTTTTGGAATCATTACCAGTTTCATTTTCAATTGTGTTACCAACTTTCCTTTGCTGAGAGTTTTCATTACATGTCTTTCCAGATAAATCCTTATGAAAGGCCTGTTTGAAGAGATTCTTCATTGCGTATTGAATGTCATCCTTACTTTTAATTTTATCACTGCGACTTATTTGAATGGTTCCAATCATAAGCATTGCCAGTGCTGGCCCTATTTCTACCATACTATTATCATCTGTTTGGGTACTTTCCGTCACTTCAGTTTGTGTGGTTGCATCTACATATACACCTTTATTTGTGGTTGCACTTTGAGGCTTACTAATAATAGGAGGATCTAAATTACACTTATCTTCACTACATTCCTCAACTACCTTAAATTCATTAACAGAGTTGTTCTGCGACTGAGATTTAACTTTCTTAGTTGCATCAGCATAAGATATGTTAAGAGTAATTCTGGTTTGATGAATTTGCTTTTGTATTTTAACATCCTCACATCCAAGGTAAGCTGCAGAGTGAGTACCTCCACATCTACAACATTTAGGGTTTTCCTTACTTTTACAATCCTTAAACTCATGTTGGCCACCACATCTAACACATCTCTGAAAGCTTTTACAACTACTGGCAATGTGTCCAAGCCTTTGACATTTAAAACATCGAATAACTGGCGGAATATATGGTCTAACTTTATATATTTGATATCCAACACACAAATCATCAGGAATATTCTTCCTCATAAATGTAATGCATACCGCCAAGGATGGTTCAACCTTGCCATTTTGTTTTCTCGTTAATCTCTTAGCCTCCACTACCCCGTCCTTCTTACATGCCTGCACCAACTCTTCTACATCTACATCAAGTGGAATACCAGAAATTACACCTCTACATTTAATTTCACTACTAGGATATTCTGTGGATACAGTCCACTTACCCAACTGCGTTATCTGTTTAAGTCTCTCTGCCTGAGAGGCAGTGTGACATTGTACTGCAATACCACCATTAACTTTACTGACTGTTTTAACAAAACTTTGCCCAATCGTATTCAAACATTTAGCAATATGAAGTGGGTTTACCTGTGCAAGATTGACATCACTTGATTTAATAATGATATTCTTTATGCCAGTTGTATTAGTCGTATCCTTAGAAATGAACGTACTTTTCTTTGTTCTTTTGTGGGTAACAACCTTGAAAGTATCACCATCACTACCCGAATCAGAATCATCATTACTCGTATTAGATAAGTCCCTTTTACGATTAATGTTACTAATATTACTATTACCTCCATTATCGTCTTTACTTTGAGCTTGACTAATAAGTCGAGACAAAGTAGATCTTTCCTTAGCCTCAGGCTGAGAAGCAGGAAGCTTATCACTGTTAACATTCAAAAAATCCATTAAATCATCCTCGGCATTGTACCCGAGTTCACGGGACATGCTGCTTAGAAATAAGATACTATAATACAAAAGTGTACTGATCTTAGTATTAAATAGGAAAAGTATGTACAGAGCAAATTCCTGCTTACCAAACTACTCGATACAGCAATACAAAAGCCAAAAAGATGCACCCTTTAACCACAGCGTCGGGTTCACCCGTGAAACGTAATCACTCTCCTCAAGAACTCCACTTCTCTCCTCTCGCACCTCTATCAAAGAACTAACACGTGAAAAAAAAAACTATCCCTCGTGCTCGTTTTAACTCGAACTCTCACTTGTCAACTCGGCTCTCTCTCTCTCAAAAATCTAGCTCCGTTCTCAATCAGAATCAGAATCAGAATCGTCTCTCCTCTTCTCCTAATTCCTTCTGTATACCTATATGACACAACACATTAAACACCCTTTTATACCATCAAATATTAATGGGATAGCCTTGCCCAACGACTAGGAGCCGCTCGTTTAATAAGCCAGTTCGGGGTTGCAATCTGAGCATGAGCAGATAAAGGTCATCTGTACCAAAATTCTAAAACCCACTGACACTAATATTCGATATGTGCTCATGAATGTCATGTAATCATTATTCAATTATGCGCTAATGGTGCATTCCATGATATCCAGGTGGAAGTATTCTTTTTAAAGGGGGAAACAAAAGCTATTCATGAGGCACCTCTACCACTCCCAGAGTTATTTTTCTGAAGTGCACATAAAGGGACCCTCCATGTCTAAAATATCTGTGGATATTTGGGGTCATTTGTACCATGCACTAACCCCGAACTGGCTTATTCGATATCGATGCAATAAGCCACTTCGGGGATGCAATCTGAGCATGAGCAGATAAAGGTCATCTGTACCAAATTCTAAAACCCACTGACACTAATATTCGATATGTGCTCATGAATGTCATGTAATCATTATTCAATTATGCACTAATGGTGCATTCCATGATATCCAGGTGGAAGTATTCTTTTTAAAGGGGGAAACAAAAGCTATTCATGAGGCACCTCTATCACTCCCAGAGTTATTTTTCTGAAGTGCACATAAAGGGACCCTCCATGTCTAAAATATCTGTGGATATTTGGGGTCATTTGTATAATCTCAGTACCATGCGCTAACCCCGAACTGGCTTATTGCGAAATGCGCATTCGAAATAGTTCTGTACATATACACAAATGTTATGACCACAACTGAATAGGCCCTAACAGTTATTCTGCAACAAGTAGGCCCAGGGTAAAAAACCAGAGATAAAACTCAAGAAGAAAAAACTCTGGAAAACCTTCGGATCCACTTTTGCACAATAAAAATTCCACAAATTTTCACAATAACAAATTTAAAATTTGTCGTGATGAAAGAGCAAGCTAGAATGACTCCTCAAACATCTTCTACCACACCCTTAAGCTCGTGCCCCGCACCACCTGCGGAAAACATTCTTGCATAATCACTTCTTACTCTTGGACAACCCTTACCAAGCTTAAGTATGCATACATTTACGAGACAAACAACATTTACCTGCTATACAAACGTAACGCAGGCAAATAATATTCCTGCTCAGTCATGTGTTATTCGTAATTGCATAGTGCATTACGCGGTGTCCTGCGGAAAAAGAGAATATGAGCTTTTTAATGATGATTATATTTAATAATTAATAGTCCTCTACTTTTTCATCTTTTATTAGTGTTTATTTTTCTATTGTTATGTGTTATATCTTCTATCCTCAATTTGCTGTTATGTAAGATATAATTTCCCATCATTTTGTCGTTTCCCATGTGCTCTTTAATAGTCGGCTCGACATTTCAAGAACCTAGAAAAGTTGCGTACACTGAAGTCTTTTTGTTGAATTGTGATCTTTTGTGATCCTAAAACAATGTCAGCTTTGTTGCACAAATGGCAACCTTGAGCAATTTTCATAATTTGCATAAATCCAAAATGGCGCCTGGTAGCCATATTGAAACCCAACTTTTGAACTTAAAGTCACATACTAGTGTATGATACATGGATATAGGGGTTTCGAAATTAGGAGGATTAATCGCAAAAGAACCTCTTGGGTTCTGTTTAGGCAATAATCCTATACAGGTGAACACAGTAACTGAATACATAATTTAGATGCTTAACAATTGAGGTTTTCGGTAACTCCATGTGGGATCCTCTGTGAAAAGGCTGTTGATATATTCTTACGTGCAAAAAATAACCCACTTATGGGGCTTTTAGTGGAATTAAGGAGAAGTGAAAGGAAATTAAATTAAATCAAATTAAACACTTACACAAGACTATTTTTGGTTTTTGTTTTCGGTGTTTGTACAACAAAAATGAAGTGAAATGGAAAAGGGAAAGAAGAAAAAAGAGGAAAGAGTGATTGAGATCAGGAAAGTTCTGAGCAGGTCAGAGAAGTTTGGAGAGAGTAGTTCTGAAAAGAACTGTTTGTATTCCTCTGTAGAGTAGTTTCTAAATTCCTCTAAACGCCCCATAAGTGGGTTATTTTTTTCACTAAACAACAAATAAATTAGAAATATATAAGACGCAAAATACATTTATCGAATCATGCAGAAATTGCTTTGGCGCTTAACTTAGGAATAATATACAACCCAAATAAAATATGAAATGAATGAAGTATACAACGCAAAATGTTTTTATCGAATGAAAATTATAAGCTGGCTCGTAACTTAGGGATAATGTACAACCCAAATAAAACATGAAATGGATGAAGTATACAACGCAAAATGTTTATATCGAATAGAAAATTGGTTCGGCGCATAAATGACAATGAATCTACACATCAAATGAAAAAAACAAATAAATTAGAAATAAGACGCAAAGTACATTTTTATCGAATCGAAAATTGATTTGGCGCTTAACTTAGGAATATTATACAACCCAAATAAAATATGAAATGAATGAAGTATACAACGCAATTTTTTTTTTTAATCGAATTGGAAGTTCATTTGGCGCGTAACTAATGGATACTATACAACCTCAAAAAAAAAACATGAAATGGATGAAGTATATAACGCAAAATGTTTTTAGCGAAATAAAAATCATAAGTTGACGCGTAACTTAGGGATAATATGCAACCCAAATAAAACATGAAATGGATGAAGTACACAACGCAAAATGTTTATATCGAATAGAAAATTCGTTCGGCCTATATATTACAAACAATCTACAGACCAAATGAAACAACAAATAAATAAGAAATAAGACGCAAAATAGATTTATCGAATCGAAAATTGATTTGGCGTTTAGCTTAGGGATAATATACAACCCAAACAAAATATCGAATGAATGAAATATACAACGCAAAAAAAACCGTTTAAATCGATATATCGTTAGGTGAGTTATGGTGATCGATCGACTAGTCTTTGCTCAAGTCTTATTTATATTAATTTTTTGGGGTATTTTGTTTTCAAAAATAAATATCTCGTGTATACTGTCACCGTTGAATGTCGTGTTAAGATTTCTGGGGTTGATTTTGTGTAAGCTGACTATACACAAATTATTTCTTCAGGGCTCAGGTACCCTATAACTTGCTTTTTATAAATTAGCCTAAATGCTTGGAATCCAGTTTGCATATTTACTTGTTGCTATGTCCGGCAAGCCTCGGGCAAGCTTTCAGGTTTTCAAGAACAACGTTTATTTGAAAGGTATGTATAAATTTGAATTCATTAACGAACCGGTCTATTTAATAACCCATTGCCTTTATATAAAGCCCATTTTCCAGGGGAATGAGAGAATTTCCTAGTGAACGGGTTAACAAAGAAATTCTCTGAATAATGGTGTCGTCCGGGTGAATCACTGCGGCATAGTTGTAACTTGTTATAGGCGTATTAATTAACGATAACTGGGTAATGCACAATGCCGAATGAATCATTCTAAGAGAATAAATTTCCTTGATTTTAAAACCTTAAAGGAGAATGAAACTCGACAAACATCTGATAATCATGTGCAGTGGCGTAGATACGAACACACTTTCTATTGTTAGTGGGGGATGAAGAATAGATCACCCCCCCCCCCCCCCCCCCCCTAACACTGGATAATTATGCTTGTCTACACCCGTGATCATGTGGAAAATTGTCAGCCTGTTCAAAATATCTTTAAAATACTCCTATTTGATTACTCAGTAACGAGAACAATCTCTCTAAAGTTTGCAGATTCCTTGCTAGATACTATCCCATGGGGGCTGCCATTTTGAAAAACTTTGATGTCATATGAGTACATGTCCATTTACATGTACACAATGGATGTGATGTTGCATAATGATAGCTATTGTACAACTAAAGCCACTAATGCAAAATGGCAGCCATGTTGGTACCCCCATTGTCTCGCGCAAGTGATAATATTATTTGCCTGCGTTATGTTTGTATAGCAGGTAAATGTTGTTTGTCTCGTTAATGTATGCATACTTATGCTTGGTAAGGGTTGTTGTCCAAGAGTAAGAAGTGATTATGCAAGAATGTTTTCCGCAGGTGGTGCGGGGCATGAGCATAAGGGTGTGGTAGAAGATGTTTGAGGAGTCATTCTAGCTTGCTCTTTCATCACGACAGCACGGAGCCGCCCGTTGAACCTGATTTAACACGAAAATCTGAACCTCGCACCCAGAGAGACATGTGTTGATAGCTGTAATCTGAGCTATAAGTGAAACGTTTTTAAAGTTTATTCTATATTAATTTGAAAGTGCATGTCTGAGAAATTAAATTAGGTCTGTGATAGCATTGCGTAGGTGCATGATGTGTCTTCGTAAGATTTTTAGACTTCAGTGCAGTCGGAAGTTTGAAAGATATTTTATCACTATATTGGGGGGAATAGGAAAGTTTACGACTATCTATGCAGTGATTTGTATATAAAATGTACAAAAGTCATTCTACTTTGAATGTGGAAAATAAACTAAAAAATTATGAATATGTGTAATACAAAGTAGGTTTTTCCTGAAAATGATACCAGAAGCTGTAATCGACGAAATAAATCATGGTTGGATGAAACTGTTTTTCACAAAAACAGTTTATCGATGGCAGGTTTTTAATGAGAATAGGAAGAATTGCTTTAATGAGCATCGAAATGGTAAATTGGGGACAAGGAATCCATTTACAAGACTTGAAAGTGTAAAATAAGTGGAAAATTATGATTTTGTATAATACAAACTTGTCTTTTCTGAAAATGAGATTCAACATCGTAATCGACGAGATAAATCATTGGCATGATTTGGTACTGTTTTCACAATACAGTTTATCAATTGGCAAGTTTTTAAAGATCACATTGCAAGAAAATTCCATCAAAATAAATATTGGCTTAATACTTATTATTGCATAGATGGCATAAATTATACAAGGTTATCCAAATTCAACGCTTGGAAACATTTGAATTAATGATTATTATCAATTATAAAACGGTAAAATACAGCCCCCGATATAGCAGCTGAAGAGCTCCTTGAACGCTGCTGAGATGTGTGACGACACACGAAGGACCAGTCCTGTCTAAGCAGACGATGTCCCATAACATCTTACACATTTTTCAGTGCCTGTTTTGTCATCTCCTCTTCACTTATTTCTCTTACTTGACTAGCGTCAGTCTTAATGTTAGTCTGTTGCCTCACTCTTAACTTCGTGTATGGTATTATTTTGATGGAAAATGCAGCGTTAAAAAAATAAAAGAATCAGTCACTTGTAAACAAAATAAGACGCCATTGTATTTTCAGCTGCTTGCACCGGGGCATGTTCGGCGTTTCAAGAGGGAACGAATACCATCTGTGATATTATTCGGAGGGCTTTTCAATTTGAAAGTGGGGTTTATTTCATTGATCATTGACCCTTCTCCTGTGTATTTACTATCAAACGGTTTTAGTTATCAGAATCAGTTCACTTTCCCTTTTAGAATGGTGTGAAATAAGGTCATGTTAAATATACCAAACTCTTTATAATTTGATAAATAATTGCATTGCAATTACGTTCATTCATTATAGGACGTCGTCTGCTTAAGCAGGATCGATCCCTTGTGTGACGACATCAAAGCATCGCTATATTTCTGGCGAATCCTCGGATATTCCAGATGCTTAGAAGAGCTTTTATTTATGTTTTTATAATCATCAGATACGCAGTTGACATAAAACTTATACAATTGCCATCTGTAAGCTTCCCAGTTTCTAGTGATACATTAATTGCCATATTTGTGATTTTCTTGCAATGTGATCTTTAATGGTGAAGGAAGAAGTTCTATAATGCACAGCTTATTTTAATTAGCAGTGGAATAGTAAATTGGTGACTAGGGAATCCAGTTACAAGACTTGAAAGTGTAGAATAAGTGGAACATGATTTTGGAAAATACAATGTCTTTTCTGAAAATGAGATCCAATGTCGTAATCAACGAAATAAATCGCATGATTTGATGATACTGTTTTCATAATAGTTTTTCGATTGGCAAGTTTCTAATGGTACAGGAAGAACAGTTTTAATGCATAGCTTATTACTGTAATTAGCAGTGGATTAGTAAATTGGTGACTAAGGAATCCAATTAGAAGACTTGAAAGTGTAGAATAAGTGGAACATTATGATTTTGTGTATTTAAAAATATGTTGTTTTTTCTGAAAATGAGATCCAATTTCGTAATCGACGAAATAAATCATTGGATTAATTTAGTTGGATGATATTGTTTTCACATTACAGTTTATCGATTGACAAGCGTTTAAAGAGAATATACATGTAGGAAGGGTTGTTTTTTAGCCTTTGAATAGTAAATTGATGACAAGTTAATCCACGTACATGATTCAGTATGTTAACGCGAGACTGTGTGGTCTCATAATACAGCTCTTGATGTAGTGGAGCTTTAGGGGGAGCTTTAGGGGAAGAAAATTGAAAGAATCTTCAGATTTTGTTCCGAAAATAAGAGGATTCAGTTAGGCTCTATGGTGGAGAGAGCTAAAAGCCTTGTGAATGGCTCGAGTACCGCCTGGAATGGCGAGGTGTACGCAGGTACACTAACGATAAAGGTATTGAGTAAACTGAAAGTATACAGGGTGTGGTAATAAACCTGTGTATTGATTTTGTTGTGACCATTGTGACGGAACATTCTTTGGAAAGAAAATTACAAAGAGAAATCACTGGGATATAAATTGTGGCGAGAGCTCGAGGCCTTGTGAATGGCAAGATTATACCGCCTGGAACGACGGGCTCATTACGTAAAAGAATTGAGAAAATTGTCAGGAGTGTTGATCAGAAATTTATAGAAGCTTTGAAATTTGTGGAAAAGGATTTTGTAACGGACAGTAACGCTATTGCAATTCAACATTTGAATATCCGTAGACCTATTGGAGAGATAACTTTTAATGAGCACATGAGTGCATGCGTCAGGATACGTTGAAATATAAAGTAAAAGTCGTGAGATACTTTGGTTACATCTTTTTAGTTTCACACGATTCTTCAATTGACAAACTTTTCAGTCTTTCAAAGTTTTTGATATAAATTTTCGGGTATCATTTATCTCTGTAAATTTGCGTAGCTGTAAATCTGATCAATACCGGAAATATAATACTGTTTTTGAGAAGCCAATGTATTAAAGGAATTGTTCTATTAGAGTTTTAGAGTTTACATTGAAAAGACAGGTTTTTAACATTTACTGTGATAAGGGAAAGAGGGGGATTTTTTAAGAAAAGGAAGGATTTTTAAAAGATTTTAGGGCGTTTGTGTGAAGGTTATGGTCAGGTACAATATTGTACCTCAGTTCCCTTCCAGCTGGCGGTGCTAAAACCGCTACCATCTGTGCCAGTTATGTAACAGGCACGGTAGGTGCATAAATGAAGAGGCAGAAGATCACTTTATAGACGATAGCTTCGTTCACATAATAATTGAAATTTTTGAGGAACCTTGGAAGGTCGACATGCGTGTACTAGTTACAGAAGTTCATTAGTTTCTAAACAAATATTATAAATATTATACTGGTAAACCGAAAATATTTTGTTTTTTGTGTATAATGTAGTTCTGTATGGTATTTTGTAATACACAAACACACTGAAAATGTTATGTTTAATAATAATAGCCGTTTCTTATAAGCGTCTTACCAGTTACAACGTAACCGACCAAAGCGCTTACAGTATTATTACCCCGGTCACTGGATTCAATTGTGATTCTGCACATTAAAGCGCACATTCTTCAATCCTCTGGGGAGCAGTCCAGCCAGTCGCCTGTTTCCAGGCGCGCACGTGCTATATCCAGCCACGGTGACGTTCGCATCCTGCCGGGTGCCCATTTAGCACCTGGGTGGAGAGGGGAAATGTAGATGAGATGCCTTGCTCAAGAGCATAAGTGAACAGATTATAGATATGAACAAATTATAGATGACATTTAGTTATGAAACATTAATAAAGAAAATAATGTACAGAATAAAATCCTGGTAATAAGGAAATGCTATGTGAGATATATCAGTTTTTCTTTTCTCATGTCATTGTAATTCAATATAACATGAGGTGCGCGATGAGCATGTTCAGCATAATTTTGCACAGTTTGAAACTAGAAATTAGTAGGCGAGCGATCGCTTTGTTTAGAGCCAGACGAAACAAGTTAACAAATATATATATATATATAATAATAAGTAAATAAAGAATTTAGAAATTTTTTCTGTGGATTTATTTTCGAAAGGAAAATATACAAGATATAAGAGATACGCCCTTATTTCATTCAAAGACATATATTTTATCGTTTCTACAAGTAAATGTACATAATTTGTATTAAGTTGATTATCGTTTTTATCAATTTGTGTTAAATTGAGGACATCTGGAACAAAATTTATAAGTGCACACATTGTCATTCTTCTCAGCTTCTGCTCCCGTTCTTTGAGTTCTAGTCGTTGGGCAAGGCTATCCCATTAATATTTGATGGTATAAAAGCGTGTTTAATGTGTTGTGTCATGTACGTATAAGGAGTTCAGGTACGAGGATTAGGAAGGTTGAATTGAGAAGTTATTTTAAATAATAGTTCAAAAACTATATATCAAATAACCCTGACATTGATATGAACAATAGCTGAATAGTGTACAATTTTGTTGAAGGTAACTTAAAAGTGAAAGCATAAATCAGTTTCATTGTATTCAAGATTAATTTTTAAGTTAGGGTTCAGATTTTGCTCTATTTTCAATCCTCTGTACAAAACTTTAACTTTGCACAGTGTATGGGAGTGTGTGGTTAACACCCAGACAATGGTCCTGGACAATGCCCAGGATTTGAATGCTTTAGGTACGTTCAAACGTAGAGCGATAGCATCGATGCTATCTAGGTTTCGAGACTATTTGTGATGACCAGATAGTTTTAAGACCAAACGCTGTCTGAACGCAGATAGTCACGAGATAGAAGCGAGTTGGAGCTAGGTTTCGAAACTATTCTGGCAGCGAGTTTGGCAGGAGTAAATCTCAGGATCCAGCGACAAAGCATCGATGCTTTGCAGTAGACCACCCACCGCGCTTGTGACTATTTGTAAATGTTGGCGCAATCGCTGCTTCACTTGCTGCTATCTTCACTCGCAACTTCGCATGATATGACTGCTGTGCACAAACTTCAATACCAATTATACTCGGGTCACCGTGTGTGGCGCAGTAATTGTTTTGCCAGCGAGTGAGCGATGAATAGTCACGAGTGGGTGATAGAAGCAAGTCGATCATGGCCTGTCTGAACGTACTGGAAATAGTTTAAATGTATAAACATAACTTTAACTATTTATTCATGAGGAATTCCACTATCTTAGCTAATCTTTATTCATCCTCGGGCATTAAATGTGTAAAGTCATTTCACTGAGATGTCATTTTAATGGAATTTTGAAGCAATCAAAGATATGCGAAGTGAATTAAGTCATTCAAAGGATAAGAATATTGAAGTTGTCCTTGATGATGATGATAATGAAGATGATAGTGATGATAATAATGATGACAATGATGGTGATGATAATGATGACGATAGTGATAATGATGACGATAGTGATAATGACGTAGTGATGATAATGATAACAATGATGATGAGGATGATGATAATTATGATGGTGATGATAATGCTGCTGCTGCTAATAATGATGATCATGATAGTGACAGTGATGACGATAATGATGATGATGATAACAATGATATTGATGGTAGTGATGATGATGATGATGATAGTGAGGATGATGTTGCAATTAGCACACGGAAACATGTGCTTACTTCTTTCATGTGCATGCATTTTACCCTTTACCATGAATTCAGACTAGCAGTGCCCAGGGCAATCCATTATGAATTATTAATAAAGCATTCGTGTGCCTTGAAGCAAGAGACCAGAAACCTGGTCAGCAGAGCTCTGAAAAGGTGTGGTATTCATGTCCACTGTTCAGGGTCATTGTAAGCACACACTCACATACACATCATTGGTTCCTGTGTAAAGTTCAAGTTTTGTACAGAGGGTTAAAATTTGACCAAAATCTGGAACCTAACTTTAAAATTAATCATGGATTTGATGAAACTTATTTATGCTTTCATATTCAAATCACCTCCAACTAAATTGTACACTATTCAGCTGTTACTCAATGACAGTGTTATCTGATATATAGTTTTCGAACTATTAAGGATCAAAAGTGGGAAATGTTTTTTTGTAACACTTAGTAGTAGTAGTAGTAGTAGTAGTACTAGTAGTAGTAGTATATTTAATACTTTATCTCTGCTATCTCTCCCTCACTCTCTCCCTCCCACCCCCCCCCCCCCTCTCTCTCTCTCTCTGTCTTTTTCTATCTACGCACGACATTTTGCTGATTAGGCATATATGCAGACTCAAATGCGCATCTCATCCAGCTCATGTGCTTCTATAACCTCTCGTTATACAATGATTAATTTCTCTCTCATTCGGTTTTTGATAAAGTTCGCCATCATTCATCAAGTCACGCTTGTACTTTACTAATATACCTATGGACTTTTGAAAATGGCTTTGGAATTTGCTGGAAGACAACTTGTAATGATTTACCTTTCCTCTTTGGGTAAGTATATAACATCTTCTTCTAATAATAATAATAAAGATGGATTTATATAGCGCATTGTAAACTATATAGTATCTCTATGCGCTTAACAGTTTTTAATTCATGTCTCCAAAGCTATTGATAACAAAGAAATTATTGTTGGTCTTTTTCTGGATTTTCAAAAAGCATTTGATTCATTAAATCATGAAATATTATTTGCTAAATTGTATTATTATGGAATACGGGGAATTGTTCTTGATTTATTTAGGATTTATTTATTTAATAAGAGACAGTATACTGTGTTTAATTATCAAAATTCTTGTCAACAGACAGTCACTTGTGGGGTACCGCAAGGGTCAATCTTAGGCCCTCTTTTATTTTTAATATACATTTATGATTTATCTTTGGTTTCCCCCAAGTTACATTACTTGTTATTTGCTGACGACACAAACATTTTTTATAAACATAGGGATGTGGATTGTTTGACCCGAGAATTTAATTTTGAATTGAAGAAAGTGAGTACATGGATAAGGGCAAATAAATTGAAACTGTACTATGAAAAAACAAATATTATGGTATTCAATGCAAGAAATGTGGATGTTAGGAATAAAGTAAATATTTATATTGATGATCATCATATATTGCATGTTGATTCTACAAAATTTTTGGGCTTGTGTATTGATAAAGATCTGAAATGGACTGGCCACATTAGAAACACGTTAAATAAGATATCCAAAATAATTGGCATAATGAGTCAATTTAGAGGTGAAATACCTCAGAATGTTCTGTTATTGTTATACAATTCATTAATTCTCCCACATTTGTCCTACTGTACTATTGTTTGGGGTAGTTGTAGCAAATACTTAATGAATCGTATTTTATTGTTACAAAACAGAGTTGTTAGAATAATTTGCAATAGACCCTTCTTATCTCATAGTAGACCACTCTCTATCTCCTTAAAGGTTTTACCAATTAATCTTTTACATGACTTTCAGCTTGGTGTCTTTATGTATTCTTATTATAATAACCTGTTACCTAAGTCTTGATAATATAATTCAGTGCAATAGTGATGTACATGGTTACAATACAAGATTGGCTTCTAATACACGTGCTGTTTATGGACGAACCACTTTTGTTAACTCTTTATTTTTATGCAAAGGCCCTTTAATGTGGAACAAATTACCAAGGGAAATAAAAGAATGCAACACACTGATGAGTTTTAAAAGAAACTTAAAATCACACCTGGTTAAATTGGTATAAATTGCAATAGCCCCCCCCCCCTTTCTTTTTCATTTTTGGACATTTTCTTTGATCTTGTGTAATTATTCATTGGGTCATCTACGATAAGTTTTTTTTTTTAACTTTTTGGATGACCCTTCCACTTTCTTGCTCTTTTTACCTTGTCTTGTTTGTTAATGATTCTATGAATTGTTTTATATACTTTGTTAATCTCATTGTATATATTATTATTTGCACTTTTTGTGTAAATTCGATGTACCATGTATGTATTTTTATGAAAGTGGAAAATAAACTCAATTCAATTCAATTCAACAATGTAAATACAACTAATTACAAAAGACAATTTCCGTTACAATGCAAATAAAACTAATAGTAGACCAGCCAAACATCCAAAAAGGCTCTAGAAGAAGATTCGACGGCATTTTTGGGTAATGCTCGGCATCCATGCTTAAAGTCATGCAAAAATACTGACGAATAACGTACGGGCGGATGCCACGCGCATTTTTGCCTAAAAATACCATTTTTGGCTCAAAATTTGAAAGAATGTCAAATCACAATTTTTATTTTTTTGACCCAATATGTAATATCTGATTTATTTTGAGTTTCAAGTTATAAACCCTATTAATATACAATTGAAAGTTGGATATTACACACAAATGTATGGCATAATGAAACATAAAACTGTAATTTACTCAAAATAATAGGTTGTGAAAACTACCAATATTTCAAAGTTTTTTACCCAACGTAAATTTGTCATTTTAAACACTTTTTCTTGATTAAACATATCATGTATATTGTCATTTCACACACAGAAAAGAAATTATCCGATAAGGTGATAGATAACTGATTTTATGTTATCCCAAATGGAACGATGTATTTTTACTGGATGCGCATTTTGACTGAAAAACTCTACACATCTAGAGTGTACATGTACAAAGGCAGTTCTAGTTATCCCATGTATTATCAGTATAGCCTATGGGCCAAAAACTGAAGTGTTCCCACCTCCTTAGAAATAATCTTAAATGATTTTTTTTTGTTAGATGCGACCATTAACTCTCAAAATGTGCTTCTTTGCCCTAAATTAAAAGGTCGGCGTGACCACGAGGGCTATTACCATGGCAACGGATCAAAAAATAGAATTTAAGAAACTGTCATGTATTCGTGATTAAGAAAGTACAAAAACACATTGTAACATTTTAAAATAATGTAGCAAAACTTGATTAAAACCCAAAGAAGAGTTATAAAAAGTGTCCATCGAGTTTGAAAATGGCTGTTTCCATGGAAACAGTAAGAACAAGAATGATATTTGAGCAAAATCCCTTGATGCTACCTTAAAAAGTGGTAAGTATTGATATTGACCATTATTATTTTCTCTTTTACAGGACACTCACTTATAACTTATTTTCGTAAAGGGGTGATAGATGTAACTACGACATGTGTAGGCCGTTACCATGGTAACAAATATATTATTGTGTTGTATTTCTAACAAAATACTATGGTTGTTTTCAACATGAAATAATGGTAAACATCTAATAACTTTTGCCGTCTGTTTGATTATATTAAATTTTTTTTAGTTAATTTGTGTAGAGCTAAATTTGATTTATAAAAACTGTTGCCATGGAAACAGAACGTTAATGAAGATGAAATCTTATAAAATAAAATGTTAAACAAACTGAATTTGAACAATATCAAATGAATCTTATATTATTTTTCACCGTAGCTATCAGAATCAGCTTGTTTGTCTTAAAGGCCAAGTCCACCCAAATAATGAGTTTAGTTGAATCAGTAGAGTTAAATTAAATAAATGAAACAGTAAAAAATATTAAAATCGGATAAAAATAAGAAATTTACGGCATTTTGAAGTTTTGCATTGTTTCGTAAAACAGTGACATGCATAACATGGGCTGTATGCAAATTAGTGATCCGATGATGTCATGAGCTCACATTTCGTTTTGTATTTTATTATATGAAATTTCAAATATTTCATTTTTTCATAGATGTTTATAAAGATTCTCTTCATTGTATCACAATAAGTTATAATAATGATGATCGTACACATTCTACGAAGAAGAAAACTGAAATATTTGAAGTTTCATATAATAAAATACAAAAGGAAAAGTGAGCTTATGGCTTTATCGGCTCAATAATTTGCATACAGCCCATGTTATGCATATCATTGTTTTATGAAACAATGCAAAACATTAACATGAATATTTTACCCTTTTTTTTAATTTAATTTTATAGATTTAACTCAATTTTTTTTTTTTTTTGGGGGGGGGGTGAACTTGGCCTGTAAAGTTGGTTGCGGATGTGTTCCTCATGGACGTTGTCATGGTTAATAATGAGTTACACATAAAACTATTGGAATTTGAAAATTACCACACATTCATAATTGAACAACATGCAAGCAAATGTCCATTCTTAATATATATACTGACCCACAATAAAAAGTAACCACGACTTTATAATGGTATATCATATTTATATTGACAGACACAGAATGAACCAGGGTGGAAAGATTGACCTTTTATTGAAACATTTCACTAATTTCGGAAGACAATGCTGTCTCTTGTCAGCGCGCATTACAGCACAGAACACAACAAGTTGAAAAATGAAAGTCACAGATCACCCCTGGTGTTTGTAGATGGCAAGATCACTGCACAGCGCTATGTGGACGATATCCTGAGACCACACCTGGTGCCATTCCTGCAGAACAGCCGAGGACTGCGCATCTTTCAGCATGATAATGCCCGACCTCATGCTGCACGGCTAACCACTGCATTCCTGAGGGGTGAGAACATTAACACCATGGAGTGACCGGCGATGTCCCCTGACCTCAATCCCATTGAGCATCTGTGGGATGAGCTTGGGAGGCACATTGCTGGCAGGGTCAGGACTCGTGCAAAACTGATCCAGACTTTGCAAGATGAATGGAACAGGATTCCACAAGATTTCATTCAAAGACTGGTGCGCGTATGCGTCGCAGATGCAATACCTGTCTCAGTGGTGTAGTGGAGCGTATACGCTTGTATACGCCGTATACGTAAAAAAGAAATTGGACTTTTTCGGGTATACGCGCGTATACTTAAAAAAAATTATCAGGTTTTAAAATTAAAAAAAATATATACCGTATATAGGAAAAAAAAAAGAAGAATTGTATGAAATTTATGAAAAATCGGAGAAATTCATACTCTGTGAGTTGTGTTCCACAGAATTAATTTGTGTTGGCGATCCATGTACTCAACAAACTTTTGACAAATCAAAAGTACGTATTGCAGTATGATTGCGTATTACTTTTTACGTACTAGTATATCCAATCAATATCCGGCCGGGCCCGCGGCGCGCGTGTGATGTGCATGTGGTGGACGGCGTGTGCCCAGCCCGAGGCCACTGGCCGGCGCGGCTAGGTAGCAAGTGCGAGGCTAGCCTCTTGTCGAGGCCCTGGCGCTGTTGAAATCCTTGGCAAACCGAGGCGCTTGCGCAAGCGCCTCGGCTTTTGCCTCCATATCGCCAAGGATTTCAACAGCGCCAGGGCCCCGACAAGAGGCTAGTGCAAGGCTAGCTGCTAGGCTAGGCGCGAGCTGGCTATATGCTAGTCCTATAGGGCACACATAAGTAATTCATCCGCTCGCAATGCATGCCGGTGAGGTGGGGCAAAGATTATTTGAAATTAATTGATTAGAAATATTCATATAAAATCGATTGATTGTCCTCAGTAAATTTAAAAAGCGTAAATGGTGTTTAATAGACATACTCTTTTCAATTTGACACCTTAGCCGAAGTTGGCTAGCTTTTTATTATTTTTAAAGGATTTATTTTATCACTGGTGCACTTCCACTGTTTCTATGTGCAAATGGGCTGAAATTTCGGCTAGCCTTGTTTCAGCCTAAATATCTTTTTTTAACGCCGGGAAAGTGCCCAAATTATGTACTTTATTTGAGAGATATTTATATTTTGCCTCTATTCTGTGAATTTAAACGATTTCTACCGAGGGGTA
The DNA here is from genome assembly GCA_025617745.1 of Heliocidaris erythrogramma. NCBI lineage: Eukaryota > Metazoa > Echinodermata > Echinoidea > Camarodonta > Echinometridae > Heliocidaris > Heliocidaris erythrogramma. The sequence continues at coordinate 1,448,752 of CM046871.1, read as the reverse complement.
TTCAAAATATGAATTATAGAAAAACCTTCGTTTTAACACGTGAGTGAATGGGGCCATGAATTACTTATGTGAGCCCTATATAGCCGCTAAGCCTTCATCATGGCTCATGCGCCGTACAAAATATACAATGTACAACTTCAAGGCCAAAGGAGGCGGAGCTGATTTCGTGCAGTGACCAGGTCCCAGGACCCCCAGGACCAACTAAGGAATTTCAGCCTTTGAAGTTTGAGGAAAATTGAGGTGCGTAATTGATATGCTCTAAGACTATGGTAATTAAAGGCATGTACTACTTTGATTATTACATTTGTGGGTAAAGTGTTGTTACATTCGTGGGCGTAGTTACATTTGTGGGCGTGTTGTGGGTGCAACATCCCTATGCATATATTTTTGTATAAGCACTTAGAATTGCAGAAATTTTTGAGGGATTTATTTCAAAGAACAATTCTAAACAAATATATTGTGTTCATATGTTGTTTCTCTGCAGTTTTCCTCAATAAAATATCCAAATACTTTTGGATGTGCGTGTATAATCAGGGCAATGTGAATGTTACATTGTATGAACTTCAAATCTATACTCATCTTTGCACTTCTAAAACGAATTCAGGTCTCAAAAAGCACAACTCAGTTGTAGTTAATTGTTAAACAGTTCGTTGTGTTCAATTACCAAAACTGCACTGTTTGCACATTAAAAAAAATGTTACTAACATTGGGTATATATCTTCATGAATATTTTGCTCAAGCTCCCAACAAAATGAAATGCGTAAAGATGTTGTGCACTTGTACATTGCCTCTTTAACAAACAAGACGTTTGGAGGTGACGGGTACCCTTGCTGAATTTCTCGACTCTTTCTCAAGCCTTTCAGGGTTTTCGTTAGTTTTGCTCCCGATTGTAGAAGTGAGTGAATAGAAAACTGTTTATCAATGCATAAAATCCGAGCTTCTCTACCGCTCAATTGCCAAATTTCCTGGGTAAAATGCACAAGAAATTGCGTTTTTTAGGGTTTAAAATTGAAAAATTTGCCGCTCGGTCGCTTTGCCCCCTCGCTGACGTAGATAGGTTTGGGCTTTGCGTGATGACGTACTCGGGGGGGGGGGGGGGGGGTGGACTTAATCCCTAGATACGCCACTGGCTTCGCTCCCTTGCCGGTCAACCCCCCCCCCCCCCCCGATCATGAACACGGATCGACACCCCTGTGGCCCCCCTATTGAAAAATCCTGGCTACGCCTGTGAGCACAACTCAGTCTTATTTAATTGTTGAACAGGTGTCTTTAATATATGAAAATTACACATACAAAAGTAAAACAGTGAGTGTTATTAACAGTGGGTAAGTATCTTGAAGAACATTTATTTCAAACTACACAACAAGATGTATGAAATAACTATATATGGTATATTTAGTTGAAGTACAATTTCGAGATCTATGACAGCGTGTCGTATAAAAATCTGCATCAGCAATTACATGTAAATGAGTGTTCCATAAACTAGAAATAAAAATTATTATGACAACGGCTTGAATCGTCTTGGATTATTTGTGTCTTGGTGATTTAGACATGTATAGATCTATAGGGCTTATGCAAGGGTTGGTCTGAAAAAATGACTTGATGTTTTTTGGTCTGAAAATATAACTCCCTAATGTTTCAAATTTTGATGTTTTTGGCAAAACTTAATTTTAACATTTTGAGATGATATTGTGACAGATGATTTGCTTGCATATTCGCTACCTAGTGGAGACAAATTTGAGTTCATCACCGACCTTATGGAGACTGAATTTCTTGTGGAGACATCAAATCTTGTTCCATAAGGAAAAATAGCGTAGAATTACTTCACACACCTATTTGGTAGTGCCCCCCCCCCCCTTTAGAGTGATGTCTCCAGAGAGCATGCCCTACGTTAGGCTGAAGTGTGTGAGACAAATCTGTGCGAGTGTGAAAAAACTTTCCTGACAGTCACCGGCGAGGGCGCTCGTCGAACGAACACCATATGTAGGATAAGTAGGAAAAATAGCCCCCGTACAGAAAATATTATTTTTTTCCCCTGACTAGTACTACTACTATTATTATTATCATCATCATCATTATTAATGAATAGATACTATGAATAATAGATACACAAATGCATACACCTTGACTCCATAAGGATGATTCATAAGGATGGTACCGAACTCGTAAGATGTCTCCGTAGAGAAATGTTGCATAAGGTAGGGAATATGCGTATGTGTGTGTGTTTTCTTGTCAGGTCACGGGGGGGGGGGGGGGGTATTGCCCAGGGGGTCTGTCCTCATTGCAAGGGGGGTATCATGCGTGACCAGAGACTCACCAAAAGCACCCTAAGCAAGTATTTACGTGGTGCAAAAAAATACACCCTAAAATTAATAAGCATGATTACCCGTGAGTTGGGTAATTTGCTACCCTAATTAAGTAAGTAATAATTGCTTGTAACCCCCCTAAGCAAGTAATACCAGTTTTTACTACCCCTAAGCAAGTAATAGCGATTTGTTATATACCCTAAGCAAGTAAAAACATTTTAGTTTCCTTGCATGAGGTCCTTGATCAGGCATAGTCTGAATAATTTGTAAATTCTAACCTACAGTGCATGATCCAGGATCCAGGAGCATGATTACAGGACAGTCGTGAAACTTCACATCAATCAACATCCATTTAATAATTAATCCAAATAGACAGATCTTAAGTGTAAAATTTTTTTCTTTTGATTTAATTCTAGTAAGTTAAGATATCAAATCACACACTGTCTTAAAAGATTTCATGTGCAATTGTTATGGACACTTACAGAACAAAATTAGGATGAATATTAATCATGAATATGTAATACAAAAAAATTTGCGTAATTCATCACTTACGTAACGTACGTAACGTGCCTGATCGTGAAAAACAACCCTTTTTACGTGATTTTTTGGTCGCGCATGATACCCCCTTGCAATGAGGACAGACCCCCTGGGGGTTATTGTGTTTGTGAATCACCACCACAGCACGGTGCATGCATCGCCTCGTCGTTAGCTTGGTGTTTGAGATTTGAGTATAAGGGAGTATACCCCCAAAAATATTTACCACTACAACACTGGCCTGTCTGCAAACAAATGGTGGCTACACACACTATTGATCTGTGACTTTCATTTTTCAACTTGTGTTCTGCGCTGTAATGCGCTGACAAGAGACAGCATTGTCTTCCGAAATTAGTGAAATGTTTCAATAAAAGGTCAATCTTTCCACCCTGGTTCATTGTCATTCTGTGTCTGTCAATATAAATGATATACCATTATAAAGTCGTGGGTACTTTTTATTGTGGGTCAGTATATATTCTGAGCTTTCAATTCTGAGCTTTCAATTCAAATCTTTCTAGATATTAGAAAGAAGTGTTTTGACTAAAAAGTGTCAAAATTGTTGCTCGCTCACAAACTTTAAAAGCTATGAAGCTGATTTTGAGCTATACAGAATATTAGCACCCACCCCATCAAAATTACTTCTGCATGGCTTTCATCATTTGGTCGACCACCACTCGGAAGTCGTTCTCGCCAAGGTATATTGATAATGTATCAAAATCATATTGAATAGGTAAAAAAACTTGCCTACATATACGTTGTTGGATGGATGGGCCGGTCACATAGCAGTTCCCTATAACCGAATTGCACTCCCAAATCTGCCCCTGGCAGTTTCCAACTATTTTATTGTAGTGCAAGTCGGTGAAGTCTGATCGGGCCTCTACTGTCAGAGACACAGGACTTGATGGATGATAAAAACCCCTCTCTTTTGACATGTTATGTATGCAGTTTGATGCTAAAGCTTATTATCAGAGCAACAAAGTACACTAATACATCAAGTTAAATATAAATGAATAAATAATAAATTAAAGTCTACAAATGAAATGATTATAATCATTATGCAGAATTATGATTAGGTTTAATCATCAGTTTTTAACATACGTGTAATTATTTAAATAATGCTGAATCATATTTACCCCAAAATTGTAATTTACAATTTGCTATATTGCATACTAAATCAATGGTTGAAAAATTCTTTGATATCTCGGTTTTTCTTTTAATTTGTCGTGCAAGAGCCAAACTTTATTCATTTTTATAATATAAGTTATCGTTAACTATAAAAATTGATATATGTTATGTGAACATGATAACATTAATACATATCGTTATGGTTGATTATAAATTCACTGTACGGTCCACATAGGATTTTCCTTTCAAAAGAATATAAAGTCATGTGAATGCAATGGGTCAATCTCCAGGAGGTGGAACAACATATCAGGAAGTGAGATAAATAAACAATATTCAGTGATGATGTGTCATGTATCCATATAGAGATAATGGAATTATATTGTTGGGAAGAGCAGACTTAAGTATTAAGAGGGTTATGTATGATATTGTGTATTGTATTATGTAAACACAGTCAAACAACCGGGACTCTAGTGGAGTAATGTACATTTATTCTAATATGCAAGTCAATGAATGTGCAAATCTGCGCAAAAAAAAAATTACCACACAGTCAGCACATTTAATATTTGATGGGATATGATTTTATATTTTCATAATGAAAGAGAGAGATGATTTTTATCTTATAATAGATCGTATATATTACAAAATAAATACTTAGTTGTATACATGGAATTTAATTTAAGGTCATTTATTATAACTTTCCTTGCGAACAGGGGTGTGGATCTGTGTTCATGACTGGGGGATGACCGGCGAGAGGAAGGTGCGGGGGGGGGGGGGTATCCCTGTCTATAAAACTTGCATTTTAGAGCATCCCGAAATGGTTTTCTGTATGATTAAATGTTGTTAAATAATGAATTTGGATAATTAGTAGTTTTAAGTTAATGTATCGTAATTCTCACATCCAAAAATATTGGGGGGATTATACAGGCCATCCCCCACCTTAAATTTCAGGCGGAATATATAACCCCAAGCCCCCCCCCCCCCCCACCCCCACCCGCCCGGGATCGACACCCATGTTTGGGAATCTCGATACCACTTAGCTATCTCTTCCCTTTACATGAAAAATCCCTGATAATTGTTCCATGTTCTAACCAATGTTCTACATCTGACAGTCGGAGACATGCAAAAGTGGTACGTTCTGGGCGTGAACAGTTTCTCATCTTAAAAAATATTCCCAAAGTACCCCTTTTAGTTAGCAAAAATGAACCCTTTTACTTCAGAAAAATGTCACCTTTTCTTTCTAACCGGTGGCAGTTCCCACATTATCATAAAAGTCTCCCTTACCACCTATGATAAAAGCCACCCTTAACTTGGATTACTACCCTATTCAAATCAAACAGGTGCTACATTTACTTTTGCAAGTATCCCTCCCCCAATAGTTTCTTTATAATGTGTGTTTATTCAGTAGAATTGTTGGGAGTTTTTTAACAAATGTTCTCTTTTCACCTCTAAAAATGTCCTTTTGTAAATATATACGTTCCTTTTTGATAAAACCCCTATTCAAATCTGATACCTGCCCCTTTTCCTTCGATAAGTGCTTTTTTTCCTTTGCAACAACATTTTTTTTTTCATTTTCATAAGCTGATAAGTACCCCTTCATCTATTATTCCCCTATTAATTCTGAGAGTTACCTGTTTTACTTAGACAAGTACCCCTATTCATTTTTTTCAAAAAAGTGATCCTTTCCTTCTAATAGGTGCTCCTTTTCATCTCTGTTGAGTGCCATATTTATCCTCAATATTATTGCCCCTTTCATTCTGATACATGACGTTTTCCTTCCATTAAGTTCCCTTTTGACCCCTAAAAAGAGTCATTTATTTTATAAAATATCTTGTCCTTTTAATAAGTGCGCTAGTTATCCGGGGGTAGTTGTTCTAGAATCGGTCATAAGGCATTTTATGTCGTCAGAACTTAAAGCTTCCGTTAAAACAAAATAAATATTCGCTTGTAAATAAATTCAACTTTCCCATACTGAATACGATTGTGCCCGCCCCGCTTCGGAGAAAGGAGATCCCGTTTATGCTACCAATTATTATTTTTTTAAAAGTTTAAATAAAATTTGCATTCCCTTAAATACGATTGCCCCCCCCCCCCCAACTTCGTAGAAAGAGGATCCCGTTTATGCTATACATTATTATCAAAAGACAAGTGTCAACAAAGTTTGATCGGTCGCTAAGCTCGCTCGCCTAATCAAAATTAACATTCCCTTAAATACGATTGTGCCCGCCCCGCCCTTTGCCAAGACAATTCCGTTTATGCTGCCAATTTCTTTCAATGAGAGATATTATTATACACTATTCTTCCGCTCGCTCTCTACACTCGCTCGCCCAGTCAAAACCTAACATTCCCTTAAATATGATAATTATTAAAATCGAACATTAGAAAAGGGGCTCGCTCGCGAATATGAAATTAACACTCATTTGATGTGGAACAAGTGATTGTAGGTGATGCTTTAATTAGATATTGGCAAGGAAAAAAAATATTCGAATTAGATTTATCAAATAGAGGTGCCGTGGGGTCTAGTGGATACGTCACCGGACTGTGGATCTCATGGTGGATCTCATGGTTCGCGGTTCGAATCCCGCCATGGCACGAATGTCCTTTGGCAAGACATTCATCTACATTCGCCACTCGCCACCCAGGTGTAGTAAATGGGTACATGGTAGGAATTTATTCTTTGACTGCTTTCAGCGCCTTATTGGGCACCTAGGCTAAAGCCAGGGTAATACTACGCTTAGGAACATATGTATTCAGCGTAATATAAATGTTATGCATTATTATTCATCATTAAAGGGTCACTAAAATAAAAAAATAACTGCCCATTTTTCGTAGGAAGGTGTCATCAGGAGCCAAAAAATATCCATCACACAGTTTTTTATGCATTCAGTCATATTTTATAATCATTTGAAAAGTACATTTTTGCTGATTTACACAGTCATAAGACCCGCCCCTAAAAAAAACCCATCGAAGCGACATCGTGATCACGTGATGTGTGACGCATGAAAAGTAAGGGAAAATATTCCACTAACCTATACCGTGCGCGCCCGGAGGCCCCCGGCAGGCCCAGCCCGGTGCCGAGCATGATATTCACCACATCGACCATTTGCATTGCGTATTTTCGTGTGTTTTATTCCTCACAATAACTTTGATTTTGGGACACAGTTTCATCAATAATGCATAATCGGTGTATAGTTGGGGGCTGTAGCATGACCCCTAAAGATGGTGTAAGCCTACATCATTTTCCTAAGAAGATGAAAATCTACGGAAATTGTGGGTCGCAAAGGTAAAGCTCACGCGGGCAGAGTGGCAAGGGCCGGCCAAGTGAGTGGAGTACAATCTGCAGCGATCACTTTGCCGAAGATGCATGATTTTGAGGATCCTAGCTGTCCTGTTTTCCGAATTTGGCATGAAGAGAAGGATAAGCTAGCTAAAAGATTCAGCTATTCCAACGATCAGACTTGGAGTCAAGTCTTCCAATCTGTTTTTCAACGACAGCAGCTGCAGCAGCTTCATCCGTATATAGACCGAAAATTCTGTCTCTCGTTCGTTAGCTAAGACGACCTAACGAACGAGAGACAGAATTTTCGGTCTACTTTACCCGTAACTGCAGGGAGCTCCAACGCGTTGGAGCTCCCTGGAGTTACTTCACCCACGGCCCGTCACCGTATTCTGCGAAGGGTTCAAACATATAATATGGTCGAATTTCCCCTTGCCACTCGAGCTTCTTTGCCTTCGGGGTCTGATAAATCATCAGAGTTCGTATCTGCATGGCTCAGAAAAGTCCCCCAACTCTGAATCGCGGTCACTTTTCCTCTCTCTATATAAGTTACTTGAATTCAGCCAAAATCTAAGTCAGTACCATGTACAACATACTGTGTAAAGCGAAGTAAAAAAAAAGTCGTAAGGGAAATAAACAAAACAAACGCGTTCACCAGTCGCTATGTACGAGGGGATCATAGTCACTGCCGTACTAAAGATGTGTAGGACATTGTACAGACGCATAAAACGGCTGAGCAGGCGTTTATGACCAATGCAAAACTTTCGTTCGGCAAGCTCAGCTGGATGAGAACATTATTCAAAAGAAAAGCTAAAAAACAAAACAAGAGCTGTATATTTGGGCAAAAGCGTTTTCTGATCTTGTAGAAAATATATTGCTAATGATTATTCACTCCTAAGATTATATTGATTAATTTCCTTTTTTCATAAATTGTCCGTTGAACAGAGGGGTCAAATACCGCATTCTGTGTACAATATTATATGCTGCAGCCTGCAGATGTTGTGCCTCTTACTTTTCATACGTCACTTGGGGGTTAGCCAATCAGCTCACGAGTTTTAAGGAACGGTCCCAAAACCTCTACTTTCCCCCTTTTCCGCCAAAACGAGACATAATTTGGACAATCGATTGGCAGATTCGTGATTAGAAGGCAAAACTACATGGAAAGAGCACCCATTTTCTCTCTAATTTAGTCAACCTTTAAATGAAAATAGACTCACGGTTAATATAGGTTGAGAACAAAATATTCTGTTAATTGTTTCTGCACATGCCCCTCCCCCAAAAAATAAATAATAATGTTGTCGTTCACAAACAAAGGTTTATCGGTTATCGGTGGCACACAGACTCGGGTTCGTCGGTAAATTAGTGATCTCGACACTCCCCCCCCCCCCCTCCAACTCAGAAAGGCCTAGCGACGCCCACGAGTCTATCCAGTCTTTCATGATGACATTGTACTTTGAACCCCACTAGGATGACTTTTTTCCTCATCATAAGAATCTGATGTCACCGGCGGATCCAGGATTTTTCAAAGTGGGGGAGTCTCGATGTGAAAGAGATACGCGAAAAAACGGAAAAAAAAGGAAAGGCCAAAATAGGGGGCTGAAGTCCTAGATGTCAATCAGGGATAATTTTAAAAAGCTCCCCCAAAAGCTCCCCCAAAAGCCCCCCCCCCCCCCCCCCCCCCCCCCCCCCCCCCCCGCCGATCCACCACTGGGTATCACAGCCCGCTATGCTCGATTGGAAATTAAAGGAATATACAGACCCTCACACTCAACTGCACACTGTAATGTAAAGAGAGAAACAAATTAGATTATTTTGCCGCCCTGGTCTGTGACCAATATTAATTAGTTGCCAACTCGTGATTTTAAGTCGCTATACTCTACATCAACACTAAATTTGTAATTATACCGTATTTAGTTGCCAGCTAACCTTACTGACTATCATCGATATACATGTATATACATGTATGTATATGACCTTTGTGTGATTTTCAATAATAAATTTCAAAAGATTACTTTTTACGGTTCTTATTTTAGATGACAATCCACAAAGTTATGGGGTTTTTTTGTAATCTTGTAGTCTCATTAGTACATGGATGTTATGCACATTCCACATTCGGCTTAACATTATATAATATACTCAATTTGTTAGTATTGAAATATTCATATCCGTTTATTTTTCTTATAAAATTATTACCAATTTATGCTATACCTTAGTGTTCATTCCTGTTGCATCAGGAACACGATACAAAACAGTTTTATACTGATCATGCTTTTATCCTGTATGAATAAGTTCAAATAAATAAATAAATGGATACATAAATACAGTGCTTATCAAATATAGTATACACAACTCTGATAGCTTCTAATTAAAATGCTGTAATCGATGTGACTTTAAAATTTACTTCATGGTGAAGAATAGCTTATTAATTGTCTGTCTAGTAGTACCTCATTCATGACATTTCTGCCGTGGTTGACTGAGCACCAGGTTTTTTTTTAAAAGAGTCAAGCAATCAAAATCTTATTGTTCCAAGTGTGGGCTGACGCTGATGCAACGAATGTTGCTATTTTAGTCTAAAATATTTTTTTAAAAAGTTAAATTCTCCTTTGTGCTTCAATGCTTCATTGTTTAAAGTGATCTAAGCTTCCATAATTATGACCTTGTTTCAATCCACATGCACCATTCCACCTGCATACGGTGCACAGTGTTTTTGCGAATAACACATGGACTGAAAGGTTTACTGACCTCAAAGACTAAAAGAAGAAAAAGGATACAGGTTGAGAATTAGCAATGTCCATTTTTAATGACTCAGTAAAAAGGCTTTCCTGAAAAAAGGGATGCAGATGAAGCCAACATTGTGTTATCAAATGGCAAAAAAAAAAAAAAAAAAAAAAAATCTGAAATTTAGCTTGTAATGAGCCCTTTCTTGAGTTTGAGTTGACTTTAACACCTGTTTTATTCGAATGCACAAAATCAATTGAAAATAACTCAGCAATTGTTTTCCAACTGAAGTAACTAATGCATATTTGGTTTGACCCACACTCGCTACTTCAGCCCAAACTTGGTACAAGAGGAGTTTGACAATACTGTTTGAAAAGCCTGCTGCTGAGTCATCCGTGGCAGCAAAGTTATGAATATAAGGTATCATTGCACAGAACATAAGTTGTTCTTTACTATGAAATAAATTTCAAGCTCATAGAGGTTATAACTTTTTAATTTAGAAGCTAATTAAGTTGTGTATACTTTTTTCTGATACGCACTGTATATAAATAAAATTTGCAATGAATCAAGTAGGAGGTCTTGTCATCTTGTTCAATGTGAAAATTTTGGTATCACCCATTTAATAGCGAACACAAATCTTCTGGATCTAGATTGGAATCAAGTAAACAGAAATTCTGGTAGAAAGGCAACACCACTTTTTGTATTAGCTACCAAATTTTGGTAACAGCTATTATGATAGTGGTCACATTCACAACCAACGAGCAGATTCTAATCGCTGACGCTGTTTGTTAATCTAATTGCTATATATTTTATATTGGTTAGTTACATTTCCTTCTTTAGTTGAAAGATGTCATCTTCATTAATTCTGTTTCCTTGGCAACAAATTTTTTTTTATAAATCAAATTCCAAACTATATTCCAAACTAAATGTTTGAATATAATCAAACAGGCGGTAACAATAATTAGATGTTTACCATTATTTCATGTTGAAAACAAATATAGTTCTGTATTTCATTAGAAATGCAATAAATTTATTTGTTACCATGGTAACGGCCTACACATTTAGTGGTCTCCTCCATCATCCCTTTACTTAAACAAATTTTAATAAGTGAGTGTCGTGTAAAAGAGAAGATAATCATGTACAATACAAATGTATTAATATTTACTTTTTTCGGTAGCATCGTGGGTTTTTTTTGCTCAAATATGTTTTTTTTTCACTGTTTCCATAGCAACAGCCATTTTCAAACATGGACACCTTTTGCTTGAGTTTTTTATCAAGTGAGAAACTTGTGACACATTACTTTAAAATGTTACAATGTGTTTTTGTCCTTTCTTAATCACGAATACATGACGTTTTCTTAAATTCTACTGTTTTTGATCCGTTGCCATGGTAATAGTCCTTGTGGCCACGCCCATCTCTTATTTTAGGTCAAAGAAACATATTCTGATAGTTAATGGTCCCATCTAACAGGAAAAAAAAATCATTTAAGATTATTCTAAGGGGGTGGAGACATTTCAGTTTTTGGCCCATAGACTATACTAATAATGGGATAATTGCCTTATACACTCTAGATGTACCTTCAAATAGTGTTTTTCAGTCAAAATGCGCATCCAGTAAAAACACATGGTTCTGTTTGGGATAACATAAAATGAGTTATCCATTACCTTATCGGATAATTTCTTTTCTGTGTGTGACATGACAATATACATGATATGTTTAATCAAGAAAAGGCGTTTAAAATGACAAATTTACGTTGGGTAAAAAACGTTGAAATATTGGTAGTTTTCACAACCTATTATTTTGAGTAAATCACAGTTTTATGTTTCATTACGCCATACATGTGCGTGTAATATCCTACTTTCAATTGTGTATTAATCAGGTTTATAACTTGAAACTCAAAATAAATCTGATATCACTTGAAAAGTCTTAATCAGGTATTGCATATTAGGTCAAAAAAATAAAAATCGTGTTTTTTTTACATTCTTTCAAATTTTGAGCCAAAAATGGCATTTTTAGACAAATATTTTAAAGCCCCCAAAAAAGTTTAAGCATGAACGCCGAGCATTACCCAAAAATGCCGTCCAAAGTAAAAAAAATCTTCTTGGCTGGTCTACTATAATGACAACATTTACAATGTCATGGTTTTACATTATGATAAAAGCATGGCAATATCTAAAAATGAAATGAAATAATTTCTTGAACCTATTATTACGAGAAAGATAAACAGCTATTTTTATTGGGTATTAATAAAAATAATTATAGAATGCACATGTAATTATAGGGATACATAACTAATTACTGAGATTTATAAACAAAACAGGTATAGGTTTTAAGAAGGGTCTTGAATATTTGTCGTGTAGGAGCCTGTCGGGTGTTCAGAGGGAGCGAATTCCAGAGGGCCGGAACGGCTACTTCAAATGCCGTAGAAGTGGGTTGAGTGTCGAGGTACTTGTAAGAGATGCTGGTCTGAAGATCCGAGTGTGCGTGTAGGCATATAAGACATTTGTAAGGGGAGATCATGTCCGAGGTGTAAGCAGGACTCATATTGTTCTGGGCTTTGAATGTAAAGAGCAGAATTTTGAAGATGATTCTCTCTTAAATCAGAAGCCAGTGGATTTCTCGAAGGTGAGATGTTCTATGTCTGCGTGGAGTTCTTGAGATGATTCTAGCTGCTGCATTTTGTAGTGTCTGAAGCTGGTTGATCTCATTCCGAGGGAGACCATACAAGGGACTATTGCAGAAATCCAGTCTGCTAATGACATACGACTGTATCAAGGTTTGAGTTGCGGACTTGGTTAGGTATCTCCTGGTCCCCCCGATGGCTTGAATGACAGCTGTAGCAGATCTACACACATTCTTGAGATGATCATTCATCTTTAAATTCTCCTCTATAACTCACTTTTTGTTCAGGTATCACTTCTTGAGTTAACCCTAATAATAACACAGATGTGGACTTTTCAGCAGAAGTATAACCTGACAAAATAATGATTGAGTAAAAGAACAATTATTATATTCCATCTCGCTCATATAGGTATTAATGTGCACTGATATATAATGGGATCATGCTTATATAACAAGCTTTCATGGGTCATCCTGTTCAAGATATCTTTCCTTGCATTGTTATACATTAATGTTCTGTTATGCTTTACGAATAAAATCAATCAAATATGTTCTTCTGGACTGGTCTGTGCCCCGTTTCACAAAACTTGCTATCAGTAACAACTGCCGCATTTCTATGACAAATTTGCTCTCAGCCAATGAGATGCAAGGATTTCAGTAGCTTAAAACAGTTATTGCAACTTGTTATTAATAACAATTTTTATGAAAGGGGGGCCTGGACTTTTGCTTTCTCTATATGATGTATTTTTTTTTTGGAACTATACATTTTCGGAATCGGTAGAACGTGGGGAATCCCAAAATTGATTTTAGTATTTGCACAAAACCCTGACCCAGCAGCCATTTTGGATTTTCAAAGTGGCCGCCATATGTAACTAGTATAGAACAATTTTGAAGATATTTTTGTAACAACCTTATTCTATTATATTTGTGGTACCATATTTAAGGGCATTAAATTTTCTACAACATAATACCACATTTTGGTGATGATTTGTATAATAATTTTGTGCCGAAAATGTGATTTATCATTTTTTCAAAAATATGAATTGCTTCAAAATACATATTTCTCCATATTTCAAAAGTTCATTAATGACTTTCAACTTTATAGAAAAGCATCCTTATATAGGGTCAATATCAAATGAAAATGACAGGTCCATTGCTTATCTAACAAAAAAGTTATAATACTCTAAAGTTAACACTTTGATATTTTTCTAAAACAAAGAAATAATTTTTAAAAAAACATGGTTGCCGAGGGCTGCCTTCTCTTTAGCAACGGTGATATAGGGAGTTGGAAAATATTTGCCAGTAAATGCTTCCTTTGTGAAGATTAATATTTCAGTATAGGAAGTGTGATGTCAGATGATGCAGTTAGGTCATATATTAATGATATATATAGAAATGTTTATTGTCTGTTCAGAAGCCAATCTATGATATCTAGTCAGGTTCATTATCTTTTTTTGTTCAAAAACCTTTGGAGATTACCTAAACTGTTCATTTTTTTTTTAATCTTTCGAGCGTGGAGAATCCAAAAATCAACTTTGGCATATGCGTAAATGCGCAATTTTAATTACATGAGAGAAGGGGAGGCGGGGTAATTGTTTTATCATTAGTCTCTTCCAATGTTTTCGTATCTGTTTATAGTCCGGTTCACTGTGTATTTTTGTTCAAAGTTTTTGGAGATTAGCAAAACTATACATTTCTGGAATTGTTAGAGCATGGATAATCCAAAAATTGTCATTTGCACAAACACCGGCATGGTGGCCAAGTTGGGTTTTCAAAATACATAATCTCGGCTTCTTTTAAAAGGGTATAAATGTAATGAAATGTGCCAATTCTATTTTTTGGGTGCAGAAAACAAATGGTGACATCGCTAGACATCTCTTTCTAACGCTTCCTCGCATGTGGAGGCCATTTTGGCCGATAGTGTAATATATACTGTTGGGAAATGTAGAAAGGCAACTAGATGAGAGAAAGAAAATGAATGCAAGACAACAGGTACTATACATATAGATAGCAAAGAACATTGAAATGAACAAATAGGGAAAATTGAGAAATACATAAGGATAAAAAGATAATAAATAGGAAGGGTATAAGCACACATCAACGACATACTGATAAAGTGACATAAGAAAATACAAAGAAATCTACAAAGAAAGATAGAAAAGGAGAGAAGGAAAATAGACAGAGTAGGAAAGAAAAAAACAAAGAAAATGAAATGCATAAGCAAACAAAGAAATAATGAGAGGGAAAACAAATATATGAATAGGGAAGTATAAAAAAACGAAAAAGAGAAAAAGAAAAATACGAAGAGAGATTGTATGCAACATGACACTTTATAATCATGAAGCAAAAGAACATATGGTTCAACACGAGAACGCAAAAGGAGTTGAGTGAGTGAGGTGGATAAAGGTAAAAGAAAGATAGAGATTTGATGATTGCGAAGGACGGGATGAGGAGAAGAGAGTCAGTGGCGGATCTACGGGGGGGGGGGGTTAGGGGGTTTAACCCCCACCCCCTTGGGCTGCTAAGTAAAAATGTAATGTACATAGTCGTTGGATCAACCCCCCCCCCCCCCCCCCTTGGAAAAAAAAGCTAGATCCGCCCCTGAGAGTTGCGAAAAAAGGAAAAGTAGAGATATAAAAGTTTAGAAAGAGAGGTAATAAGAAAGCGATAGTGGTACGACACAACAAAAGTAGAAGAATGAAAATATAAAGGCGATACAAAATAACTGAAAAGAAAGCGAATGCAAGCTTTATGGTAAATACAAAATAATACAGAAGACAAGTTAACATTTTATAGATCTCCACAGAAATACTGAGGGGTTATAGACAAACACGATAATAGTATGCAAAAAATAAAGACTACATAAACACACGCATCACGTAACGATTTTGTGAACAAGTTTCAATCACCCAAGTCATCTGTATTGAGTGGAGGGAAAAGCCTTGACACGAGAATAATACCATTTACACCCACGGTACGCTTCGCCAGCTCCTTCAATCATGAATATTCATACGATGCTGGCGAATAAGCGAGCTGCATTTGAAGCGCTACTTTGCGCTGTTCTGCCATTGGTCAACTCCGAGCCCATTTCCTCGGTAAACTAACACAGGACGATGCTTGGCATTATAAAAAAAATTCTTCAAAATACTGCCGAGAAAATATAATTTTACTCAAAAAAATATAAACCCATATTTTTATGGTTTATTGAATGCTTAATCTGTTATCAATACATCAATATGAAAAAAATCTGAATATAAAGTTAGTTTTGTGTAATTAAAATGGATGAAACAGAAAAAAATTATCTGGCAACTATACGTGCCATCGGCACTGAAGGGTTATGGGAACTATACGTGCCTCCGCCACCGTAAAAGTTAATTAAAACCAGGTATCCTCATATATTATTGGACATTTTAATAGCCTTAATTGGTTTCTGAACACGCATCATCGGTTATTAGGCACATGTGTATCATAGCAACGGGAACTACTAATAAACATGACTTTGTTGTATATATCACTAAAATATGAGAGTACTGAATGAACTTACATCACACTTCCTACAAATATTTATCTGCATGATCTGACAATAGCATGTACTACCGAAATTATTGCACGTCTCCCAATGTTACCATTGTTAGGGAGAAGGCAACACTTATGCCTAGTTCACATTTGGCTTGCGATGTGTCTACGGAGCCCGTAAACTGCTCGTACCCTCCTTTCCGCGGGGCCTCCGCGCGGCCTCCGTGCGGAGGCTGTAAGATTTTTGTGCGGATTCACGGGCTCCGCAGCCTCTACGATTTGTTATCGAGAGGAGTTTGACAATTTTTTAAAAATAAGACCGTAGCCCGTAGACATGTCGTAGGTGACATCGCACAATCCTCGCACGGGTACCGTGCAATGGCCAAGTGTGATCGTGCAGCAAAATTGTAAGGAGATTGTACATTCGCACGGCCCTCGCACAGCTATCGCAAGGTTGCCGCTCGTTGCCCGTGCAGTACCCGTAAAATCGCAAGGATTCCTCATGGAGGTTGTGGAGACTGTACGGCAACTGCATTGACATCGCACAATGCCCGTACGGAATTTAGACGGGTTGCCCCCGAGGCCCCGACAAAAATTTCTTCACCAAACCCATTAAATGTGGTAACATGTTGTAGAAAATTTAATGCCCTTTAAGATTATAAAAATGTATAGTTTTGCGAATATCAAAAAAAATGCTAGCCAAACCGGGCTGCGTTTAACTCAAACGGTGACAAACATGTTACAACAAAAACAACAACAACAATAATAATAATAATAATAATAACTAGACATTTAATTCGTTACTGAAGACGAATTGGGTGGCCCCTGTAGCAAACTGCTTTGTAAGATGTGATAATATCTGTGCAAGATAATAATCATGACAATGTTGACGACAATGACGATAAGATGCTCATATAAGTGATGACAATGACAACATTTAGAGCTGCAATCGTATCAGAACGATGTGCATGCAATGTCGTTCGTATCTTCTATTTTGTTGAGAAGTTGACAATGTCAGGTGAAATACAAAGATATGCATGCATGGTAAAACATGATATAAGATAAGATGCATGGGATAAAATAATGCATACTGTGAAAAAGACCGCTTCGGTAATGTATGCAAAGTTTATGCATACCTTTCAAACAAAGGTTGTTCTTGACAACCTGAAAGCTTGCCGGACATAGCTACAAACTGGATTCCAAGCATTGACGCTCATTTATAAAAAGCAGGTTCACGGAATAGCTCGTCACTAGGTGCTCAAAGAATATATGTGCATAAATTTGTATACATTACAGAAGCGGTCTATTAGAAGATGATAGGATGAAAACAAGGAATAAAGACAAAAAACAAAGAGTGATGATCATAATGGTGATGACGATGATGATGATGACGATGATGATGATGGTGATGATGATGATGGTAATAATGGTTGTGATGATGATGATAATGGTGATGATTATAATGATGATGATGATATAATGATGATGATGGTGGTGTTGAAGATGATTATGATGATATAATGATGATGATAATGATGATGACGCTGATGATATATATAATGATGATGGTGATGAGTATAGCGATGATGATAATGGTGGTGAGGACAATGATGATGATGATGGTGATAATGATGATAATTGATGGTGATGATGATTATGGTGATGATGATAATGGTGATGAATATGATGATGATATAATGGTGATGATGATTATGATGATATAATGATGATGATGGTGATTATAAAATAATAATGGTGATGATGATCATGACGGTGATGACGATAATGATGTTGATGATAATCATGATGGTGATGATGGTGATGATGATTATGATATGATTATGATGGTGATGATAGTCATGATGGTGATAATGATGATGGTGATAATGATGATGATTGATGTGACAATGGCGGTGATTATTATGGTGATGATGATTATGATGATGGTGATGACCATGACTGGAATGACATTTACCTTAGCCATGCCAAATATGAAAGAGAAAATTTCGTTATGAATGTACGACCATAAGTTGATTTTCACAAAATGGCGCCTGGATGACGTCAGGATAACCTGATGTTGAAAAAGATGCGGGAACTTGACCTTATTAGGACTGATGACTGACGAAAATTTGAAAATAATTGACTAAGCCAATTTTGAGAAAAATGTGATATTAAATAGGACTATTTGATATTGCAGGATACTTGGGAGATAAACCCCATAGTTCTAATACACGACAGGGAATCAGATTTTTCATAGGGTTCTACACAAACTACTGCACATTACTTTCCAGTAGACATAACACACAAAATAAGGCAGTTTATTACATGGTTTGTGATTGTTTATGTCAAAGAAGATGGTAAAATGAAAGGCAAAAAGAAGGGGGGATTTTTGTTAATGGACCCACCGGGGATCGAACCAGGGTCACTGGAATGGGAGGCAAGTGCTTTAACCAATACACCAAAATATTTCCCATAGAGATAACACGTAAACGAAAAACGGGATTCTCAAATCCCATTTTGTAGTTAAAAATTGGGCATGATCCCGACATCTGATCAAAAATTAGAAGACACATTTGTAAAAGCTTATAGTCTCAGCTACAACATACTAAAATCGGGAAGGAAATAGACCAAAAACAAGTGAGATACTGCTCCGAGAACAATGTCATGTAGATTCATGATTTAAAAAAAAATCATCTTCCATAGACATAACACGCAAATAGGGAAAATTCTGACATGGCGTCTTTAATTGAAACTTTAATGGTGATGACGTCATCAAAAGGAAAAAATGGTGGTGACTAATCTTGTAGAGAATTGTCTCGGCTATAACATATCAAAATTTGGAAGGAAATCAACCACTTATAACTGAAATATCAAATGAATACAAAAATGACGTCATTTTTTTCAAATTCATTATTTTTAGTTCATATGCAAATATGATGACGTCAGAACATGCGATCGACAAAAATTATGCATGAATTCAAATCTACAACTTACGGGCTTTCAGAATATGTAATCAAATTTGGGGGTATTCTGGCATTCTGTCGAGCTATGGCGGATTCCATATAGGCATGTTTTTACAACTTTTTACATTATATTGCCCATTGACGCGCGCACGAATTTGAAAGTTTAACGCGCGCTTGCGACATTATGGAATGTCAAGAATGACTGTAAATAGTTGGAAATTGTCAAGAATAGTGTCAGGAAGACAAACCATGCAAAAAACCTCGTTTTACGTTCTGTACGAGCTACACTCGCGCGGACGCGCACGGACACGCGCGGACAGGAAAATTTTGAAATACTTAAAATCTCCTGAACCGTACTCTAATTTGATTAAAAAGTGATTTTCCAAATTTTGACGCGCGCGTATGTGCGCGTTATGATGCGCACGCAGATTTTGTTGACAGTTTATGTTGACCCTTGACCTGAAGTTCATGTGTGTCAAATATGGTTCATTTTTGATGACTCGTTATGAAGATATTATCGATAATGTGATTTCACAAAATGGCGCCTGGATGACGTCACGATGACCTGATGACCTTGAAAAAGATACCCGAGCCAAAGAGTTTAAATACTAAGAGTGCTCAGTGCCGAAATAAAGCACGCGTATATTATTGTGGTACATGTCGATCGGCCCAGAGGGAAAGGTTATAGTCTTAATCAAGATGTTTTTATTTTTTACTTTATTTTTTTTTCTTCTTTTTCTGGACAGCGCTTTTGCCTTTTGGTAAACCCTAACTAAAGGGCATAATCTTGATATTGTCCCTTCAAATACAAACTTATGTCCCAAAACAGATAGGAATCAACTCTAACTGCACCAGGGAGGAGAGGGAGAGAGTTGGGAGGGGGTCCTCGGACTAGATGTTTGTATTTTTGTTAAAGTTATTTGCTATGAAATTTCTATTAATATTTATGTGATGATGGGGGGGGGGGTCCAAACATGTTCCCTGATATTAAGCTCTATATGAGCAAACACTGCGATATTTGACGGGAATGTCGAGAAAAGTTATTTAAAAATAATGTGCTATCTTTATTTTTCTATTAAATCAGAATATTTCATTTGATATGATTTATGGAAGTTATAGGGATTATAGACCTGCAATGTAATTTTATTAGCCTTATTCTTTTTAAATTCAAGACAGAAAAAGGCTTTAATAAAATGAGACTGCGTGAAAGCAATTCCTTATATAAATATAAAGATTACATTAAGAGTGGCGTATCCAAGATTATCCAGGAATGTACATGCCCCTATGTGCCAGCCAAAACAAAATATGACATAATATGAAAGGAAATGTGTACCCCCCCCCCCCCCTCCCCGCACAGAAAGAATATAACCAACCAATATAACCAACTTACGGTAAGTTATTTGTAATATTCCGATAGAATTGAGGAAAAAATAATGATCTTTAATTTTTTTTAATTTGTGTTTTTGTTAGGAAATCAACAAAAATCACAACAATTACAAGTGATTTACATGATTAAAAACAAAATCACCGAGCAAAAAAAAAAAAAAAAAAAAAACAAAAACAAAATAAAGCAACTGGAACAAAATTTAAAAAAAACTGGGCCAATAATATCTGATACCCTACACCCCTCCTTTGACAGCCCTGCATCAATTTTGTGCCCCCACCCTTTTACTACATCCCGCATTCGCCCTTGTCATAGAATGTCAGTGTCAGACTCATATCCATAACAGGGTTCAGAAGTCCCCCCCCCCCCCCCCACACACACACACTACATTGTCGGTCTCTCGGTACCAAAGACAACCAAACAACGAACAGCAAGCAAAAAAACCTTGATGAGCCAAGTTTTGGCAAACTGACATATCATCGGCAAAGCCAACGGCAACGCCACCACCTCGATCGGGATCGCAGAGGGGTAGACCAAGCCTAGATAGTGCTAGACACCTATCATGTCCATGCACCTATTCCGCTCAGCTATTCCATGCTGCTTGCATGAACATCAGCCATTAGGCTAGGCGTAATGCGGTGATAAAACATTGATTATACGAATTTATGAATTAAACACATTGAATTTTGCCTCTGGTACATTAGAAATATAGTAGTGAACTGGAATTTAGTTAGATTTTCTTCTAACCGGCTAGGCTGGGTTTGCTTTCGGGCGGACGTACGTCTGCTACATGGTCGTCTGCTAGTGCACGATCTAATTGGATGTCGTCACTCACGTGATCGGTACACGCCCATTTACATTAGGTCATCAATAAGAAATTGGAATGCACGTGTAGTATGGCAAATTATTTTTTTTTGGTCGAAAGCATGCATATTCCCGGGGATTTATGGGGGGTTTACTGGACTCATCAAGCCTTAATTATACCTTTTCAGAGCTTTAAATTTTATGTAAATCACGTTTTTTATATTTTCAAATAAAAATGATGGGAATTATAATCATCCTAAAATTCCTTGTTTTCGCGTGTAAACCTATGGCAGGAGAGACTTTTGGGGGGTAAAAAGCATGCATATTCCCGGGGATTTATGCGGGGTCTATTCAACTAGTTGAGTCTTAATTATACATTTTCAGAGCTTTAAATTTTATTCAAGGCACATTTTTCAAAATTTTGATTTAATTCTGCGGGAATTATAATCATTCAAAAATTCCCGTTTTTGCGTGTTAACCTATCATGGCAGATGGAAGGCCAAAAGCACGCATATTCCCGGGGATTTATGCGGGGTCCCTTGCACCTTTTGAGCCTTCATTAAGAGTTTCAAATTGTGTTTTCACGTGTTAACCCTATGGCAGATGACTCTGTCAAAAAGCAGGCATGATCCAACGGATTCATATCGGCATTTATTGACAAAAAAGGTTCAAGAAATGTTTTTTCAACTATCCATCCCTTTTCTCGTGCAAAAATCAGACTTGAAAAAGATAGAGTAAGATATGAAATATCAAGAAAAAGTGAGACATATTTTCACGTGTTATACCTATGGAGAACGTATTTTTCCGAGTCTGAGAACGTATTTTTCCGAGTCTGTTTTTAACACAGCAAAGTATGCCTCCAAAATGAACTACGGAAGTAGGTCAGAGTAATCTGTCTTGATACTATTTAAAGTCTTTGCCCGAGCTTGATCTCATAGAGCCTGATGACTGTCGAAATTTTATTTGGAATCGGTTTGGCGGTGTGACATCCATTTTCTCCATTATATTCATTTTCTCATGCAGTAGTGGTACCAGTTGCCACGGACGGCGACGTACCCGGGAATTGTCCTCTCGTAGATCCAATGTCGTGTGGCACTACTACCCTCGAAAACGGAGAAGTTCATGCCATGGTACCAAAACTGGTAACCAATGAGAATATCTGGCTACCAGACATACCAGAGTTGGAGAATGTTGTTACTCATCGACTTATCTGTAAAGAGCCAGGTATGTTATTTTCCTATATAGTTTCACAGATGTAACCTGATTTTGACAGGAACTCTTCGTGTACCCTGTGATTCTATGTTTTTCTCCTCTCTTCTCTCTTATTTTTACTCAAAAATGTGAAATACTATCAACATTTCGAATACATGCATTATGTATTGCAAGTTTCTGTGTCATTGATATCCATACAAAATTCACGGTTTTTGCCATTTAGTATCCAGGTGGAATAATTCCATTTCATCTATATCCAGTTTGTCTATTTTCGAGTATTAGTATTAGTATTAGTATTAGTATTTCATTATTATTATTGTTGTTAATATTATTAATGATTTGGCGTCACTTGTGCATGGGAGGGGTAAAGCGAAATGAATCACTGTAGCCCTAGGGTCTTTCCTCCTGTCCCGGTATAACTGACTGGAATGTGCAGGTGTGCTACTACACTGGGTTACCCCATCTCTTCTAAGAATAGTGCAGTGGGTTCTTAACGTGCAAAGGTGATGAATCTCCTCTACGCGGGGCCTCCATTTAACGTCCTATTCAAGGGACTAAATGTTTTCCCTGGAACATAGGCTGCGTCTGTGAAACAGGGGAGGGGCACGTTAACACACAACGCAGGCTACCGTCATCCGCCCGGGTTGGATTCGAACCCACAATCTTTGGTTCGAAAGGCAGACGCCTGTCTACTCTTATTGTCTACACATATTATTGTAATAAATTGTCCTCTAGTTATTAAGTATTTGAAAGATTCATATCATCTAGTTTTCATTTCGTCCAATGGCCATTTAGGTTTCCCATTGTTTAGTCTTCTGCATATTTTGTCTTAACTAATATTCACTTCCTTTATACGACAAAGTCCAGTGTGGCTCGAATCCACTGCGCACTATACGATCGACTGCGATTCGATTTTGGAAATAAATTGCAATAGCATTAAATATGGGCATTTCAATATCTAATAAAATTCAGGTTCTGAACACTAATATGAATAGGTGCGCTGTCACTCTTCTACCCGGAATAAGGACCAAATCAGTTTTAAATCGCAGAAAATCGTAGGACAGCTCTAACGTCACTACGACTTGGAGCCGATTTGGTCTTTTCTCAGACTAGAAAGCTCGCAATAGGTCGTATTTTCAATTTTATTATCTATATGACTATTCAGAACCTCAATCAACAATATTTCATGTGTTTACATGTTTATATCAAATGCTATTACATTTTCTTTCAAAATCGGATCGCAGACCGATCGTGTAGTGTGCGGTGTGCTTCAAAGGCAAATTTGCATGAAACCAACAGACAGAGGCGGCGCACGGGGGTGGGGGGAGGGGGCACAGTGCCACCTACATTTTCAAGTACCCCAAAAGTGCCCTTTTTATTTCTGAAAATAGCCCCCTGTCTCTCTGATAAGTGCCCTTTTTTACTAATAAAAGTGCCCCTTCTCAAATCTAATAATCGCCACCTTATTTCTCTAGTAAGTATTCTTCTTTCCTTCTGATAATAGCCCCTTTTGGAATCTAAAAATTCACCCTTTTTTCACTAATATATGCCTTTTTTATTTGATGCAGTGCATTTTTACTTCAGATAGATGGCCCTTTTCCCTTCTAATAAGTGCCGATTTTCCCCTTCTGATAAGTGCCCCATCTTTACTTCTGATAAGTGCCCCTCTTTACTTCTGATAAGTGCCCATTTTACTTTTCCTCTTCTCATCAATTTCCAACTTTTTCCCCCAAAATAGCCATATCTAGCTCCAGAGAATCGGTGCTGCATTATGTAGTAACAGGTACCCATATTACTACAACTACCATGTAAGGCAGCGAGCTGCCCACCCCCCCCCCCCCCCCCCGCAAATGATATCTCATTCCACTCGCTCGAATGGGTCCATAATTTACACCAAATAAGGGCAATATTTTGTCCCCAAACTCGCTCGCGCTTAAAGTATATGTTACATATCTGTGTAATACTAAAGAAATGACAAGGTTAATGTACTATTTAAAAGATCATTCGACATTCCCCCAAAATGAATTTGCTGTGGTCATTTTCATTATATCGCTGTAAATAATGCACAATTCAAGGACTTAAGCATTAGAAAAATGATCCGAAAATGTTTGCACGCTCACTTCACTCGCTCCCACATGAATCGTTAGACAATTACACACAACTGCTACTTGGGGGAGCTGAAGTAGTGTCCAGAACCACAATAAAAAGTGGGCAGGTGGACAAGGTGAAAATTAGACGAAATGGGGATCAGACATCATTAAGAATGGACGAACACGAATTGCAATGGGGCGAATTGGAAACGGGGAACAATTGTCACTGGACAAAAAAAAAAAAAAAAACAGAGCAAAAAAGCGGGGGAAGTGAGAGAGAAAGGCCTAAAAAGGCGCTACAAGCCGTTATCTTTCTCTCAAATTTGCTAAAACGTCAGAGCTTTCGTGTTTTGCGCGGGAAGGGGGAAACTCCCCCCCCCCCCCCCCCTGCACCCATCCCTGTTACAGTGCAGTATTACGTCCAAATAACTGAAAAGCAGTCCGGACGTCAAAATAACTTTCCGCCGAAAAACAGGTGCTACGAGACGTTATCTTTCTCTAAAATGTGCTATAAAACGTCAGAGCTTCCTCTCTGCACCCACCCACCCACCAACCCACCCCTTTGCGTGCTCATCACCAATTTCGCACTTTTCGCGTGCTAAAAACCTCCCCCTAAAATGAAATCCTGGCTATGCGGTTGGATCCTTCACGGCTCCCTCCCCCTATTGAAAAATCCTGGCTACGCCTGTGCAAATGGCAATTTACCCACTTTATGTTTCTTTCACATACAACCTGTATTGCCAAGATTCTTTCCCTCAACAATCTCTACCATTCTTACGTGTCTTTCACATATTATAGCGTGTATTTCCAACCCTTGTCTGAATGGTGGGACTTGCACGGAGACTCTCCATGGTTTTGATTGCACCTGTACCCTGGAGTTCTATGGTACAACATGTGGTAAGCATTGACTTAGATATTCCAACGAAGTAACCAACGCTGACGGTTGATAAACGATTTGTTGTAAATTGGGGGGTGGGGGATTATTCACCCTTCTATTATTTCAGGTTCAGTGAATGGCTAAAGTTGATCAAAAGAGCTCACTCTCGTGCATAAATCATTTTGAAATTGCTGAGTAGTTACTTCCAAGTTCAAATTCAAGATAAAATTCAATTTTATTTCACAATTCCATAAAAAAATCAAATTTAAACATTTAAATACATGAATACAAAACACAAATGAGTGAGCTTAGAATGGGAATTAGGATGATTAATAACAAAAGAACCTCTTGGGTTCTGCCTAGGCAATATAGTGGGGTGGCTTAGCGTCAATTTTATGGATTACCGTTACAAGGTGGATAAAAGCACCATTTTTGGTACAGAGCTTCCTTATGGACTAACTTTTGATTTTAGAAGGGGGGGAGCCACCCAAACCGGGTTCGGGATCAGGGTAAGGGCGGCATGGTGGAGGTGACCCCCTTCTATGGTCCAGAAATGTGGATTTTATGCACATTGTATCATATATTATGTGAGCTGTATGATGGAAATTTATGCACAAATATATTAATTTATGATGTGATGTAATTTAAAACAAGAAGGGGAGCCACCCAAACCGGGTTCGGGATCAGGGTCGGGGGCATGGTGGGGGTGACCCCCTTCCATGGTCCAGAAATGTGGATTTTATGCACATTGTATCATATAGGTGAGCTGTATAATGGAAATTTATGCACAAATATATTAATTTATGATGTGATATTTTTAAACAAGAAGGGGAGCCACCCAAACCGGGATCGGGATCTGGGTCAGGGGGTATGGTGGGGTGACCCCCTTCTATGGTCCAGAAATGTTGATTTTATGCACATTGTATCATGTAGGCTGAATGATGGAAATTATGCACAAATATATTAATTTACGATGCGATATATTCTAAAAACAGCACAGGATGGTCCCGGGGTGTAACCTACCCCCATTCCCCCTTCCTGCCCCCCTCCCATGCCCCAAGACACACCGCCCCCCCCCCCCACCTTGGCCATGTAGATATGTGTCTTGCCAAAATAAATATCAATTTTTAAGGTGACAAACAAACATCTGATAATACACAGAGCATTTGCCATTTAACTGGATGGAAAGGACATGAATAGGGTTCATGAAGGGAGGGGGGGGTGGCTATAAAACCTATTTTTCCGAGACAGAGGGAAAAAAAATCATTTTATAAATTGAAAACTAAATCTTCGGATATCGAAGATTTGATTAGCAATGATGTGTGTGTGTGTGTGTGTGTGTGTGGAGGGGGGGGGGGGTTACAGAGATAGGGGTAGCAGAGACATCACTGCTAGCAGGATGGGGGGTGAGTGCCCATTTTACATAAGAAAGTGCCCTTTTAGATATGGAAGTGACCCTTTCAAATAGAACAATAATAAACCATCTGATAATACACAGAGCATTTGCCATTTAACAGGATGGAGAGGACATGAATAGGGTTCATGGAAGGAGGGGGCGGGTCCCACTACCATTTTTATTGGGGGGCTATAAAACCTAATTTTCCGAGACAGATGAAAAAAAAATTATAAATTGAAAACTAAGCTCTCGCAAATCGAAAATTGGATTAGCAAGGATGGGGGGGGGGGGGGGTTACAGAGATGGGGTAGCAGAGGCAGTACTGCTAGCATGATACGTGGGGCGCCAATTTTACATAAGGAAGTGTCCCTTTTACATAAAAGTGCCCCTTTAGATATGGAAGTGCCCCTTTATGCAAAGGTAAATTGCATTTTTTTTTTAAAGGGAAGTGACCCTTTCAAATAGAACAATAATAAACCATCTGATAATACACAGAGCATTTGCCATTTAACAGGATGGAGAGGACATGAATTTTCCTTTTAAGTGTCAGCCCATTCTAGCCAACACCCGACTGCATCGTAGTATGATTTAGTTATATCTTGGACCATGTAAACATCAAAACAAATATTTTTTTGTCCAACATTCTTCGACATAAATCATGATATTTTTTTTAATAGGTAAACAAGACTCACCGAATGCTCTTGGCATGTTAAATCATGCCTTTCTGAAAATAACTGCTTGAATATTCCATCTTGCAACTCAGTATTTCATAATTCATGACAAACTACTTCAGACATCAACATTTGTTGAGTGGAGAGCAGTTTAAATTTGCACGGGTACATGTGCTACTAGAGCACTTTCCGCTGCATGAACATTATTTGATCATGCTTTGAAGACCTACGAAATTGCCATCCATACTGGAATCCAAGATCCTCCATTCATGGTCCACCCATAGTCTTCTGGAGATGTTATCACTTGTTGAGACCGAGTACTTGTTTTCTGCTTGATGAGGCTCAGATAGAATGGATCAATGCAACCATGAATAGGCGGACACCAGGATCATAGTCCACATGGTTCATGCCCTTCAACAAGGAGCAGATAAACTGATTATGAGAACAGTAGACACTGATGTCATAGTGATAATAATTGGCAAATGCCATAATCTTTCAAAATCCAACAAACAGCCGATATCTGGGTAGCTTTTGGAATGGGAAAGAAGTATCGGTATACAGCATCAATTCCATCTGCCAGAATCTAGGTCCATCAAAATACCAAGGACATCGATGTACCTATTTTCCATGCATATTCAGGACGTGACACAACATCGGCATTTCGTGGAAAGGGAAAGAAGTTAACCTGGCAAGCTTGACAGAACTTCAAAGAGGTAACAGAGGCATTTACCTTCCTAGCCAAGCATCGTCTCCAAATGCTGGATCCTCAGTCTGAGACCTTCCAAATGTTGGAGAGACTAACTGTAGTCCTGTATGACAAATCTAGTCCTCTGAGTCAAGTCAATGACGTAAGGAAACATCTCTTCTGTCACATGAATCGGACAATAGAAAAACCAAATACACTCCTACAGCATATTCGAAGAGCCGTATATAAAACAGGTTCTAGGACACCTACCCCCTGGAAAACCACCCGGAATAACTACCCCTAGGATAACCACCCTCTAGGGCGACTACCCCCTAGGACAATTACCCTCTAGGATGATTGCCCCCCCCCCCCCCACCAAAAAAATAAATAAAAAATAAATAATAATAATAATAATAATTTAAAAAAAAAATAGATTAAAAAAAAAAATTAATTAAAAAAAAATAACTACCCCAAGGACACCCACCCTCTAGGACAAGTACCCCCGGAAAACTGCCCCCAGACAACTACCCCCTAGGACAACCACCCAAGGACAATCACCAATTACCCCCGGACAACTACCCTCTGGACAATTCCCCCCCCCCCCCGGACAACTACCCCCTGATTCTGGAATTTTGTTCCGGGGCGGGGGGAGGGGCGGTTATCAGGGTAATCGTTTTACAGGGGGGATTTTCCTGGGGGTAATTGTCCTAGGGGTAGTTGTCTGGGGGTACTTGTCCGGGGGGTAATTGTCCCGGGGGTGTAGTCATCCTAGGGTGTTTGCCAAGAGTATTCGGTGAGTCTAGTTTACCTAATGATGCTAATGGATTCTAAACAAAATTCATGATTTTGATATGTCGAAGAATGTTGAACAAGATAATATTTAATTTGTAAACAAATTTTTAGGCATTTACAATTTTTTTTATAAATTAAAAATTCCTCCCATCAAGCTTTTCGTTTACTAAGATAATATTTGTTTTTATGTTTACATGGTCCAAGATATAACTAAATCATACAATGTTGCAGTCGGGTGTTGGATAGAAGGGGCTGACATTTAAAAGGAAAATGTAGTTAAGATACTTATTCGAAAAGAAAAGGGGCAAGTGTCAAAATAAAAGTGGCGCTTTCAGATTGAATACTGGCAATTATCAGACATGATGACAGGACATTTTTCAGGGTCACAGGGGGTACTTTCTTTGCCCTAAAAATGGGCATTCACCAAGCATGAAAATAGACCCGAAAGAATGAAAAAGAGGCACTGATCACAATCAAAAGGGGCAATTAGAAATGAAAGGGGTAGTAACAGAGACGATAAGGGGACTTATCACAAGGAAGAGGGGCATTTAAGACATGGTAATAGGGCACTCCTTAGAAAGGAAAAGTGGCACTACCTACAAGGGAAAAGGGGGTATTTCCATATGAAGGAGGGGCACTTTTTATGTATAAAAGGTATTTTTTAATAGGGACACTTCACTCTACAGAGGGGCACTTTTTATATCTTGGGGAACTTTCATATGTAAAAAGTTATTTTTTTTCCTATTTGAAATGTCACTTCCCTTTGTAAAAAGATGCATTTTACCTTTGCATAAAGGGGCAATTCCATATCTAAGGGGGCACTTTTATGTAAAAGGAACACTTTCTTATGTAAAATGGGCACTGCCCCCTCCCCAATCCTGCTAACAGTGCTGCCTCTGCTACGCCTATCCCTGTAACCCTGTAATCTAATCTTCGACTTCCGATAGTTTAGTTTTCATTTATTAAATGTTTTTTTTCTTCATCTGACTCGGGAAATTAGTTTTTATAGCCCCCCCCCCTAATGGTAGTGCGACCCGCCCCCTACCTTAATGAATCCTATTCATGCCCTCTCCATTCTGTTAAATGGCAAATGCTCTGTATTATCAAATGTCTGATTGTTACCTTAAAAATTGATATTTATTTTAACTAGACACCTATCTACATGGCCAAGGTGGGGGGGTATCTTGGGGCGTGAGGGAGGGAAACTGGGAGTAGTGTTACACCGCGGGATCTTCCTGTCCTGTTTCAAAATATATCACATCATAAATTAATACATTTGTGCAGAATTTCCATCATACAGCTCACATATATCATACAATGTACATAAAATCCACATTTCTGGACCATGGAAGGGGGTCACCCCCACCATGCCGCCCTTACCCTGAACCCGAACCCGGTTTGGGTGGCTCCCCTTCTTAAATCAAAAGATAGTCCATAAGGAAGCTCTGTACCAAAAATGGTGCTTTTATCCACCTTGTAACGGTAATTACACTAAGCCACCCCACTATAATCCTCTACAGGTGAACATAATAACTGAATATATAATTTAGATGGTAGAATATGAAAATCGCAAGAAGTATACCCTCCCCCCCCCAAAAAAAAAAAAAACAACAACAACAACAACAACAAACAAACAAAAAAACAAAACAAATCAAAACAAACGAGGAAAAAGGAAAAAAATGCAGGAGGGCTGGTGGGGTAACAGATGATTTAAAGAGATTCTTCAGTTAAAATTATGTTTTCAGCCTACTTTTAAAGGCATTCAAAGGCAAATTTGCATTAAAACAACAGACAGGAGCGGTGCACCCTGGGGAGGGGGCACAGTGCCCCTACTTTTTCAGTACCCCAAAAGTGCCCTTTTTATTTCTGAAAAGAGCCCCGTTTCTCTGTGATAAGTGCCCTTTTTACTTCTAAAAAATCTGATAAGTGCCACCTTATTTCTCTAATAATTATTTTTTCCCTAACTGAATACATAATTTAGATGGTAGAATATGAAAATCACAAGTAGAATATCCCCCCCCCCCCAAAAAAAAAAAAAAAAAAAACACACACAACAAACAAAACAAAACAAATCAAAAAGGGAAAAGAAAAAAACTTGCAGGAGGGTTGGTGGGGTTACAGATGATTTAAAAAGATTCTTCAGTTAAAATATGTTTAGGCATTCAGTGTGTTTGTTTCCGTGATCATGGCAGGGAGGCTATTCCAGATGGTAGGGCAAGTGAGTAATCTGAATGAGTGTGTGTCACACAATATTTGTTAAATTTCTAGTGATGGAGTTCATTTCTGCTTCATGTGTCGTATGAACATTTGCGGCGTTTTCTTGTCAAGGCAAGGGGGAGGACGCAACTAGCCTTTACCATTGGTTGCTGTAAAAAAAAAAATCAAAATTACCGGGGGACACGTCTCCCCCGCCCCCCCCCCCCCCCGGATTGCCGCCCCTGCGTATGAAAGTACATTTGAATTTTTAATCAACATTTTTACAATAGATTTCTCTCGTAATCATGATTATGAAAGGGGAAGAAATTCTTTTTGTTAATAAATGTATCGTATTAGACGTGGTTATATTTATTAGATGAGATATTTGTGGTTACATTTGGGTTTTCTTTTCTTGGGAAACACTATGTTCAATACAATGTAATTTTTTAATCAACATTTCCCTGGTGACATTAGCTACTGCGTTCTGCACAGAGCCTTGGCATTTTTTTGAGGGCAACTGCTACCACCTCTTTCCTGACACAGTCACCTTTGGCCAGGCCTTGATGAATTGTCGGGACATCGTCCTGGAGATGGGCCAAGTAGACTTGGTGTCCATTCATAGTGATCAGGAATATGACTTCACAATCGATATCTGTCAGGGTTCAGTATGTATTTTCATATTCTTGTAACACTATCTGATATTTTAAAGAAAATATTTCATTGTACCTATGCCCTACATATATCATTTGACACAAATCAGACTTGGCTTTTGATTAAACTTTCTTTAACGGAGTAGGATGGGCTGAGAGTGAGGAGGGGTGCGATAGACATATAAAGTTTGCATGGACATCGTCATGCATGAAAAGAGTACAGCTGCATATTCATTTGTTTTGTTTTTTATTCTTTGTATTTTCATTCATGCTAATCATTTGCTTTTAATATACATGTTAATATTTAATTAGAAATATAGTTAGAAAGGAATACATGTAGTATATTGAATAGCAATATTCCATGTTCAACATTCAACGCTTGGTTGTATGCTCCCTTGTAATATGTTTCCTAAGAGTTAAGCGCATGAGGAATTCTGTTTTGAAGGGGAACATTTCCAAAAGATCTACTGCTCGGTCACTCCCCCCATCCCCCCGCTTGTATAATGATTATTTTATCATACCAGCACCGTGTTATCTGCATCATAGTAGTTACGTAATTATGTATTTCTGAAATTAAAGTTGAACTCAATCAGGTTCGTAACTTTTAGCTGATAATTTGGGCAGGGGGTTTGCCTTGGGCGCCACAACTCTAGATACGTCACTGCGGCATATATTTAAGTCTTTAATGCGTATTTTTTTTTATCCATAGGAAACATGCAATTATTATTGGATAGGACTCTACCAACCCAATCCAAATGTAGAGGGCGCCTTTGTTTGGTCTGATGGGACACCCGTTGACTACACCTCCTGGGCTCCTGGGCAGCCGAACAACTGGAACAATCAGGACTGCGTCAGTACTTATCGGTCAGATTCCACATCCCTCGTGATGTTATGGGGTGACAATGATTGTTCTGATATGTTGCCCTATATCTGTAAGGTTACTTTCAATATGTAACAAAATCGATACATTTCAGAAGGAATCACTGACTTCTGGTATAATTTGCATGACATACTATTATCGGGGAATTAAACTGCAATTAAAACTGAATGACAAAAAAAATGATACCAACCAAACAAAATAATGGGAAGGGAAATGTTGTAATAGCGTAGTAAACTTAGAACAATGAGAATTTTCAGTCAGCTACAATTGTCCTCAAAATTATTCATACCCCTTGGAAAATTGGAGATTTTTGCATTTTTCGCAAAAATGAAAGGGGAACTGGATTTACTTGCACAAACAATTGTGGCGAATGCCATACGCAGTGATTCAGAGCCCTGTCATTAATGCATTCATGATGATATGAAAAGGGTCTGCATCGTTCACGTATATATCTGACAAGTCATAATCCGTAAAACGTAACAGAGGGAGACACAGAGAGACAGAATAAAACCATGATTAAAGCAAACTCTAAAAAGCAAAATCTAAAAAGCAATTACATATGATTAATACCTGTAATCTTTATTTCAATACCTTTAAGAAAATAGGGGGGAAAATATGATATATTGTAAAAAAAAAAAAAATTTAAATATAGGAACATCAGGATGAATAGGAAAAAAATGAAACTTTGAAATCCCAGGAACAATGCAGACTGTCATTTCCCCTATTTTTTTCGATTTAATATCTTGAATAAAAGAAATGAAAAGTGACTGCATCATTCCTGGGTGACATCTTATGTCAAGAAAGAAGTTTTTGTTCCTATTCACCCAAATTGGGTGTGCAAATCTAGATTTTATAAGTCATAATTATATAAAGTCACAAAGAGAGAGAGAAGAGGGTGTTTTTAATCTGTTATACAGTATTCAAACGAAGCAAATTTTTCATTACAACTAGAAACAGAAGGGAAATCAAAATCGGCGTGAAGCTATACCATAAAAGGGAGTAAAAAGACCATAGGAAAAAATCCCAATGTTAGTGCAGAACCTTCTTATAGATATTTATTGACGAAAAAAATGAAAAGTCTGCATCATTGTGTTTTAAAAAAAAATATTTACACCAAATTACGCTACAATATTCAAACAAGCAAGTCTAGATTTGATAAGCCATAATTGATAATACTGTCTTCTTTTGAATATGACATACGGTACACAAATATCTTAAAAGTCAATGATGAATAAGACAACCGTTAAGAGATGAAAGAATTCAAATTTTCGCCCATAGGGCTTCATCAGGAAACAAATATCTTAATTATACAATGAAAAAAGTCACTAATTCTGTGAACCCAGTGGACCCTAATTAAAATTGGATCCAGTACGGAAACTCGTGAACATTTCTGGACTCTAAAAATCAAGTATCCATATATAAAGATAATCAAAGCATATCTCCGGTGTCATGGAAAAACTGGAACCTATTTTAAGCCCTACCACAAAAAAACCCTACACCCGACTGGGCGTGCCGTTCACCCACAGTTTAAGGGACAAGGCCCCGTGGGTACATCATTCACAGGTCACCATCTCCCAGCCGGGCAGCAACTACACTACACTCAACGCCATGAACACCAGAAAATATTTCTATAACACTTCAAGTAACTGATCCAAAAGAAACGGATTTACTGATGTTGAAGAAATCCCAAATTTGGAAATTCCTGGAAAACTCAAGCTGGGGCTGAATTCCATAGCCAGTTTCTACTGGTAAAGTAAAATACGATTGGAGATGAAGTTCGGTTCTTGATCTAGGACTTTGCACACAGTGTGGGTGATCACTGGAAGTAGAAGTGTTCGTTCTAACACAAATGATATCAGCCAGCTTGGTAAAGGACGAAAGGAAGAAATGACGTAAAATGTGACTTTCCTCCATTGACTCACGGGAACATTATCTTCTATCTTAATTTTAATTAGAGGTGCTTTGTTGTGTCACCTATCCAACTTCAAGGATGTAGTCCCAGCGTCATACCAGTCTGGTAAATGTATGCTCCATGAGAGGCAGGGTAATTGCCTTGTAGATTATGAGATGGGAGGCTACTTGATGAGATCAGAAGATGCCTTGCTGTCTCTTTAGCAATACTGAGGTGTGCTGCGACCGGAACGGTGATAGCGAATCTGATCAAATGATACTCTCCCCCTGACTGAATATTATACACAGTATTTTCGAAATTCATATATATTTGGTATTGAGTAAGTCAAAAATTATTCATTAAGATTAATAGAAATTAGGAAATACTAATTGCTGCAGTGAATCTCATATGCAGAATTTAAGAAGCAAGCCTATATTAGCTTAATTTGCAATAACACCCCCCCCCCCCCCAAAAAAAAAAAAAAAAAAAAAAAATCTCAGGAATATTCAGTGGAGATATGAAAAGCGTCTGCATCATTCATAGGTGAAGAATTAGGCTTTAAAAAATATTCCGATTTGTTGTTCCTACCCCAAGTAAAACTTACCAATAGAAACAGAAAAGAGAAATTAAAATCGTAGTGACTCTGATATATCTATAAACGGGGTGCAGAAAAATATTGGAAAGTTTTTTTGTGTTAGTTTTAAAAAAATACCAGGATTAATGAAGAGCCTTATCAGTTTTGCATTCATGGTGAACAAAATAAAATGAGAAATTTCTACGTCATCTAGATCATTCCTAGGTGAAAAATTGTCCCCAAAACCCATTTCTGTATTTAGTTCCTATTTACCCTGACCTTTCAACCATTAAACTATGTATGAAGAATTTATAGAAGCTAATAAAGATTTGATCGGTCATAAAAAAAAACAGAACAGGGCAGAAATACTTGTTTTTAAGTGGATTCAGAGTATTAAAAGGGGCTAAATCTATATGTACGAAATACTAATAAAAATAGGAAAATCACCTAGTTTCATAAAACTAATAAGGTGAATAGGTACATAAACTGAACAGCATTAAAGGAGAATTACGCTCAAAAATAAAGACGATAGTGTTCAAAGGTGTTATTTATTCCTACTTGTTAGACTATATGGCTTCGCATCAAAATATACGAGATCGATACGAATCAAATTTTTTTGAGCAAAATTTATCATCTGCTAGCAATCGTATCCGGACACCTACCCCCTGGACAACCACCCCCCGGATAACCACCCCTAGGATAACCACCCTCTAGGACAACTACCCCCTAGGACAACTACCCCCTAGGGCAACCACCCTCTAGGACGACTACCCCCCTAGGACAAGTACCCCCCGGATAACTACCCCCAGACAACTACCCCTAGGACAACCACCCTCTAGGACAACTACCCCCGGACAACTACCCCCCGGACAACTACCCCCAGGGACAACTACCCCCCGTAGTTGTCCTAGGGGGTGGTTGTCTGGGGGTAGTTGTCGGGGGGTAGTTGTCCCTGGGGGTAGTTGTCCAGGGGGTAGTTGTCCGGGGGGTAGTTGTCCAGGGGGTAGTTGTCCGGGGGGTAGTTGTCCGGGGGGTAGTTGTCCAGGGGGTAGTTGTCCGGGGGGTAGTTATCCGGGGGTAGTTGTCCTAGAGGGTGGTTGTCCTAACGGGTAGTTGTCTGGGGGATAGTTATCCGGGGGTACTTGTCCTAGGGGGGTAGTCGTCCTAGAGGGTGGTTGCCCTAGGGGGTAGTTGTCCTGGGGGGTAGTTGTCCTAGAGGGTGGTTATCCTAGGGGTGGTTATCCGGGGGGTGGTTGTCCAGGGGGTAGGAGTCCTAGAACCGCTAGCAATATGTATCGTCTGCTAGCAGCACATGGGGGCTGCCATTTTGTTTATGTGTACAAGAAGATTTTCTTAATCCAAATGCTCAATTGCCTTTTTCAAAATTAAAAACCCATTTGAGATTAAAAATATCACATGCCCATCTCATGTCCTTAATTTGCATTTACAGTACTTTTCC
Source organism: Heliocidaris erythrogramma (assembly GCA_025617745.1). Classification (NCBI taxonomy): domain Eukaryota; kingdom Metazoa; phylum Echinodermata; class Echinoidea; order Camarodonta; family Echinometridae; genus Heliocidaris; species Heliocidaris erythrogramma. The sequence continues at coordinate 1,412,136 of CM046871.1, read as the reverse complement.
ACTACATGTCTATATTAAGTGAAAGTCTGTTGTGCTCCTTTTCACTCCTGCATCAGTCACTGAAGTAATAGCACACTTCTCTGTTATTTGAAGCTTATTTTCTAACCGGGTACGATCCCGTAGAACGTTTTCAGCAACCCGCTGACACCAGGCTTAGCAATTTTAGCCAGATTTTCAGAAGAGACTTGATATACCACGGCTTCGACGTAAAGCTACTTCATCTCTGCGACGTGAGATATTCTTCAAGGGAGCAGAATTAAGCAACGATTTGGACACTTTCACTCCACCGAATTTATGGAGCTGTCATCCTTGCTCGTCTAAACTTCAGAAGACTCGGGCTCACCGCTGCATTCCGCGGGCGAATTAGACCACGTGTCCATCTACGCTGTCGTTGGCTTCGACGAACATTCTGACTGATTTCTGACTGATTTCTGACTGTTGCCGTGAGTTTCAACCAAACATTCTTGCCACAGCTTCATCCTCACTAGGTACACATTACTTGGCAACTCGCAATTTAGGGCATATTATTTCTCACTCATTATTGAACTATTTATTTATTTGTTCTACCAAGAAAGTGCTTAAAGATCACATTGCAAGAAAATCACAAATATGGCAATTAATTTATCACTAGAAACTTGGAAGCTTACAGATGGCAATCGTATAAGTTTTATGTCAACTGCGTATCTGATGATTATAAAAACAACATAAATAAAAGCTCTTCTAAGCATCTGGAATATCCGAGGATTCGCCAGAAATATAGCGATGTTTTGATGTCGTCACACTAGGGATCGATCCTGCTTATGCAGACGACGTCCTATAATGAATGAACGTAATTGCAATGCAATTATTTATCAAAATAAGAGTTTGGTATAGTTAAACATGACCTTATTTCACACCATTCTAAAAGGGAAAGTGAAACTGAGTCTGATAAATAAAACCGTTTGATTGTAAATACGCAGGAGAAGGGTCAATGATCAATGAAATAAACCCCATTTTCAAATTGAAAAGCCCTCCGAATAATAGCACTGATTACCAACAGTGCTATTCCCTCTTGAAACGCCGAACATGCCCCGGTGCAAGCAGCTGAAAATACAATGGCGTCTTATTTTGTTTACAAGTGACCGATTCCTTTATTTTTAACGCTGCAAAATAACACCATACACGAAGTTAAGAGTGAGGCAACAGACTAACATTAAGACTGACGCTAGTCAAGTAAGAGAAATAAGTGAAGAGGAGATGACAAAACAGGCACTGAAAAATGTGTAAGATGTTATGGGACATCGTCTGCTTAGACAGGACTGGCCCCTAGTGTGTCGTCACACATCTCAGCAGCGTTCGAGGAGCTCTTCAGCTGCTATATCGGGGCTGTATTTTACCGTTTTATAATTGATAATAATCATTACTTTCAATGTTTCCAAGCGTTGAATTTGGATAACCTTGTTTAATTTATGTCATATATGCAATAAGTATTAAGCCAATATTTACTTTGATGGAATTTTCTTGTAATGTGATCTTTAATTACTTTAGTTATATTTTTGTATTAATCAATTGAGTTGGCACCAGTTTAATTGCCATCTTATGACCTACGTCATATCTTGCGTCGGAAACGGGCGCACATATTTTTAATATATATATATATATATATATATATATCACATAACAAGTTAAAGCATTTAACGATTCGTTTTTTGTATTATCGTATATTCATATTTCGTGAGTCACAACTTTCACCAAAATTATCTTATGCTCACACTACTCTTTACATATTTTATGCTTGTTTACAGCGGCGGCCTTTCGCTATAAAAACAGAACCACTTGTACTTTACATAAGCATTTACTTTGTCTATTTATTTGATTGAAATTGTTTTGGTGAATACAAACATTAAACCACCAGCAATTAATTTGATTGTGTTTTTTGCATTCATTGATTTCTTGTGAGATCAAATTAAGTTTAAATTTAGTGGAGGTTTTTGAACACGTACATATTTTTAGTTTGAATTTTTAATAAACACACCAGATACCATCCCCACAATCGCATAGTCCGATATAACGAATTGACCGTCTGGCATGTTCTATGTGGTGGGTGTGGCCAGTGGTCAAAAAATGAGCTAGATCAGTTGGAAAGGAAACCCTTAGAAACCTATATCAAAAGATTCGCCATAGTCCCAAGATACATGAATGGACAATGCCAGACGTTTTAAGCGGTGGGGAGTGCTTGCCAGACCCCCCTAAAGTGCCCCAACCCCCAATATTGAGCTAGATCAGCTGGAAAGGAAACCCTTAGAAACCTATATCAAAAGATATGCCATAGTCCAAAGATACAAAAATGACCACTGCCAGACGATTTAAGTGGTGGGGGTGCCCGCCAGACGCCCCCAAAGGGGGCCCAAAAATTGAGCTTGCTCAGCTGGAAAGGAAACCCTAAGAAACCTATATCAAAAGATTCGCCATAGTCCAAGATACACAAATGACCACTGCCAGACGATTTAAGTGGTGGAGAGTGTCTGCCAGACGGTAATGGTAATCCATCCACCATTATTGAGCTAGATCAGCTGGAAAAGAAACCTTATGGAACCTTATTTCCTTATGTGGGAAATGACTCACCAGAGTCCAAAGATGCGCAAATGACCACTACTAGACCATTTAAGTGGTGGAGAGTGACTGTGGACGTTCTTATACAACCCCTATATGTTGTGCAGATTTACATAGATACTGCCAGGAATATTGTGGGATCTACCTGCCGCACGCCCCCCCCCCCCCACCCCCCTAAAGATTGACACACACATATGAAAATTAACAGTCATCATTTTTGTTCCTATTTCATTTATTTTACTTATACATGTACATGGGATACTCGACGTCGGACAAACGCTGTATCGGCAAAATATTATTAATTTAACGCACGTAAGGAGTTTACTCCTATAATTTAGTACATTTTAACAGTGAAAATTATGGGTTGTTGAGATTGTTCATATAGTTTGTTGTATAATTTACATTAATTCTTGACTGAATTGGTAAAAACCGTATTAGTATTGACGTTATAATTTCATATGTTTATTGCAAGCACCAGCAACTGTTTTATTACATGTTATATTAATGATCTAAGTTGGAAACTATAAGATTCATTAAAAAGTGTTCAGACTTTTTTTTTTCCAAAAGCGCTAGCACAAGCTTAAATTGTGAAATTTGTGCCGATTTAATGATTTCCCCATAATTTATACAGACGATAATAAACCATTTCATTGAAACTTCATCCTATTTAGAACCATATTCCGCTCATTTTGATACCAACCAATTGTATGGACCTCACTGAAAACTCTCCAGGAAAAAGCTCCAGTATCTACAATCATTTTAAAAATGATAAATATTTAATTGGCCAGACCTATTGAAACGTATTAAAATCGTATCCTGATTATCGTTATTTTTTTTAAAGATCACAATATCCTGATACATGTATTTTAACAATGATATCTAATGACTACTTTGCAAAATGTAACCGCCTATCAGGCTATAGCTGTGCATTTCAAATTACATACTCTACACAGAGGCTTTGTTATCAGTACGAGGTCCCCTTTTATGGAATTACAAAGGAACTTCATTTAATTGACTTTTCTACTGTGAATCCAGATCTGTCAATCATATTACCTGAATTCCATTCATTAATCTGTAACCTTGAAAATAAAAAAATAACTGGGAACGCCCCTAAAATTTTTGGAAAATCGGTCCAGCGATCGATGACGTCATGTGACGTCACCCACAGAACGCTCGACTCACACAAGCTGGATCATTATCGATGTGTGTGTGTAAAAGCTATTGAGCTTCGTGTAGATCCTTTCGACTTCGTGCCATTTCAGCCCTTCAGTTTAGCTTTTTAAAGACAAAATCCTACATCAACGATGGCATCATCTTCTTCAGCCAGGACACTTATTCAGGATCAGATATATCTGATTTGGAGCATCAAGTCCCAGAAGAAATTGAAGAGGAATTAGGGGCCCGGCCGTATACTATGTTTGAGCCAGACATGTCGGAGTCTGGGCAAGATTCTGATGATGACACAGACGTCCCTGATTTTAATAACGGAGAGGATATCGACGGGAGACACAATTGGTAGTTATTTTTTGATAATAAATTACCGATTAAAGTTTAATTCACGCATATCCACGTATTATGAATCTTGTTTACGCTTGCAAATTGCCCGAGAGGCGAGAGGCTGAGCTGATACTTCGCTGATCGAGGCAGTCACGGAGCTCGATGTGCGCAGGGCCGGGGTACACCCCGCGCTGTTTGGTTGTTCGCCTGCTGACCCTGCCTGGGCTTGCGCTTAGGCAGTTTTACTGGTGCATGGGGTGGTAGCGTTTGATTCTAGTAAATTCTAACATTGATATCCAGAAAACTCTTAGCTCTCCTGTTATCTTGCTTGTTTTCTTTGTGCTGCTACACTAAGTAAGTGTAGGTACCGTTATAGTTGACAATAGATATGATCTTCTTCTTCTTCTTCTTCTTCTTCTTCTTCTCCACCCAGGGTTTCATCCAGTGTGTCTGGAGCGGTATGTGATGGAAACTGCTTACTATCTGTATCGGCAGCAGTATGGCGGACAGGCAAGGCAGAATGCAACTGAAAATCAGTGAGTACACCATATTTTTTGTTTTAATCCTTACTGCAGTATTCCTGTATTATATAAAGCAGTTTGCATGCAAAATGCCAATTTGGTTCCTTATGAAATTAATATTACGATATTCTATAAAAGAAAATAATGTTTTAGCCTTAATGTAAATAGAGGAAGATTATTCTATTTGCAGTGTACTTGTCCTATGTGCAGATTAATGTTTGTTTCCTCTTTTCCCATCACAACATTTTACACTGCGATGTTGACAACTAAATTATTAGCTAATCTTCTATTGTTTATTTGTGAAGTTCAAAGTAAAAGTTACCTCACTATCACCTACATCATAGACTACACTGCATTGTTTTGAAGTTGTCTAATCATAGTTTCCTTTGTACTCTTAAAAAAAAAATCTTTTATAGGAAAGCCAGGAAGGGCAGGACGTGTTCCTCTCCCATCTTGTGCCGTGACAAGAATCCGTGCAGCATTTCCATCAGAACCATTGGCGGATCCAGGGGGCACAGCTGACCCGGTCCCCCCCCCCCCCCCCCCCTTTGGAAGAGAAGTATGATTTTTTTGGTTGCTTGTCAGGGAATTATGGAGGGGAAACTAGACCCCAATAACCCCTTACTTTTACCCCTTTTTTTTACTGGGGCTTGGATATGACATGCACAAAATCTCAACATTAAGCAAAGGTGATAGTAGAATTGAACATTTTAAAAATATTTATGTATCAGAACTGTTGTTCCATCAGTGTAAACATTTACACAAAGTCATTATTTGAAAGAAAAAAATATTCAGTACTAATGACTGGCAAACATCTTTTATTTAATCGGGTCATTCATGTGATCATCATTATTGTTGCTTCACATCATATTTCTTTTCAAATTGACATTATTTTTTCTACAGATTTTTTGTTTCTTCGTTCATTTGATATATTGTATTTATTATTATGTACTGATATATGTTGGTCTAGTTGTTAACTTGATAACGCTTAGATAGCATATACATTTATCATGTATATAACTGTTTATAAGAAATGTTAAAAATGCTAGTACGTCATTGTTCAGTCTATCTTTTCATGATATTTAATTCCTATACATGGATATCAGTTTTCCTGAAAGTTGGGTTTATTACATGAGGGTGTGCTACACTGTGACAATGTGGTAAAAATGTTATTGCTGTTTTTGTTTCAAGTATCGGAGGAAAAGAGGAGTCTAGGAGGCTTATTTTGAATTGAATATTCATTTTCACTGTCAGAAATAAAATTGGAATTGGGTAACTGAGTTCACATCTAAGTATTTGCCCAGAGCATTTTTTTGTAATGGATGTTGTAAAGATGCATGTATCTCAGTCAAGAATGATAACTCTATTGTTAATGGCATATGAGGTCTGTTATTTTTTATGGCAGTTGTTGTTTAATTTGTTAATGAAACATACTTTGGAAGCTAATCAGTTTTGTTTGTTTTGTTTTGTTATGTTTTTTTTTGGGGGGGGGGGGTGGGCATTCTCCTTTTGAATTTTTGATGTTCAATTGTAAGACAACCATTTCCTGGATACATCTATATCTACATTGCTCCAGAAGTAATAATATATTTCAAATCAATTGAATATTTTTGTCATCTCTGGAAGAGCTCAAACACATTTACTATGCAAGGCTTGTCGTGAATGAAACTAACAATTGAAAAGAAAGGTGTGAGTGCGTGAATGAGATCAAAACCAACAATTGGCAGAATGGAAAAAGAAAAAAAAGAGATAAAGTTGAGAGGAGATGTGTGTAATTGGAGAATATTGGGCAAAAAGAAGGAGAAAGGGAGACAGAAAGCACAAGAGAAGAAATAGTGAAAAAGAGAGGGAATCACTGGGGGAAAAGGGAGAGATAAAAAAGTTGAGGGAAGATGTGTGAAAGTGGAGAATTTTGGCATAAAGAGGGAGAAATGGAGGGAGAGGGAATCATTGGGGGGGAAAAGGGAGAGATAAAAAAGTTGAGGGAAGATGTGTGAAAGCGGAGAATTTTGGGCATAAAGAGGGAGAAATGGAGGGAAAGCACAAGGGGAGAAATAGAGAGAGAGGGAATCATTGGGGGAAAAAAGAAAGTTGAGGGAAGATGTGTGTAAGTGGAGAATTTGGGGCATTAAGAGGGAGAAAGGGAGGGAAAGCACAAGAGAAGAAATGGTGAAAGAGAGAGAGGGAATCATTGGAAAACAGATTTTCTGTCAAATGAACTACATGTATAAGGTAGAGAAGTAGGAATCAACCTGTAACTGTGACGTTTACCCCTTTTTCCTGCCGAAGGAGAGGGGGGGGGGGGGGGGGGGGGTTGTAGGTTGAAAATTGCCCGTTACACTTTCACTACATTCAGGGTGGTAACAAAAATCAATATATTATACGGTGGAAACTTAGTATAACGAGGTCCTTGGGACTATTAAAATTACCTGGTTAAATCCAGAATCTCGTTACATCAGTTTAAAAAAAAAAAAAATTTAAAGAGTTGAGACCAAAATATTGTCTTGTTATATCAGGAATATTGTTGTATCAGACGTCTTTATACTGAGTTTCCACTCTACCATGATAAACATTTTTATAACACTCTTTATGGAGAAAGATCTTTTTCTTCATCAAGAACAAAAAAAAAAATCATCATAGTAAAGACCAATTGAGAGAGGTGCTTGTGAGGTAAAGCTCAGAGTCGCCAAATTTCATAGTATTGATACATGTATGATCAAACTTGTTTCAGGGACGGCCTCTTCTTGATGCCATACGCAGCCCCGTGCTATCGACGAAGTCCTCCGCACAAAAGTGCTCGGAGCACACAACACTGTGCTCACTCGGCCCCTACCAATGGGCGCGAGTTAATTTTACTTTTGCGGTCCATTTCCTTCTTATATTTGGGTCTTTAGGGAATAAATGTAGACTGACACCCTCCTTTGTGGTGTTACTGCAACCTGCAACAACGCAGCGTTGCGGCATACTTCGCTTTAGAGGTGATTTTCGAGGTGGTATACACAATAGCAAGTTAGTTTGCACATGTAATACATGGGCAACATTGTAAACAAGCATCGGCAATGTCGGTTTGTGACGTCACACGTCAATCATGCTCGCGGAACCAGAATTCGGGGTTTAAAAGGGGCGGAGCTTAGCAGACTGTTTTGGACATGAATACCTGGGGGAAATATTTTAAAAATATCTTGATACGTATTTATTGCAAACGGATGTGATTTTTCAATTTAGATGAGATGCATGTACAAAATACCAAGAATTATAATTTCATAACAGGGGACCTTTAAACATCCACAAACATAAATGTGCGTAACATTGATGTCAGTAATGTCCAATCCTCAATGTTTATGATTTGATTTGATTTGATTTTATTCGTCAGGTATATTGCAATACAAACATATCGAGGTACCATGACAGGATAGCCCATGAAAGTCGAAATGGCTTATTTCCAATGGGGTCCTTACCTAAATAACTGATTAAAAAATACACTAAGAAAACACATGAGTACGGCTACAAGACTATCGTACAAGTACGACAAGTAATAAGAATGTACTAAAGTAGCAAAATAAAACATATTTTTATAAAGTAGGCGAAGATTACATAAAATGTGAAAACAAGACTTACTCAACGGAAAAAAACTATATACAGAAAATCATAATGAAACTATCAATAATAAACGTTAGCTACATAAGTCATATAATATAGGAAAAAACCATCTGAGCTAGAAAAAGGAGAGGAGAAATATAGTTATGGAGTAGACACATTTTTCAGATGATGCTTCAATACCCTTTTAAAATGTAAAAAATTCTTAACTGATTTAACATGATTTGGGAGGGAATTCCAGAAAAGAATACCGTTAAAATAAAAGGAATTTCCAATTTTACCTTTCCGCTTAGGCACTACGAAATTAAATTGACTATTTCAAGTGTCATGCCCATGAACACTTGAAGAGCAAGTAAAATTATTTGAAATATAGTAATCTGCATTAGAGTAAAAAAATCTTATGTACATGGTGAATTAAAAGTTGTTGTGATCTAAGGTTTACATGAAGAAGACCAGCTGTTTCAAGTTCACTCTTCCCAATGTGTGTTCCTGGTGGTAAGTGATTGATAAATCTTACAATCTTATTTTGAATTATTTTTAACTTGTTTTGATCCACCTTGCCTAGACTGCAGTACCATGCCGAATTAGCATAATCAAATAAACATTGGATTAAGGAAAAATTAAAATGCGTCTTGATTTTAAGTTCATGCAATTTTGATAACTATACAAGAATTTTAGACGAGCATTAGCTTTTTTGACAATACTGTCAACCAAACTTGAGCAAGAAAGATCACTAGCTATATTTAGTCCTAAATACTTCACAGAATCCTGTCTCTTAATGAGTTGATTGTTATAACTTATATTGAAATCATCAGCATACTTCAACCTACCCTGCGAACAAAACAAAATACTTTCGGTTTTACCAATATGTAAGCTAAGCTTATTTGCTGTCATCCAATTAACAGTTTGATAATTCTAAGCTAAGTTTTTCCCCGATCAACTTAGGATCAGTACCAGAATATAGTAACACACTATCATCCGCATATAAAAGTAATTTACTGTCGTTGACACAAACACATATATCATTAATGTAGCACATGAAAAGAATAGGACCTAATATGCTCCCCTGGGGAACTCCGCATCTTATGGGCATAGAATCGGAGAGTACATTTTGCAACGAGACAACTTGATGACGATTGGTCAAGTAAGACCTAAACCATTGCACACATGCAGAATTTAAACCCATTATTTACTTAACAGTATATTACGGTTAACGGTATCGAAGGCTTTTTGCAAGTCAAGAAGAACCATCCCGACAAAACGTCCTTGGGAAATTTCGTTCCTGACAAAATCTAACAGGTGAATAAGACAAGTTTCAGTGGAATAACCATTTCTAAAACCAGATTGAAATTCGTATATTATTTTGTTTTCTTGAAAGTAGTTCTCTAATTGGGCATACACACATTTCTCAAGGACCTTCGAGACTATACTTAAAACGCTAATTGGTCTATAATTGCTAACATTAGTTTTATCTTTCTTTTTATAAAGGGGTGTCACTTTTGCAATTTTCATTTCATCCGGGAAGGTGGAAGTTGAGATAGATCAGTTAATAATGTAAGTTAAAGGTTTATACAAATATTTAGCTCCATCCTTCAAAAATCTGGCAGGTACCAAGTCAAGCCCGGTACTTTTTGATATTTTCAACTTATTCAATTCATCTAAAACAAACTTTTCTTTGACAGGAGAAAAAAGAAAACAACCTTTCGACACACCCTTACTGTGGTATAATTTTTGTAATTTAACACTGTCCGTTCCAAATTCATTTGCGTTGCTATCTGGCAGATTACTAGCTAATTTATCTGCCACAGTTGTGAAATAATTGTTAAATTCGTTCGCTATCCTCATATTATCATGACACAACTCCTCTTGGATATTAATAACATTCTCTTTAATATTCTTTTGTTTGTTTTTACAACCTTAATCTTTCAGATTCTGCCACAACTCTTTAGAATCATTTTTATGCTCATCAATTTGATTTTGGAAGTATTCAATAGCCTGTCTCACTTTTCTTTGCACCAAATTACGTAAAAGTTTATATTTCTTTTCTAATTCTAAATTACCACAATCTTTTTTCATTCTCTTAAAAGCTATATTTATTTGTCTTATTAACGAAATAATTTCAGCATTCATCCACTTATCGGTTCTTTGCTTATTTCTTACTTGTTTTAATGGAGCACATTTATCAACTATAGACATGAAAATATTTTTGAAAATTGACCACGCAGTATTTACTTCTTTACAGTCTAATATGTCAGACCAATTGACTCGAGATAAAACATTATTAAAATCATCTATACAATAGTTTCTCATACACCGAATATTTATATTTCTATGCTGTCTGAATACAGGTCTTATTAGCTTCCTAGAGCAGTAGGTTAAAAAATGATCACTTAGGCCAATTTCTATAACACCACTCTGACAAATATTTTCTTCCTTACTGCTGATTACATGGTCTATCAATGATAAAGTGGCCGATGTTGTTCGAGTGGGTTTAGTTATAAGTTGACTCAAACCATTTAAATTCAAAATATTCTATTTTTTTGATAATGAAGACTGCTGCAAAAGGCAGATATTCATGTCCCCCAAAATTATAACCTCATCATCTTTTGCTAATTTATCCAAGGTGTCAGTGAGATATTCAATAAAATAATGATCTGTAGGGGGTCTGTACACAACACCTAGAGTAATGGGTTTTGTATATGGGGTAATACAATATCAATCCATAACGATTCAATATCATTTTGTGTAAGATTTTCTCGTACGTTAAATGCAATATCATTTCTAATATAAAGACAGACTCCTCCACCATGTTCTCCTACACGGTCTCGTCTTAAAATACAATATCCAACGATACAAACTTCTTCATCGTTCACGGAAGAGTTTAACGGAAGAGTTTATAGCAAATATGTAGCCTTCTAAGTTCAAGGTTCAAATCATCGTGTCTAAAGCTTTTCATCCCAGTACGTTGGGGTCAAGACTTTGGATTTTATAAAAGAAATCATTTTTTCAGAGTTTTAGCCTGTATTATTCATAACTCTGTTAAATACATGTCAAGTTATATTCATGGAAATACCTCATCTCATCATATTTCATTCAACATGTTCCACATAATATGATGTTAGACAGATAATATTAGTTCGAAAGAATCGGAACGTCGCTCGGCCCAATAATGGTTACACCTGATCTCTGTTTATTTTGGTGAATTAGATTTGCCACCGATACCATAACTCATTACGTATGTATTATATCTCACTTATATTTACGCTAAATTCTTCACGTTCAGAGCAATCTCCGTATAAAAAAACAAACATTTGATTTGGTTTGATTTGATGTTCAGTTCTATTTCCATGTACATCATCATAGATTTGCAATCTTCATGTATGGTCACATAAAATCATAATTATATAGAAAAAGGTGTCGTCATATAAGTACAGTTCAGGTGGAACATAAGGTCTGTAAATACCAATAACCTTCATAAAACTCCTGACTACTGATTCTTATATTGCAAAGTACAAGGATACGGGCTGAACAAGCACCTGTAGGTATATTTCTATGCATAATTACGAATGTTGCAGATACAGGCATTAATAATATGTAGACTGTCTTGTAATAAATAGGAAACAATTAAGGTTAGTCTGTAAATATTTTATGTCATTTTGAAGTAAATATACAACATTCGCATATTTACAGACAAACAATTGATTAATAATATTGTATATCGCTAGCAATACATGAAAGAAGATAATCTTATAAGCGTTCTTTTTTTTTAAATACACTTTGTTGGGCTTGAATATAAACTATATAGGTAGTGAATTCCAAATATCGGGTCTAGTGTGTCTTATAGATCTATATGAGCCAGGAGGGCTGTTTTGGGATAATTGTTCAAATGCATATTAGTAGAAATTCAGGTAGGGTATTGATGTAGGACAAGTAATTGCATAAAGGCTGCCACGGTAACTGAAGTTTATGTAAACATGATTATATCCACTGTTTCAAACAATGCGGAATATCATTCTGAATATTATCTCCAAGTTTCATTGCATCATGATAAGGAATTTAAAAAGTAACAGCCTTAAAGGAAAAGGTTCAAGTGATCAATGTGCTAACAAATATTCAAAAATCTCAAATGTTAAAAAAACGAAATTTTATGGTACTTTGCAGGGCACTCTGCTGATAAGCAACGAAGATGCCCATTATCAAAATGGTGTTTACATGCATCAATATAATTCACTGTCTGAATATTGTTTGAAACCCATATCAAACCTTAAATATAAAATAAAAATAGATTTTCGCACCAAAATATCAAAAACGTGTCGGTTTGCATTGAACGGTTGTTATGAAAACAGTGTGGTGCATAATTGGTCGGTATTAAAATGTGCGGAATATGATTCTTAATACGATGACCAAGTTTCAATTAAATATACTATTCATACTTAAAGTTTCATGTGAACATGTCAAAAATGTACAATAGAAACAGGTCTGTGTATCATGGTATGACTAATGTTTTACTAGAAATATCATTCATGAAATAGTTTCTCCTTTTACATATTGTTAATCTATCACTAAAAAAACGGCGTTGTTCCTAATAAAATGAAGATTGCGAAGGTCATGCCTATTCACGAAAGGTGACCAACAAGACAAAGATATATTACCGCCCTTTATCACCCTAACAAGCTTCTCAAAAAAATCTAGAAAAAAATCGTTTATTCTGGACTCATTATATACTCGCTTCAACATTCACACATGGACTTCTAATATTCATAAATTTGCCACAGCTATAGACAGTGGCACACACTGCAGGTATTTTCTTGGACTTCTCCAAGGCCTTTGATACTTTAAATCATGATATATTGTTGTATAAGTTATCTCACTATCAGTCAGACCCAACTCCGTAATACCGAGCACAGGTAATATAACGGAGTATAGAACAAGATGAATATAGAGCCCTCATCGTTCAGTGCGAGGCAGTGTGTACAAAAGGCATGGGGAAAATCGTGCAGTGTCGACCTGCTTGTTGATAATATATTTTTCAAAAATATTGCTGCGTGCCAATTATCTTCAAAATCTTTGAATGATCTTTGAAGTGAATTTCAAATGACAAACATTTGAAATAAATATATCCGCAGCATTATTTTTGAAAAATATATTATCAACAGCAGGTCGACACTGCACGATTTTCCCCATGCCTTTTGTACACACTGCCTCGCACTGAACGACGAGGGCTCTATATTCATCTTGTTCTATACGCCGTTTTCGGAATATATACCTGTGCTCGGTATTACGGAGTTGGGTCTGACTGACTATGGTATCCAGGGAAATGCCTTGGAGTGGTTCAGGAACTATACTGATAGAAAACAATATGTATACATGAATGGTTTTTAATCGACCCTTCAGTCAATCACTTGTGGTATCCCTCCAGGCTCTCTGTTAGGCCCGCTCCTGTTTATTTCATGTACACTAACGATCTACAAAACTCATCTGCAGTCTTGTTATAATCCTCTTTGCCAATGACTCCAATATTTTTTGCTCTCACCATAACCCTGTTACACTTTTGAACATTGTTCATTGAAACGAATTTCTTGCTATTTAGTAATTCTATCCCGAGGCTGAGTCTATCAGATTTTTTGGTGTTTATATAAACACTAAACTAACGCGGAAAGTTCAAATTTATTGTTGATGTAAACTCATGTAATTCAGGTGTATATTGAACAAGGTCTTATATCTTAATTATTGTACTTGCATGGGGAAATAGCTCCATAACCCTCGTGGAGAAAATGTAAGAATTGTAAAGAATGTTGGATCTCGTGCACATACAAATGAGCTGTTCTATAACTTTTATATTCTTGAGATATCTGACTTGTACTTTCTTGGAATCTTGGAATATTTATATATACGAACTCTCGAAAAGTAATTTACCGCATGATTCCTATTTTCCAACCCGACATTATGCGGTACATTCCTACCCAACTAGACAGACAAACAATTTCCACCTCCCCCGAGCCCCAACCGCGTTTGCAAACAAAACAATCACCACTACTGGACCCAAATTCAGGCCTGAAAAAAGGAACTGGTTGATAGCTCCTCCAACAATTCTGTCATGCTGGGGTCGTTTCACTGATCAAACCGTCATAACGAAAAGATCAGCGACATCTCGACACTGTCGCTCAACTTGTCCGCTAAGCAAGGCCGTACGCAGCGGAGGGGGGGGGGCAGTTCCCCCCCCCCCCCAGAAATTTCAAAATCATACTTTTTTTTAATCGGGTTTTAGACTTCAAGTTATGGGTTCCTTTGAAAGCGATCATCTTGCTCCCCAGGAAAAAAATTTCTGCGTACGGCCTTGCCGCTAAGTGTTTCACAAAACCGTCTTTGCCAAGACCAGCGACAACTTCGCTGACAAGTGACTTTGGCATAAGTAGATATTATTGAACTTTTGAGCATGGTTTTGAATGAAGTGACATTAGTACTTGCAATTACATTAGAAGGTAATTCCATATTCGAGGACCAGCAGATTTAAATGCGTAAAGAGTTGACTGATTGAGTGCTAAGGGATAATGGAATTTAGAGTGGGAACGAGTATTATATTGATGGTAGTCTTTATTATATTGAAATAAATTAATTATATTAAGGGGTGCTAACTTATGTTTAACACGGAACATCAGAATCGAAATTTGAATTTTATGAATATCGAAAATAGTCAACGTGTTTAATTTAGCAAATATTGGGCGTGACGGAGCTAAGTAGGAGGAATTCGAACAAATACGTAAAGCCCTTTTTTGGAGTATGTGTATGGGGTTTAATTTTGTAATCCCACAACTTGCCCAAGTAATATTGCCATAATAAATATAGGGAAGTAATAAGAAATTATAAAGCATAAACAGGTGTTTTTCAGTAAGAGTAGTACGTAATTTAGCTAGTATACCTATATTCTTTGAAATCTTATTACTAACCAAAAAACGGTGTTCAATGAAAGATAATTTATCATCAAGTATAAATCCTAAGAATTTGACAGAACTGACCCAATTTAAATTTACATCTCTAATTTTGATATGGAAGTTAAAAGATACATTCTGCGATATATGGGGTTTTCGGAAATACATATAATTTGTTTTATCATAATTGACAATGAGTTTGTTAGCATCGAACCAATCACATACTTTGCATAATTCTTTTTTTCTAGTAAGTAGGTAAATTTGCTGTGGGTTGAAATTATAGTTGTATCGTCTGCAAATAAAACATAATTAAAGAATGAAGATGCTGAACATAAATCATTTATATAAATAAGGAAGAGGAGCCGGCCCAGTATGGAGCCTTGGGGTACTCCATACTGGGCTGTCGAATATTGAGAATTATGGTTGTTAAAGAAGTGTCATTACGTAAGTAAGTAGCTCTGGAACCATTCCCACACTGTACCCCTAATACCATAATGGAATAATTTATTTAAAAGTATATTATGATCTATGAGGTCGAAGGCTTTTCATAGGTCTAAAAATATACCAAATGAGTGATAGTTATTATTCATATTCGTTAAAATAGTATGGTTTTAGAACAGGTCATTCCTGTGAACATTCATTAATTGATTTAAATAATACTGATACTCGTTTAAATATTTTGTTACTATCCAAATGAGAAATCTTTTGTAAACAAATTTTTCCAGGATTTTAGAGAAGCATGATAATAATGTGATTGGTGGATAATTAGAAAAGGAATGTTTATCGCCTTTTTTTGAAGACTGGGATGATCTTACCAATTTTTAAACTATTAGGTACTATTCCAGAACATAGGGATATATTAAGTATATGGACTAGGAATTAATATGGAAGAGATTACTTTTTTAATAATAAAAGTACTGATATCATCAAAGCCAGTGCTGAAGACGATTTTTCTTATTAATACTTTTTAACAATCCGATTGTTACCCAAGGCTTTTTGGCCAAAGTCTTGGTGTTTGTCTTTTTTTTTATCTTGACAATTAATGTTAAATGCCGTTTTGAATACTTCAAGAAATTTATTATATGCGTCATCTGCGCTACTTACTGATACTACATTATTCCAATAATAAGAGATTAACATTTTGTTAAAACTGTCAATATTTTCTTTGTTTACACAGATAGAAAAATTCACATTGGCATCAGCTTTAGGGTAGGACCTTCTATTAAGGGTAATTGAAAAAATGGGCAAGTGGTCAGTTGTATCGTCATACAATATTCCTGAAGAAACTTGTTTTTCACATACATTGGTAAATATATTGTCAATTAAAGTTGTTGAGCATAATGTAATTCGTGTTGGCCTGTTAATTAACGGTCGGAAAGAATTGTTATACATAATATTCAGAAATTCATTGACGTTTGCAACTGATGAGCTATTTAATAAATTTATATTCCAGTCTAGTGGACCAGCCAAGAAGATTTTTTTTTTTACTTTGGACGGCATTTTTGGGTAATCCTCGGCGTTCATAAAGTCTTGCACAAATACTGACGAATAACGTACGGGCGGATGCCACGCGCATTTTTGCCTAAAAATGTCATTTTTGGCTCAAATTGTGAAAGAATGTTTTTTTTACCTACTATGTAGTACCTAATTAAGACTTTCAAGTGATATCAGATTTATTTTGACTTTCAAGTTATAAACCCTATTAATATACAATTGAAAGTTGGATATTACACACACATGTATGGCGTAATGAAACATAAAACTGTGATTTACTCAAAATAATAGGTTGTGAAAATTACCAATATTTCAAAGTTTTTTACCCAACGTAAATTTGTCATTTTAAACACTTTTTCTTGAATAAACATATGTATATTGTCATGTCACACACAGAAAAGAAATAATCCGATAAGGTGATAGACAACTCATTTTATGCTATCCCAAATGGAACGATGTGTTTTTACTGGATGCGCATTTTGACTGAAAAAAACTATTTGAAGGTACATCTAGAGTGCATAATTTTATGTACATAAAGCAATTATCCCATGTTTATCAGTATAGTCTATGGGCCAAAAAACTGAAATGTCTCCATCCCCTTAGAAATAATCTTAAATAATTTTTTTTTGCTGTTAGATGGGACCATTAACTATCAAAATATGCTTCTTTGCCCTAAAAGAAGAGGTGGGCGTGGCCACAAGGGTTATTACCATGGCAACGGATCAAAAACAGTAGAATTTAAGAAAATGTCATGTATTCGTGATTAAGAAAGGACAAAAACACATTGTAGCGTTTTAAATAATATATCAAAAGTTTCTCACTTGATAAAAACTCAAATAAGAGTTACAAAAAAGTGTCCATCGTGTTTGAAAAAAATTGCAAGACTTTCAGCATGGATTCCGAGCATTGATAGAGGTGTTGTGGATCAGTGGATAAGTCCCCGGACTGTGAACCACGAGGTCCGGAGTTCGAATCCCACCGCAGCACTAGCGTCCTTTGGCAAGACGTTAATCTACATTTGCCACTCTCCACCCAGGTGTTAAATGGGTACCCGGTAGGATGGCGAAAGGTAATGTCCTTTGCTTAGCATGTGTGCGCTTAACAGACGCCTGGCTGGAATGCTCCCAGGGAGTGGAGAATGTGCATACACTGTGTGCTGGCGTGCCAGAATCCAATGACCGGGGATAATAATAATGCGCCATGAGCATCTTTCATGATGGATACCGGCGCAATACAAATGTCCATATCATTATTACTATCATTACCCAAAAATGCCGTCGAATCTTTTTTAGAGCCTTTTTGGATGTTTGGCTGGTCTACTAACATGGGGAAAATCTTTTTCATTCATCACTTTACTAAGGCATTGATTTACATCATTATTAAAATCACTTACAGTTGAACTAGGACCACGATAAATAATCCCGACGATTACTTTTTTCTGATTACATGTATTAATTTCAACAAAGATAGACTGTCAGCGGTAAGATGGTAATAAAGGTAGGATGTAGTAGAGGTAGGATGGTAGAATAGTCAGGATCGTAGTAGATGTAAGATGGTAGTAGATTTCCGATGGCAGTATAGGTAGGATGGGAGCAGAGAATAGTAGAGGAAGGATGGTAGTAGAAGTAGGATGGTAGTAGATGAAGGATTGTAGATTTCGGATTGCAGTAGATGTAGGATTGGAGGAGAGAATAGTAGAGGTAGGATGGTAGTAGAGGTAGGACGGTAGTAGAGGTCGGATGGTAGTAGAGGTAGGATGGTAGAATAGGTAGGATGGTAGAATAGGCAGGATGGTCGAAGATGTAGGGTGGCGATTGAGGTATTATGGTAGAAGAGGTTGGAGAGAATATTAGAGGTGGGATGGTAGCAGAGGTAGGATGTTAGTAGAGGTAGGATGGCAGTAGATGTAGGATGGTAGCAGAGGCAGGATGGTAGTAAAGGTAGGATTGTAGATTTCTCGGGTGCTAGTAGAAGCAGGATGGTAGTAAAGGTAGGATGGAAAGAGAGAATAGTTACTGTAGTAGAGGTAGGATGGTAGTAAAAGGAGGATGGGAGGAGAGAATAGTAGTACAGGTAGGATGGTAGTAGAGGTAGGATGGTAGAATATGCAGGAAGGCAGTAGAGGTAGGATGGCAGTAGAGGTAGGATGGTAGTAGAGGTAGGATGGTATTAAATGTAGGATTGTAGTAGATTTCGGGTGGCAGTAGAGGTAGGATTGGAGGAGAGAATAGCAGAGGCAGGATGGCAGTAGAGGTAGGATGGCACAAGAGGTAGGATGGTAGTAAAGGTAGGATTGTAGATTTCTCGGATTGTAGTAGAAGCAGGGTCGTAGTAAAGGTAGGATGGAGGAGAGAATAGTAGTAGAGGTAGGATGGCACAACAGCTAGGATGGTAGTAGAGGTAGGATGGTAGTAGAGGTAGGATAGGCAAGATGGCAGTAGAGGTAGGATGGTAGAATAGGCAGGAAGAGGCAGAATGGCAGTAGAGGTAGGATGGCAGTAGAGGTAGGATGGCAGTATATGTAGGATTGTAGTAGATTTCGGATGGCAGTAGAGTTAGGATTGGAGGAGAGCGTAGTAGAAGCAGGATCGTAGTAAAGGTAGGATGGTAGTAGAGGTATGATGGTAGTAAAAGGAGGATGGGAGGAGAGAATAGTGGTACAGGTAGGATGGTAGTAGAGGTAGGATGGCACAAGAGGTAAGATGGTAGTAGAGGTAGGATGGTAGTAGAGGTAGGATGGTAGTAGAGGTAGGATTGTAGTAGAGGTAGGATTGTAGTAGAGGTAGGATGGCACAAGAGGTAAGATGGTAGTAGAGGTAGGATGGTAGTAGAGGTAAGATGGTAGTAGAGGTAGGATGGTAGTAGAGGTAGGATGGTAGAAGAGGCATGATGGCAGTAGAGGTAGGATGGTAGTAGAGGTAGGATGGTAGTAGAGGTAGGATGGTAGATTAGGCAGGATGGTAGAATAGGCAGGATGGTAGAATAGGCAGGATGGTAGTAGAGGTAGGATGGTAGTAAATGTAGGTTTGTAGTAGATGTAGGATTGGAGGAGAGAATAGTAGGAGGTAGGATGGTAGTGGATGTAGGATGGTCGAAGATGTAGGGTGGCGATTGAGATATTATGGTAGAAGAGGTTGGAGAGAATATTAGAGGTTGGATGGCAGTAGAGGTAGGGTGGTAGTAGACATGGTAGTATAGGTAGAATGTTATCAAAACCATAATGGTAGGGGATGTAGTTCAAACCACCACACATGACAAGACAAGACATACGGACAAACATGACACTGCACCACACCACAGGTAACAATACAACACAACACAACAAAAATGTCTCTCTGAAGATATGGAGAGCAGAGACCCATCATAACCATGGTAACCGGGATCATAAAAAAAGACTAATGCCCAATACACTGATGGCATAATAAACTGCAAATGAAAAGTGCTCAAGTTCCATCAATAATAAATCTAAAATCTTTACAATCCCCAAAAGGCAACGTTCTGTCTAGGGGCCGGTGGGGCTCTGCTGTAAACCCATTATTCAAAAAAACAATAGAAGTAAACTTGTCACTGACTGTAACTAAGTATCACGGCAAGAAGGAGTGAAATGTATCAAAGCTCAATGAAATAAATGAAATCGACCATTTTCTAAAATGTGAGGTTAATTTCCCCCTTTTCTCTGATATCTTATACTCGATATTTTGTTTCATTTTAAAAAAATTAATAAATGATTGAAACTTTAAATCTACCTGTTGAAATTTGCATCGAATGATATAAAATTTTAGACACAAGAATAAAAATGTAATACACATGTCATGTCTGCTCCCAATGTCAACACCAAATAGATAGCTAAA
Organism: Heliocidaris erythrogramma; assembly: GCA_025617745.1. Classification (NCBI taxonomy): domain Eukaryota; kingdom Metazoa; phylum Echinodermata; class Echinoidea; order Camarodonta; family Echinometridae; genus Heliocidaris; species Heliocidaris erythrogramma. The sequence continues at coordinate 1,391,655 of CM046871.1, read as the reverse complement.
ATCTGAATATACTGTAGTCTCATTGATCTTGACATCAATAAAATCAGAGAGCTTCTTCCACATAGAGGCAACCTCTTTACAATCACAAAATATATGCATCAAAGTTTCAGGAAACTTATTACAAAAATGACAAAGTGGTGAATCACTTCTACCTATTTTATATAAGAAAGCATTTAAGGCTACGGCAGTATGAAAAACTTTGAAATAGAAAGACCTTAACTGGGTATCCAACATGCACATAAAATTGTTTTTATGTATAGCGTACCAATCAATTTCATTTCTGTCTAAACTAAAACAATCTTCCCATTTATTTTCAACTTTCTTTCGAGGCAAATCATCTGTAATTCGCAACAAAGAATATGCATATCTGGGTACTATGCTTTCTTTTACCAACTCAAAATCAATCTTATCAAAAATGTTCTCATTGACATCTTTTCGGTTTAAAAACCAATTCATATATAGACCATTCATCAGGGAATCATATTTGCTACGATCTGTTATAGGGATATTGTATTCGATTACTAAATCTTCAAAAGTCTTCACAAAATTCCCATCCCTATAAAGATCAGACACATACAGAATTCCTCTTTCATATCAAGCATGATAATAATAAAAAGGTCTATGCCTCAAACTCACATGTTTGTTGTACCAAATAATATCTTGCATATGAAAATCACTTAACTTCATTTCTTTCAATACTAAATTTCTGTATTCATACCAAACCATCAAAGTTTCAATCATTTGGCAATTCTTTAATTTATTCAATACACATTGGGGGCATCTGCTCTCCATAACATTAAAGGGTAATCATGAAAGGATTTAAACATTTCTAATTCTATTTCTTTCCAACCACTCGAATAACCATCATCTAAAAAATGCTTCACCCAAACCATTTTCTAGGTACGTTCACACGTAGAGCGATAGCATCGATGCTATCTAGGTTTCCAGACTATTTTGGTCATGGCCAGATAGTTTTAAGACCAAACGCTGTCTGAACGAAGATAGTCACGAGATAGAAGCGAGTTGGAGCTAGGTTTTGAAACTATTCTGGCAGCGAGTAGAGCGATAGCATCGATGCTATCTAGGTTTCGAGACTATTTTGGTGATGACCAGATACTTTTAAGACCAAGCGCTGTATGAACGCAGATAGTCACGAGATAGAAGCAAGTTGGAGCTAGGTTTCGAAACTATTCTGGCAGCGAGTAAATCTCAGGATCCAGCGACAAAGCATCGATGCTTTGCGGTAGACCACCCACCGCGCTTGTGACTATTTGTAATGTGAACGCAATCGCTGCTTCACTCCTGCTATCTTCACTCGCAACTTCGCGTGATATGACCCCTGTGCACAAACTTCAATACCAATTATACTCGGGTCACCGTGTGTGGCGCAGTAATTATTGTTTTGGCAGCGAGTGAGCGATGGATAGTCACGAGTGGGTGATAGAAGCAAGTCGATCATGCCTGTACTGGAAATAGTTTCGAGACTTACATAGCATCGATGCTATGTACTACGTATAAACATAACTTGTGTAATTAACACATGAATAGTACATTTCAGCCTGGCAGGCACATTCCACAGATACCGCGCTTGTGACTATTTGTAATATGAGCGCAATCGCTGCTTCACTCGCTGCTATCTTCACTCGCAACTATTATAATTCTGTAGGCTACTGTGTATAACTGTGTGGTAAGGGAGGGTGCTTTTTTTTTTCCTTCTTTTATCGTTTTCTTTTTATATATATGATATGGTCTTTAGATATTGATTTACATGTGCTTACCAGATAATAGTGTGCATGTGTTTTATTTTGGTATAAGATTGGAGTTCAGTCAATTTTGACATGTGCAAGGTTTATTTAGAATTAATTATTTTAACACATGTATTAGCTAGTTGATTTTATTATCGATATATTACAAATGAATTGTTATTGTGTTATTATGTTGATTTATGAAGACAAAAAAAATATTATTAAAAACAAAAACTTCGCATGATATGACCCCTGTGAACAAACTTCCGCACGTTTTGACCATGCATACCAATTATACTCGGGGCACCGTGTGTGGCGCAGTAATTGTTTTGGCAGCAGTAATTGTTTTGGCAGCGAGTGGGTGATAGAAGCAAGTCGATCATGGCCTGTCTGAACGTACTGGAAATAGTTTCGAGACCTACATAGCATCGATGCTATGTACTACGTATGAACATAACTTCTGTGACTTAGCAAAAGTACAAGGATCAATCATTTTCAAGCCACCTTCTTGATATGAATCACAGAATTATAATAGTTGCGAATGAAGATAGCAGCGAGTGAAACAGCGGTTGCGCTCACACTACAAATAGTCACAAGCGCGGTGGAATGTGCCTGCCAGGCTGAAATGTAGTATTCATGTGTTAATTACACAAGTTTTGTTTATACGTAGTACATAGCATCGATGCTATGTAAGTCTCGAAACTATTCGACTTGCTTCTATCACCCACTCGTGACTATCCATCGCTCACTCGCTGCAAAAACAATAATTACTGCGCCACACATGGTGACCCGAGTATAATTGGTATTGTGCACAGGGGTCATATCATGCGAATTTGCGAGTGAATATAGCAACGAATGAAGCAGCGATTGCGTTCACATTACAAATAGTCACAAGCGCGGTGGGTGGTCTACCGCAGAGCATCGATGCTTGTCGCTGGATCCCGAGATTTACTCGGTTTCGAAACCTAGCTCCAACTTGCTTCTATCTCGTGACTATCTGCGTTCAACAGCGTTTGGTATTAAAACTATCTGGTCATGACCAAAATAGTCTCGAAACCTAGATAGCATCGATGCTATCGCTCTACATGTGAGCGTACCTAATATATTCAAGATTAATTTTTAAGTTAGGGTTCAGATTTTGCTCTATTTTCAATCCTCTGTACAAAACTTTAACTTTGCACAGTGTATGGGAGTGTGTGGTTAACACCCAGACAATGGTCCTGGACAATGCCCAGGATTTGAATGCTTAAGGTACGTTCACACGTAGAGCGATAGCATCGATGCTATCTAGGTTTCGAGACTATTTTGGTGATGACCAGATACTTTTAAGACCAAACGCTGTCTGAACGCAGATAGTCACGAGATAGAAGCGAGTTGGAGCTAGGTTTCGAAACTATTCTGGCAGCGAGTTTGGCAGGAGTAAATCTCAGGATCCAGCGACAAAGCATCGATGCTTTGCAGTAGACCACCCACCGCGCTTGTGACTATTTGTAAATGTTGGCACAATCGGTGCTTCACTCGCTGCTATCTTCACTCGCTGCTATCTTCACTCGCAACTTCGCATGATATGACTGCTGTGCACAAACTTCAATATACCAATTATACTCGGGTCACCGTGTGTGGCGCAGTAATTATTGTTTTGGCAGCGAGTGAGCGATGGATAGTCAAGAGTGGGTGATAGAAGCAAGTCGATCATAGCCTGTCTGAACGTACTGGAGATAGTTTCGAGACTTAGATAGCATCGATGCTATGTACTACGTATAAACATAACATAAATTATTTATTCATGAGGAATTCCACTATCATAGCTAAACTTTATTCATCCTCTGGCATTAACTGTGTAAAGTCATTTCACTGAGATGTCATTTTAATGGAATTTTGAAGCAATCAAAGAAATGCGAAGTGAATTAAGTCATTCAAAGGATAAGAATATTGAAGTTGTCCTTGATGATGATGATGATTATGATGATGATGACGAAGATGATAGTGATGATGATAATGATGATGACAATGATAGTGATGATAATGATGACGATAGTGATAATGATGACGATAGTGATGATAATGATAACAATGATGATGAGGATGATGATAATTATGATGGTGATGATAATGCTGCTGCTGCTAATAATGATGATCATGATAGTGACAGTGATGACGATAATGATGATGATGATAATAATGATGGTGATATTGATGGAGATGATGATGATGATAGTGATGATGATGATGTTGCAATTAGCACACGGAAACATGTGCTTACTTCCTTCATGTGCATGCATTCTACCCTTTACCATGAATTCAGACAAGCAGTGCCCAGGGCAATCCATTATGAATTATTAATAAAGCATTCGTGTGCCTTGGAGAAAGAAACCGGGAAGCCTGGTTAGCAGAGCTCTCAAAAGGTGGTATACATATCGGTTACAGCCCTATAGCTAGAAGGTCCAATAGTTAGCAGGTCCGATAGACCGACACCCAATAGATAGAAGGTTCGATAGACCGAATGTACGAGAGGGTCCAATAGACAGAAGGTTCTATAGACCGAATCGGCGGAGGGTCCGATAGTCCGAAGGTTCTATAGATCGAATGTCCAACGGGGTCCGATAGTAAGAAGGTCCGATAGATAGAAGGTTCGATAGACCGAATCGGCAAAAGGGTCCGATAGTCCGAAGGTTCAGTAGGGGTCCGATAGTTAGAAGGTCCGATAGACCGACAATAACGTAAAAAAGGTAAAATAAGTGGATACAATAAGTTTTTAATAGTTTTATCTCATAAAAGGGTAATTGTCTTATCTTCTTCTATGTGTATTGTAATAAACAGATGCACTAGGTCTGTAGGCCCACCCTCCCCCCCCCCCCAAAAAAAAAAAATAAAAAAATAAATAAATAAATGAGGAAATTGTTTTAAAGTTTTGTTTTATACATTTTCAACATGTTAAAAGTATTTTTATCAGAGCATCATCATCATCACCGTGGGGCGGGGGTGGTCCACCCATGCAGGGGCGGATCCAGGATTGAGTAAAAGAGGGGACACACAAATGCAGGTTTGTCAATTTTTGGAAAAGGTAGACCCGTATTTTTTTGGTCTCGCCAGCTTCTCGAAAACTCGCTCAGTCTGGGGGGGGGGGGGGGGGGAGTGGCGACAAAAAAAAATTTCGCCAGACCTTTAAAATTCGCGGGGGTATGGGGTCCAGTTTCCCTCCATAATTCCCTGACAAGCGCAAAAAAAAAAAGTCTTCAGTCTAAAAAGGGGGGCACAATCGAGAAAATGGCGGATCGTCTATGGTCAAAATGCATACTTTGCTTCCAAAGGGGGGGGGGGGCCGGGCCGGAAGTGCCCCCCCCCCTGGATCCGCCAATGCACCCATGCAGCTCAGCCCCCCCCCCCCCCCGTTAATTTTGCCACTAAACCGATGTATTGGCAGTAAATGGGGAACGCTGACCATTTTTGAAACATGGAAATCTTATTACATGTATATGGTGCACACTAAAGCCCCGAGGCCCATCATGCCCGAAGCATTTTTTTCTCGTGGAGCAAGCTCAGGAAACGGCGTCCCCTTGTAACAAAAGTGTTATTTTTTAAACAAAGAAATCTTATGGGGTGCACACTTTATAGTTAAATTTTCATTAAAAGTAACAGAAGATAAGATTCTGACAACAAAAGATTCTGACCGATAAAAAATGGAATTGTTTCAATTAGGCCCTACCACATTCTTGGGAGGGGGCGTTTCCATTTTCTTTTCTTTTTTTAGGGTTGTCAGGTGATATTTTCCTACCAGCTATGATGTCAGCTTTTATACTTTTATACTACTACTACCTTGTGGCAAATTTTAGTCTGTGGACTCTGTCGGGTAAATTATACCACTTTTTTTTTTTTTGGGGGGGGTGGGGGAATTCGAGAATAGTCGGATACCTCACTGCCCGAATATATGATATTCGGGCTTCTTGTTGCTGCAGAACGTAAGAGGTGATTGCTGCAAGAAACAATCTAGGCCTAGCTTCTTGATTGTATGAGCGAGCAAAGCGAGCGAACGAGAGAGAGAGAGAAAAAAAAATTAAGAAGAATTTTGTATCCTGAGAATAAGTTCTAGCGTATTGTTATTCCGTTCTCATAATCTGTGTAACATGTTAACGGCATCTTCCGTTCTCATATTGGGGAGAGAATATTGGTCACAGGCCATTATTTCTGAAAATTCATCTCTTTAGCCCCTTTAGGTCAACTTGCCGCTCGATTCCTTTCAGTTATGTTGCTAACATTCTTTGAGTAGAAAAATAGCATAACATTAGCTAGAAATTCAAGATGCAAACCAAATAACTTCCATAAGAATATGAATTATTAATATAATTGACATTGGTTTATATACATAAATATGGCGATTATATTAATAACTAATATCAATAATGAAAATATAATGGGCATTGGTAAATAACCCTAATAATGATCAATAAACACAAAAATACAAAAAAAAGTAACCCTAATAATGCTAGTGAGTGAAGTGTTTTAATTTCTGCTTTCGTCTCTTTCCTTTCTGATTTCTTCTTTTCTTTTCATTTCTTTTCTTTTCTTCTTTCCTTTTCAACCTCTTCCTTTTTTTGCTTTTTCTTTGGTTGGAACCCCCTTTTCAGGAATGAAAAGTGGGATGGGGAGGGTATTCCCGCCCCCACATTTGAAAACATCTGAAAACATAACGCCCCCACTTATTTTAACCACTTTCTTTTTTTACCCACTTATCATTTTATCCACTATTTTACCCTTTTTACGTATTTATTGGGCTTTTGCTAAACAGTCGGGTAACGTCGCGTCGCGTTGGTAGAAATTTTCGAACATTTTTCACGAAGGTGTCTTCAAGGGGACAAATTGAAAAAGAGTCCATCTCAGTATGATTTTTCCCGTTTTCAGGCTAAAAACGTCAAACAAGGGAATAAAGAAAACAATAGAAGGATAATGCAAAGAAAAACATGAACTATAAAGAGAGAATAGAAGGGTAGGAAGGATGGAAGAAAATATGATGAAAGGAAACAAAGAATACAACAAAAAGAAAGTTGGAAAGTAAAAATAAGTGGATAAAAACAAAGTATAAAGAAAGATAGAGACATAAATGATAGAAGGATAAAGATATTAAGAGTAACATAAGGAAAGATAGAAGTGAAGATGATAATTTGAATAAAGGAATAACTTAACGAAAGAAAAGATGAAAGGAACACAAAATGATAGGATAAAAGCAAAGAATGTTTTAAGGAAAGTAAGTAAAGATGGGAAGCAGAAAATGATTTTAAAAAGAATAATATGAAAGATAGAGAGAGAAATGATAGGATAAAAAAAGTTTAACTTATATAAAGAAAGACAGAGAGAGAAATGATAGAAGGATAAAGATTAACGTGAGGAAGGTGGGGGAGAAAATGATAACAGGAAATAAAGAATATCATAACGAGAGGAAGGATGGAAAGATAATTGATAGAAGGATAAAAGCAAGAAATGACGAAGCGAGAGATAGAGAGAAAAATGATAAAAAGATAAATATAAACATGAAGAAAGGTGGAAGAGGATGATAAAAGGGAACAAAGAATAACAAAGTGAAGATGGAAAGCAATAAAAAAAAAAGAGGATAAAAAGAATAAATATAAACAGTAACATTATGAAAGATGGAAAGCAAAATGATAAAAGCAATAAAAGAATACGTAATGAAAGGAAAGGTGGAAAGAAAAAATTAATAAAAGGATTAAAAACAACTGAATTAGTAATTACGCGATGCGTAATATGTCCCCGCCAGAAGTGTAGATCTGTGGAATGGCTGTTAATTTATGTAATTTCTGATAGAACCTTGAAGATAAATGTGAGAAATGAATTATCAAATTAATGTTTTATGATTATAAATGCATTTTCTGTTGATTTTGAATAAATTACAATAAATTTGCATAATTAATAAATTTCAAAATTCTGTGTAGAGGTTTGACAGCCCCTACCCAGCCCTATCAGATAAAACAATCAGATTCAAAATACGGTGTGAAATAGAGGAGAAGTAGCATTTTTCGTCGATTTTGAATAAATTTGCATGAATTTGCATAATTGATGAATTTCATGATTTTGTGTAGAAGTTTGGAAGCCCCCACTCAGCCCTATCAGATAAAACAATCAGAATCAAAATCGGCCAAGAAATGACGGAGAAGTAGCATTTTCTAACTTTTTGAGCACACACGGACGGACGGACACACGGACGGACGGACGGACGGACGGACACACACACGCACACACGAACGGAGTTCGTTTCATGTTACTGTTTTTATTTTTTTTTTTTTATCCTCCTTTTTTTATTGCTTTCCATCTTCACTTTGTTATTCTTTGTTCCCTTTTATCATCTACTCTTCCACCTTTCTTCATGTTTATATTTATCTTTTTATCATTTTTCTCTCTATATCTCTCGCTTTGTCATTTCTTGCTTTTATCCTTCTATCAATTATCTTTCCATCCTTCCTCTCGTTATGATATTCTTTGTTTCCTGTTATCATTTTCTCCCCCACCTTCCTCACGTTAATCTTTATCCTTCTATCATTTCTCTCTCTGTCTTTCTTTATATAAGTTAAACTTTTTTTATCCTATCATTTCTCTCTCTATCTTTCATATTATTCTTTTTAAAATAATTTTCTGCTTCCCATCGTTACTTACTTTCCTAAAATCATTCTTTGCTTTTATCCTATCATTTTGTTTTCCTTTCATCTTTTCTTTCGTTATGTTATTCCTTTATTCAAATTATCATCTTCTCTTCTATCTTTCCTTATGTTACTCTTAATATCTTTATCCTTCTATCATTTATGTCTCTATCTTTCTTTATGTTATTCTTTGTTTTTATCCACTTATTTTTACTTTCCAACTTTCCTTTTGTTGTATTCTTTGTTTCCTTTCATCATATTTTCTTCCATCCTTCCTACCCTTCTATTCTCTCTTTATAGTTCATGTTTTTCTTTGCATTATCCTTCTATTGTTTTCTTTATTCCCTTGTTTGTCGTTTTTAGCCTGAAAACGGGAAAAATCATACTGAGATGGACTCTTTTTCAATTTGTCCCCTTGAAGACACCTTCGTGAAAAATGTTCGAAAATTTCTACCAACGCGACGCGACGTTACCCGACTGTTTAGCAAAAGCCATTTATTGTCGGTCTATCGGACCTTCTAACTATCGGACCCCTACTGAACCTTCGGACTATAGGACCCTTTTGCCGAGTCGGTCTATAGAACCTTCTGTCTATTGGACCCTCATGTACATTCGGACTATCGAACCTTCTATCTATCGGACCTTCTGACTATGGGACCCGTTTGGTCATTCGATCTATAGAACCTTCTGTCTACTGGACCCTCTCGTACATTCGGTCTATCGAACCTTCTATCTATTGGGTGTCGGTCTATCGGACCCGCTAACTATCGGACCTTCTAGCTATAGGGATGACCCCTACATGTCCACTGTTCAGGGTCATTGTAAGCACACACTCATATACACATCATTGGTTCCTGTGTAAAGTTCAAGTTTTGTACAGAGGATTAAAATTTACCAAAATCTGGAACCTAACTTTAAAATTAATCATGGATTTAATGAAACTTATTTATGCTTTCATATTCAAATCACCTCCAACTAAATTGTACACTATTTAGCTGTTACTCAATGACAGTGTTATCTGATATATAGTTTTCGAACTATTAAGGTTAAAAAGTGGGAAATGTTTTTTGTAACACTTAGTAGTAGTAGTAGTAGTAATAGTAGTAGTAGTAGTAGTAGTAGTAGTAGTAGTAGTAATATATTTAATACTTTATCTGTGCTATCTCTCCCTCACCCTCTCCCTCCCACTCCCCCCCCCCCCCCCCCCCTCTCTCTCTCTCTCTCTCCCTCTCTCTCTCTGTCTTTTTCTATCTACGCACGACATTTTGCTGATTAGGCATATATGCAGACTCAAATGCGCATCTCATCCAGCTCATGTGCTTCTATAACCTCTCGTTATACAATGATTCATTTCTCTCTCATTCGGGGTTTGATAAAGTTCGCCATCAAGTCACGCTTGTACTTTACTAATATACGTATGGACTATTGAAAATGGCTTTGGAATTTGCTGGAAGACAACTTGTAATGATTTGCCTTTCCTCTTTGGGTAAGTATATAGCATCTTCTTCTTCTACTAATAATAATAATAATAATAATAATAATAATAAAGATGGATTTATATAGCGCATTGTAAACTATACAGTATCTCTATGCGCTTAGCAATGTAAATAGAAATAATTACAAAAGACATTTTCAGTTACAGTGCAAATAAAACTAATGACAACATTTACAATGTCATGGTTTTACATTATGATGATAATAGCATGGCAATATCTAAAAATGAAATCAAATAATTTCTTGAACCTATTATTAAAAGAAAGATAAACAGATATTACATTAAAATTACATAAATGTTCCAACATTCTATCTTTATTGGGTATTAATAAAAAATAATTATAGAATGTACATGTAATTATAGGGATACATAACTAATTACTGAGATTTATACACAAAACAGGTAGGTTTTAAGAAGGGTCTTGAATGTCTGTCGTGTAGGAGCCTGTGGGGTGTGATCAGAGGGAGCGCATTCCAGAGGGCCGGAACGGCCGTAGAAGTGGGTTGAGTGTCGAGGTACTTGTAAGAGATGCTGGTCTGAAGATCCGAGTGTGCGTGTAGGTATATAAGGCATTTGTAAGGGGAGATCATGTCCGAGGTGTAAGCAGGAGTCATATTGTTCTGGGCTTTGAATGTAAAGAGCAGAATTTTGAAGATGATTCTCTTTTAAATCGGAAGCCAGTGGATTTCTCGAAGGTGAGATGTTCTATGTCTGCGTGGAGTTCTTGAGATGATTCTAGCTGCTGCATTTTGTAGTGTCTGAAGCTGGTTGATCTCATTCCGAGGGAGACCATACAAGGGACTATTGCAGAAATTAAGTCTGCTAATGACATACGACTGTATCAAGGTTTGAGTTGCGGACTTGGTTAGGTATCTCCTGGTCCCCCCGATGGCTTGAATGACAGCTGTAGCAGATCTACACTCATTCTTGAGATGATCATTCATCTTTAAATTCTCCTCTATAACTCACCTTTTGTTCAGGTATCCCTTCTTGAGTTAACACTTTAATAACACTGTTGTGGACTTTTCAGCAGAAGTATAACCTGACAAAATAATGATTGAGTAAAAGAACAATTGTTATATTCCATCTCGCTCATATAGGTATTAATGTGCACTGATATATAATGGGATCATGCTTATATAACAAGCTTCCATGCATGTGTCATCCTGTTCAAGATATCTTTCCTTGCTTTGTTGTACATTAATGTTCTGTTATGCTTTACGAATAAAATCAATCAAATATGTTCTCCTGGACTGGTCTGTGCCCCGTTTCACAAAACTTGCTATCAGTAACAACTGCCGCATTTCTATGACAAATTTGCTCTCAGCCAATCAGATGCAAGGATTTCAGTAGCTTATAACAGTTATTGCAACTTGTTATTGATAACAAGTTTTATGAAAGGGGGGCCTGGACTTTTGCTTTCCATATATGATGTATTCTTGCCTACTCAAATGCGGCTCAAATACCATGCACGAGGCGAGATAGGTTTACTATGTATTTCTGTTCAATTTTTTTGGAAACTATACATTTTTGGAAACGGTAGAACGTGGGGAATCCCAAAATTGATGTTGGTATTTGCACAAAACCCTGACCCAGCAGCCATTTTGGATTTTCAAAGTGGCCGCCATATGTAACTAGTATAGAACAATTTTGAAGATATTTTTGTAACAACCTTATTCTATTATTTTTGTGGTGCCATATTTAAGGGCATTAAATTTTCTACAACATTATACCACATTTGCTGGGTTTGGTGATAATTTGTATAATAATTTTGTGATTTTTATCATTTTTTTTTTCAAAAATATGAATTGCTTCAAAATACATATTTCTCCATATTTCAAAAGTTCATTTCATTAATGACTTTCAACTTTATAGAAAAGCATCCTTATATAGGGTCAATATCAAATGAAAATGACAGGTCCATTGCTTATCTAACAAAAAAGTTATAATACTCTAAAGTTAACACTTTGATATTTGCTAAAACAAAGAAATAATAAAAACATGGTTGCCAAAGGCTGCCTTCTCTTTAGCAACGGTGATATAGGGAGTTGGAAAATACAATAATAATATTTCAGTATAGGAAGTGTGATGTCAGATGATGCAGTTAGGTCATATATTAATGATATATATAGAAATGTTTACTGTCTGTTCAGAAGCCAATCTATGATATCTAGTCAGGTTCATTATCTATTTTTGTTCAAAAACCTTTGGAGATTACCTAAACTGTTCATTTTGTTTTTAATCTTTCGAGCGTGGAGAATCCAAAAATCAACTTTGGCATATGCGTAAATGCGCAATTTTAATTACAAGAGAGAAGGGGAGGCGGGGTAATTGTTTTATCATTAGTCTCTTCCAATGTCGTCGTATCTGTTTATAGTCCGGTTGACTGTGTATTTTTGTTCAAAGTTTTTGGGGATTAGCAAAACTATACATTTCCGGAATTGTTACAGCATGGTGGCCAATTTGGGTTTTCAAAATGGCCGCCATAAAATACATAATTTGCCTTATCTCGGTTTCTTTTAAAAAGGTATAAACGTAATGAAATGTGCCAATTCTACTTTTTCTGGGTGCAGAAAACAAATGGTGACATTGCTAGACATCTCTTTCTAACGCTTCCTCGCATGTGGAGGCCATCTTGGATTTTCAAAATGGCCGATAGTGTATCTGTTGGGAAATGTAGAAAGGCAACTGGATGAGAGAAAGAAAATGAATGCAAGACAACAGGTACTATACGTGTAGATAGCAAAGAACATGGAAAAGAACAAACAAAGAAACACGTAAGGAAATAGGGAAAATTGAGAAATACATAAGGAAGGATAAAAAGATAATAAATAGGAAAAGGGTATAAGCACACATCAACGACATAATGATAAAGTGACATAAGAAAATACAAAGAAATCTACAAAGAAAGATAGAAAAGGAGAGAAGAGAAACGGGAAAAAAATGAAATGCATAAGCAAAGAAAGAAATAATATGAATAGGGAAGTATAAAAAACGAAAAAGAGAAAAAGAAAAATATAGGAAAGAAATACGGAAAAATACGAAGAGAGATTGTATGCAACATGACACTTTAAAATCATGAAGCAAAAGAACATACGGTTCAACACGAGAACGCAAAAGGAGTTGAGTGAGTGAGGTGGATAAAGATAGAAAGAGAGAAAGATAGAGATTTGATGATTGCGAAGGACGGGGTGAGGAGAAGAGAGTCAGTGGCGGATCTACGGGGGGGGGGGTTAGGGGGTTTAACCCCCCCCCCCCCCCTTGGGCTTCTAAGTAAAAATTTAATGTGCATAGAAAAACGGCATCATGTCCAGACCCACACAGTATGTTCCTATACCACTCTGTCTCAGGCTCAGCCTCAGGCATGGTCTCCATTGCATTAGTAGATGCCAGGAAAGAAATCACTTACGGGGGTTCAAAATAGCAAAAAGAAAATCGGTCGTTGGGTCAACCCCCCCCCCCCCCCCCCCCCCCTTGGAAAAAGCTAGATCCGCCCCTGAGAGTTGCGAGAAAAAAAAGGAAAAGTAGAGAGATATAAAAGTTTAGAAAGAGAGGTAATAAGAAAGCGATACCGGTAAGACACAAGAAAAGTAGAAGAATGAAAATATATAAAGGCGATACAAAATAACAACTGAACAGAAAGCGAATGCAAGCTTTATGGTAAATACAAAATAATACAGAAGACAAGTTTTTAACATTTTATAGATCTCCACAGAAATACTGAGGGGTTATAGACAAACACGATAATAGTATGCAAAAAAATAAAGACTACATAAACACACACATCACGTAACAATTTTGTGAAGAAGTTTCAATCACCCAAGTCATATGTATTGAGTGGAGGGAAAAGCCTTGACACGAGAATAATACCATTTACACCCACGCTTCGCCAGCGCCTTCAATCATGAATATTCATACTATGCTGGCGAATAAGCGAGCTGCATTTGGAGCGCTACTTTGCGCTGTTCTGCCATTGGTCAACTCCGAGTCCATTTCTATTGGGAAACCTTGACGATGCTTGGCATTATAAAAAAAAAACTCTTCAAAATTCTGCCGAGAAAATATGATTTTACTCAAAAAATGTTAATATAAACCCATATTTTTATGGTTTATTGAATGCTTAATCTGTTATTAATACATCAATATGAAAAAATCTGAATATAAAGTTAGTTTTGTATAATTAAAATGGATGAAACAGAAAAAAATTATCGGGCAACTATACGTGCCATCGGCACTGAAGGGTTATGGGGAACTATACATGCCTCCGCCACCGTAAGAGTTCATTAAAACCAGGTATTCTCATATATATCATTGGACAGTTTAATAGCCTTAAGTGGTTTCTGAACACGCATCATCGGTTATTAGGCACATGTGTATCATAGCATGAAGCTACAAGCTTCATGACCATAGCAACGGGAACTACTAATATATGTTGTATATATTACTAAAATATGAGAGTACTGAATCAACTGACATCACACTTCCTACAAATATTTATCTGCATGATCTCACAATAGCATGTACTACCGAAATAATTCATTGCACGTCTCCCAATGTTACCATTGTTAGGGAGAAGGCAGCACTTAGTAACCAATTTTGTTATCGATTCTCTACTTAAGCTTATATCAAAGTGTCCACTTTAGAGCGCTATTACTTTTTTGTTTGATAAGCAATGACTTGTAATTTTTATATGTTATTAACCGTACATAAGGGCAGTTTTCTGAAAAGTTTGAACTAATTAGTGAAAATAACTTTTGAAATAATTAGAAATACATATTTTGAAGAAATACATATTTGTGAAAAAATTATGTAAATAATCACATTCTTGGCCAAGAATTGTTTTACAAATCATCACCAACCAGACACGATTTATGTATTAACTTTTTATTCCTGTGCCTTAAATTTTATAATATTCGCTGTAAATTTCAAGAGGTTCAATTTATTTCCTTTGTGAAAATGAAACAGATAATTAAATATAGAATTGCTGAGAAGAAAGGTAAACTGAGATCACATTTCTAAAAATGGTCGATTTCGTTCATATAAAACTTTCAATCTGACGCCCCCCCCCCCCCCCAACTGAGGTTCTTAATGTCTATGTTGTTTACGGAAATTATTGCTTTTGTTTTTAGTTGTTTATTAGGAGCCTCACCTTGATAATGCCA
Organism: Heliocidaris erythrogramma; assembly: GCA_025617745.1. Classification (NCBI taxonomy): domain Eukaryota; kingdom Metazoa; phylum Echinodermata; class Echinoidea; order Camarodonta; family Echinometridae; genus Heliocidaris; species Heliocidaris erythrogramma. Next base: position 1,376,606 of record CM046871.1, on the reverse strand, counting down.
GAGGTAAAATCCTTGTGTATGCTTTTCCCCTTCACTTTGATTAGGGTGAGGCTTCTCTCTTTACGAGTGAGGCATTGTCTTGTCTTGTGTTTGTGTCTTGTCTTGTCTTGTTGTGTTGTCCTGTACGATTTGTTTTGTGTTTTTACCATGTTAGTTTGATACTGTAAATATTTCATATTGTTTTGTGTACATGAGTTTTCAATAAAAAAGAAATAAAAAAAAAATCATCACCAAACCCATTAAATGTTGTAACATGTTGTAGAAAATTTAATGCCCTTTAAAGATTATAAAAATGTATAGTTTTGCGAATATCCAAAAAAAAATGCTAGCCAAACCGGGCTGCGTTTAACTCAAACGGTGACAAACATGTTATAACAACAACAACAACAACAATAATAATAATAATAATAATAATAATAATAATAATAATAATAATAATAACTAGACATTTAATTCGTCACTGAAGACGAATTGGGTGGTCCCTGTAGCAAACTGCTTTGTAAGATGTGATAATATTTGTGCAAGATAATAATCATGACAATGTTGACGACAATGACGATAAGATGCTCATATAAGTGATGACAATGACAACATTTAGAGCTGCAATCGTATCAGAACGATGTGCATGCAATGTCGTCCGTATCTTCTATTTTGTTGAGAAGTTGACAATGTCAGGTGAAATACAAAGATATGCATGCATGGTAAAACATGATATAAGATAAGACGCATGGGATAAAATAATGCATACTGTGAAAAAGACCGCTTCGTTAATGTATGCAAAGTTTATGCAAAGTTTATGCATACCTTTCAAACAAAGGCTGTCAAAAAGCTTGCCGGACATAGCTACAAGTAATGTATGCAAACTGGATTCCAAGCATTGAGGCTCATTATTTTATAAAAAGCAGGTTCACGGAATAGCTCGTCACTAGGTGATCAAAGAATATATGTGCATAAATGTGTATCATTACAGAAGCGGTCTATTAGGAGATGATAGAATGAAAACAAGAAACAAAGAACAAAAAACAAAAAATTATGATGATAATGGTGATGACGATGATGATGATGGTGGTGATGGTGATGATGGTAATGGTGGTTGTGATGATGATAATGGTGATGATTATAATGATGATGATGATGATGATGATGATGATATAATGATGATAATTGATGGTGATGATGATTATGGTGATGATGATAATGGTGATGAATATGATGATGATATAACGATGATGGTGATAATGATTATGATGATAATGATGATGATGGTGATGATAAAATAATAATGGTGATGATGATCATGACGGTGATGACGATGATGATGATGTTGATGATAATCATGATGGTGATGATGGTGATGATGATATGATGGTGATGATGATATGATTATGATGGTGATGATAGTCATGATGATGGTGATAATGATGATGATTGATGATGTGATAATGGCGGTGATGATTATGGTGATGATGATTATGAAGATGATAATGATAATGGTGATGACCATGACTGGAATGACATTGACCTTAGCCATGCCAAATATGAAAGAGAAAAAATTCGTTATGAACATACGACCATAAGTTGATTTTCACAAAATGGCGCCTGGATGAGGTCAGGATAACCTGATGATGATGAAAAAAGATGCGGGAACTTGACCTTATTAGGACTGATGACTGACGAAAATTTGAAAATAATTGACTAAGCCAATTTTGAGAAAAGTGTGATATTAAATAGGACTATTTGATATTGCAGGATACTTGGGAGATAAACCCCATAGCTCTAATACACGACAAGGAATCAGATTTTTCATAGGGTTCTACACAAACTAGTGCACATTACTTTCCAGTTGACATAACACACAAAATAAGGCAGTTTATTACATGGTTTGTGATTGTTTATGTCAAAGAAGATGGTAAAATGAAAGGCAAAAAGAAGGGGGAAAATTTTGTTAATGGACCCACCGGGGAGGCAAGTGCTTTAACCAATACACCAAAATATTTTCCATAGAGATAACACGTAAACGAAAAACGGGATTCTCAAATCCCATTTTGTAGTTAAAAATTCGGCATGATCCCGACATCTGATCAAAAATTGGAAGACACATTTGTAAAAGCTTATAGTCTCAGCTACAACATACTAAAATCGGGAAGGAAATACACCCAAAACAAGTGAGATACTGCTCCGAGAACAATGTCATGTAGATTCATGATTTTTAAAAAAAGTCATCTTCCATAGACATAACACGCAAATAGGGAAAATTCTGACATGGCGTCTTTAATTGAAGATTTCACGGTGATGACGTCATCAAAAGGAAAAAAAATGGTGGTGACTGATCTTTTAGAGAATTGTCTCAGCTTTAACATATCAAAATTTGGTAGTAAATCGACCTCCTCTTACTGAAATATTATCAAATGAATACAAAAATGACGTCATTTTTTTCAAATTCATTATTTTTAGTTCATATGCAAATATGATGACGTCAGAACATGCGATCGACAAATATTATGCATGAATTCAAATCTACAATTAACGGGCTTTCAGAATATGTAATAAAATTTGGGGGTAGGCCTATTCTGGCATTCTGTCGAGCTATGGCGGATTCCATATAGGCATGTTTTTACAACTTTTTCCATTATATTGCCCATTGATGCGCGCACGAATTTGAAAGTTTAACGCGCGCTTGCGACATTATGGAATGTCGAGAATGACTGTAAATAGTTGGAAATTGTCAAGATTAGTGTCTGGAAGACAAACCATGCGAAAAACCCGTGTTTTACATTCTGTACGACCTACGCGCGCACTGACGGAAAATTTTGAAATGCTTAAAATCTCCTGAACCGTACTCAAATTTGATTAAAAAGTGATTTTCTAAATTTTGACGCGAGCGTATGTGCCCGTCATGACGCGCGCGCGGATTTTGTTGACATTTTATGTTGACCCTTGACCTGAAGTTCATGTGTGTCACATATGGTTCATTTTTTATGACTCGTTATGAAGATAATGATCGATAATGTGATCTGAAAAAATGGCGCCTGGATAACGTCACGATGACCTGATGACCTTGAAAAAGATACCCGAGCTTGATCTCATAGAGCCTGATGACTGTCGAAATTTTATTTGGAATCGGTTTGGCGGTGTGACATATCCATTTTCTCCATTATATTCATTTTCTCATGCAGTAGTGGTACCAGTTGCCACGGACAGCGACGTACCCGGGAATTGTCCTCTCGTAGATCCAATGTCGTGTGGCACTACTACCCTCGAAAATGGAGAAGTTCATGCCATGGTACCAAAACTGGTAACCAATGAGAATATCTGGCTACCAGACATACCAGAGTTGGAGAATGTTGTTACTCATCGACTTATCTGTAAAGAGCCAGGTATGTTATTTTCCTATAGTTTCACAGATGTAACATGATTTTGACAGGAACTCTTCGTGTATCCTGTGATTCGATGTTTTTCTCCTCTCTGTTTTTTTTACTCAAAAATGTGAAATACTATCAACATTTCGAATACATGCATTATGCATTTGCAAGTTTCTCTGTGTCATTGATATCCATACAAAATTCACGGTTTTATGCCATTTGGTCCAATTCCAGTTTATTTAGTATCCAGGTCGAATAATTCCATTTCATCTATATCCAGTTTGTCTATTTTCCAAATGGTGTAATAATAATAATATTATCATTATTATTATTATTATTAATATTATTATTATCATCATTATTATTATTACTATTTCATTATTATTATTAATGATTTGGCGTCACCTGTGCATGGGAGGGGAAAAGCGAAATGAATCACTGTAGCCCTAGGGTCTTTCCTCCAGTCCTCCCGGTATAACTGACTGGAATGTGCAGGTGCATGTGCTACTACACTGGGTTTGTTTGTTTGTTTGTTTGCTTTTATTTCTGCGTTCTAATAATATACAATAAATCGAATTTTTACATAAGTATTACATAAGTAAACAATCATGTACAATAATAGTATACAATAAACATAAGACAAAGCATTACAAACAAGATTAAGGAATATAATAGACCTATGTAAATATTTTTCTCCAATAAACTAGAGAGTAATTTAGAACGCAGTAGACCGCCATAGTGAGCGGTTAGGCTGGAAATGGATGACGGCCTCGTAAAAAAGATTAGGCGACATAACTCTCTTGGTAAAACTGAGTGATCAAGTGGGTGCAGTGCAATTGCAGGTACGGGTGCAAATAGTAAATACTAATTTAAAGCGTGGGCACGTATGATTGTAGTATCTTTCGTTTAAGTGTAGCTTTTAAGGAGTAGATGGTTGAACAAGATTTTATGTTATCGGGAAAATTATTCCAAATGCCCGGACCAGAATGTCTTACAGATTTGTGTATTATTGATAATTTGGGATTTGTAAGATAGAAATTTCCAGAAATGCGAGTAGGGTAGGAATGAACAGAACTATTAAACTTAAACATGTTATCAAAGGATGGTTGAAGTTGATTATTAATGTACTTGAACATTATGACTGCTACTTGGATAGTATTCAAGTCGAAATTTTTTAGCGTTTTAAGTTTATGGAATAATGGGTCAGTGTGAGTTAAGAAATGCGATCCGGTACAAATACGTATTGCTCTCTTTTGTAGTTTAAAAATAGAGTTGATTTTTGTCGAACCACAATTAGCTCATACAATGTTACAATATGTTATATACGGGAGAACTAGCGTATTATATAGCAGGAATAAGGTTGCATAGGGTAGAAGAAACTTTAGCTTGGAAATTATAGCAATGCTTTTAGAAATGCACATTATTACGTGATGTAAATGGTCATTCCAAGTCAAAGTTTCATCTACCGTATAATTACTCCCAAAAATTTGGACTTAGTTTTCTTTTCTAATGGCATATCATCGATTTTAATGTATATTGGTGTGTCTGTATTATGAGAATGATGTTTAAAATACATGAAGTGAGTCTTTTTTATAGTAACAGAAAGTTTATTGCACTTAAACCAGTTTGATACTTGTTAATTTCATAATTCAAAGTATTGGTTAAGGAATTAAGGTCTTTGTGAGAACAAAAGATATTTGTGCATGTCGTCGGCAAATAAGACAAAAGAAAGAACGGAGGATGTATTAATAATATCGTTGACATAAAGAAGAAATAGTAGTGGGCCTAAGATGGAGCCTTCGGGGACACCGCATTGAACTAAAAGGGGATTAGAATCATATCAATTGAATGTAACATATTGTCTTCTGTTTGTTAAATAATCTTTAAACCATAAGAGTGGTTAACCCCGAATTCCATAATGACTGAGTTTGGAAAGGAGGATAGCGTGATTCAGCGTATCGAATGCTTTACTTAAATCACAGAATATACCAACAACATGTTCTTTGTTAGCTATGGCATTTGTAATTTTGTCATAAATTTGAATTAATGCTAGGTCAGTTGAGTAAATTTTCCTGAAACCATATTGATTTGAACTGAGTATATTGTGTTTATTGATAAACCTATTATAAACGACTTTGGATATACTTGGATGTAAGGAAATGGGACGATAATTACTTATTTCGTGCGGATCGTCTTTTTTGAAAATTGGATTGACTTTAGCTATTTTCAATAGATCAGGGAAAACACCTTATGATAACGAGTGATTAAAAATGTGAGTTAAAGACTTTGCAAGTGGTGGATTATTTCTTTTAAAAGAGACATACTTATTTTATCGAAACCATGATATTTTGAGCTGTTAAGAGACTGGGTAATATTAACAATTTCGCTGGGATGTGTTGGGTTTAGAAAGAGAGACTCTTGGTTTTGTTCGGAAAGATAGTCTGTAAAGTGAGCGTTAGGGCTATTAATTTTGCTGGCGAGTTCAGGGCCGATATTCGTGAAAAATGAATTAAATGAATTTGCATAAATACTAGGATCATGTATGTTAGTACCATTTAGTGTGATATTATCCGTGGGTGGGGGATCTGTCTTTTTTCCCATAACCTCTTTGATGATTTTCCAAGTTGCAGTAGTGTTTGAAAATTTACGGGATATTCGGATCCATTTTGTTAATTTATTGCGGTAAGTTTTATATTTCTTTAGGTTAGTGTCAGTTGGATTGCGTAAATGTAATTTATAGAGGCGGTTGCGTGTTTGTATTGACTTCAATAAACCTTTCGTTATCCAAGGATTCCTGGGTTTACTTCGCTTGTTTTTAATTTTGCCTATATAGAGGGATATTCTTTTCATAGTAATATTGTAATCTGTTATTAAAATAAACCAGATACTGGTAATCTATTCTGATGTATGATATATATTGTTTGTATACAGTTATCAATAGTCATTTTAAGCCAATCAAAGCTTTTCTCAACAATTTTTTACGATAATTTTTGTTGTATAATTATTATTGTGTTGTGATCAAATATTATTTTAGTTTATTTAACTTTTTGAAGAATATACAAAATTACTACTCAATTGTTACAATTTCGGTGCCATTCTCTGTTATGATTATTTATTGTTTTGAACCAAAAAAAAAATGAAGGTACAAATGTTAATTAATAAGAGTAGCACCCCTGACAATTTATGTTATTAATTAACAAAAATCGTCATTCATGAGTTATTATATAATCGCAACCCGTTCGGTAATTTTCTGTTTATATTATATAATTTAATCGCCAATTCTCGTGCAAATCATGGATTTGTTTTTTGTAATTTGAGCTAGCTAGCCAATTTTGTTTGAAACTCTAATTATGTGTTCTATATCTTCCACATTCTTTATTATCTCTTCGCCCCTAGTCACATTCACACACATGTACACACACACAACTCGACACATCACTACATGCACCTCTCTGCACTTGCACGCACCAAGCACTCCAGATTCATTATATTGTACTGCATACCAATTTGTTCTTCGTTCATGGATATGGATGATATATTAAATGATGAACTATTTAATTCCCAGAGCAAATACTATACTGCAAAAGAATTCATTTCTACTTTTAATTCAACAAACCAAAATGGTAAACGAAATTTTTTCAGCGTAATACACATAAATATCCGAAGTTTGCAAAAGAACTTTGATACTTTCAATTAATTTTTATCTATATTAAATTCATTTCCTTTTTCTGTAATAGCTTTGACAGAGACATGGTTACACTCAACGACCCCTCCCATATTTAATATCGAGAATTACACATTTAACCATATAGATCGCAAAAATGGTAAGGGAGGCGGTGTGGCGTTTTATATTCACAATAATCTGCATTATAAAGTGAGGCATGATATTATAATTAACGGCGTAGAAACCCTATTCATAGAAATTATTGACGATAACTATAAAAATAAAATAGTCGGTGTAATTTATAGACCACCAAACAACATAGCTGATATATTTTTAGATAAATTAGAATCATGTCTTGAAATCGTATCTCGAGAAAACAAAGACATTTACCTCATGGGTGATTTTAATATAGATCTCTCTCTGCCTTACACTGCCCTTGGGCAACATTTTACTAATTTATTATTATCATTTTCTTTCAAACCTCTTATTGACAAACCTACGAGGATTACAAATACAACACATACAATAATTGACAACATTTTCTCAAACGTACTGAGTACAGATGGTAATGGAATAATATATTACGATATCTCAGACCATCTACCAATTTTCACGATATGTTCAGATAATAAACGCTTACATCAACATTCAAATAAAGAACACATTACTCGACAAAAAGAAACCAAACGCAACATAGAGTCCCTAAAAACAGATTTGAGTACAGAAAGTTGGCAAGATGTTTTTCATGAGACAAAGGCTAATAATTCATATGAAATATTTATAAACAAACTTCTTCATTATTATGATAAAAATGTGCCTCTGACAAGAATAACTTCCAGCAAAAAGAAGAATAAACAACCGTGGATCGCTCAAGGAATAATAAAATCAATATTTACTCGTAATAGATTATATAAAATATCACTTAAATCACCTACTTTGGCACATCAAAACAAATATAAAAAATACCGTAATAAGCTAACTTCTATTATCCGTTTAGCACGAAAATCATATTTTTCTGACAAAATTGAAAGCAATAAAGACAATAACAAAACATTGTGGCATAAAATTAATGAAATGTTAGGTAAAAAAAGAGAAAATGTACAAAATGTCGAATTATTAGAGAATGGAAATTACATTAAAGACAATGGTCTTATTGCTGATGCATTTAATACATATTTTACCAATGTTGGCCCAAAATTGGCCTCAAAGATTGATACTAATGATAATGATTTTTCACAATATCTAAATAATCATACCGAGCACTCATTATTTTTTAATCCGACGAATGTTCATGAAGTTTTAGAAATTGTTCGATCTCTAAGTCCTTCTAAATCTAGTGGCCATGATGGAATAAGTGTACATCTATTAAAACAAATTATTCATTTCCTGGCTTCCCCGCTGGCACATATTTTCAATCTATCTCTTTCCCAGGGAATTTTTCCTGATTCACTAAAACTTGCCAAAATAATTCCAGTATTTAAAAAAGATGACCCATGCCTTATTGCAAATTATCGCCCAATCTCGTTGTTACCAAGCTTTTTTAAAATACTTGTTTACAAACGTTTATACTCTTTTTTTGGATATGAATAAACTATTAATTCCCAACCAATATGGCTTCGACTGACCACGCAATTTTACAACTTTACGACAAAATAACTGATTCATTTTCAAAAAAGGAGCACACTGTTGGGGTTTTTATGGATTTATCGAAGGCATTCGATACAATGGATCATGCTATATTATTATGTAAATTAAAGACATATGGCATCAGAGGGATCGTACTTTCCTGGTTTAAGGACTACTTAGCTAATAGACGTCAATATGTTAATTTCAAATCCAAATCATCTAATATATGTACTGTGAAATGTGGAGTACCAAAGGGCTCAATCTTAGGGCCCTTACTGTTTTTAATATATATGAATGATATTGTCAATGCATCACCTTTACTAACATACGTTTTATTTGCAGATGATACTAACATATTTTATTCACACCAAAATTTAAGCATGCTTGTTACAACTCTGAATCTAGAACTAAAGAAATTATCATTGTGGTTTAAATCCAATAAACTCTCCCTCAATATAAACAAAACAAACTTCATGTACTTTAAACACATTAATTCTACACATGTATTTCGCAATAATATTTTCATTGATGACATGCCCGTTACTGAAAAACATGAAACAAAATTTCTAGGTATATTGATCGACTCAAATGTAACTTGGAATAGTCACGTTCGTAACATTAGCATGTTGGTAGCAAGAGGCATAGGTATTTTATATAAATTGAAATATTATCTTTCTCAAAGATCACTATTAATGCTCTACAACTCATTTATTTTGTCACATATATCGTACTGTAACATACTATGGTGAAATAGTAACAAAATGAATATAGACACTATGTTGCGTCTTCAAAAGAAAGCACTCCGTATCTGTTCTCATTCTCATTATTTAGCCCACACCGATCCCATATTTCATAAGTTTAAAACATTGAAAATTAACGATATTCACACCTACCAAACTGCTATATTTATGTATAAATTTTCCACCAACGCTACACCAATATCCTTCCATAATATTTTTATCTACAACAGAGATGTCCATTCCTACCCGACACGACATTCATCAGATCTTCATTTAACAAATCCAAAATTAATAATAGCTCAAAAAACGATAAGATATCATGGTCCAGATGTTTGGAACAATTTACCTCATGATATTAAACACGCCGTATCTCTTTTTTCTTTTAAAGCTTCGTTAAAGAAGTATTTGCTATCCACTTATTTGTAAACTTCTCACTTGCACACTTTTCACTTCAATCCCCTTTCCTGCCCACTTTCCCCTTCTTTTTGTAGTAAGAAATAATTTTTTTCAGTTAGTGACATCGCTTTTATGATATAGACATTTTATATTAATTATGCTTTCCATGTAACCCTTTCCACTGGCTGCTATTCATTCAAGCATTTTGCTTAAGATAGCTGGCCCCTGCATTTCTGCCATTTCTACTTGTTCATTTCGATTTATAATCATGTCTTTATTCTGTTGTCATTGTTATTTAACTGTCACATTTGTAATTTGAACAATTATGTTGTAAATTTATTACTATAATTGTTTGTAAATTTGTTATTTGATTTGACAATAAATGCAGAAAATCCTGCTTTGCAGGTTGTTATAAAAAAAAAAAAAAAAAAAAAAACATATTATTGTAATAAATTGTCCTCTAGTTATTAAGTATTTTGAAGATTCATATCATCTAGTTTTCATTTCGTCCAATGGCCATTTAGGCTTCCCATTGTTTAGTCTTCTGCATATTTTGTCTTAACTAATATTCACTTCCTTTATACGACAAAGTCCAGTGTGGCTCGAATCCACTGCGCACTATACGATCGACCGCGATTCGATTTTGGAAATAAATCGCAATAGCATTAAATATGGGTATTTTAATATCTAATAAAATACAGGTTCTGAACACTAATATGAATACTAAACATAGGGTTTAGGTACGCTGTCACTCTTCTACCTGGAATAAGGACCAAATCAGTTTTAAATCGCAGAAAATCGTAGGACAGCTCTAACGTCACTGCGACTTGGAGCCGATTTGGTCTTTTCTCAGACTAGAAAGCTCGCAATAGGTCGTATTTTCAATTTTATTATCTATATGACTATTCAGAACCTCAATCAACAATATTTCATGTGTTTACATGTTTATATCAAATGCTATTACATTTTCTTTCAAAATCGGATCGCAGACCGATCGTATAGTGTGCGGTGTGCTTCAAAGGCAAATTTGCATGAAACCAACAGACAGAGGCGGCGCACGGGGGGGGGGCACAGTGCCCCCTACATTTTCAAGTACCCCGAAAGTGCCCTTTTTATTTCTGAAAATAGCCCCCTGTCTCTCTGATAAGTGCCCTTTTTTACTACTAAAAGTGCCCCTTCTCAAATCTAATAATCGCCACCTTATTTCTCTAATAAGTATTCTTCTTTCCTTCTGATAATAGCCCCTTTTTGAATCTAAAAATGTCACCCTTTTTTCACTAATATATGCCTTTTTTTATTTGATAAGTGCATTTTTACATCAGATAGATGGCCCTTTTCCCTTCTAATAAGTGCCGATTTTCCCATTCTGATAAGTGCCCCATCTTTACTTCTGATAAGTGCTCATTTTACTTTTCCTCTTCTCATCAATTTCCAATTTTTTCCCCCAAAAGAGCCATATCTAGCTCCAGAGAATCGGTGCTGCATTATGTAGTAACAGGTACCCATATTACTACAACTACCATGTAAGGCAGCGAGCTGGGGGGCAAGAGGGGCACAATGCCCACCCCACCCCCACCCCCGCAAAGGATATCTCATTCCACTCGCTCGAATGTGTCCATAATTTACACCAAATAAGGGCAATATTTTCTGAAAATGTCCCCAAACTCGCTCGCTCTTAAAGTATATGTTACATATCTGTGTAATACTAAAGAAATGACAAGGTTAATGTACTATTTAAAAGATAATTCGACATTCCCCCAAAATGAATTTGCTGTGGTCATTTTCATTATATCGCTGTAAATAATGCACAACTCAAGGACTTAAGCATTAGAAAAAAGATCCGAAAATGTTTGCACGCTCACTTCACTCGCTCCCACATGAATCGTTAGACAATTACACACAACTGCTACTTGGGTGAGCTGAAGTAGTGTCCAGAACCACAATAAAAAGGAATAAGGTGATGCTTTATAATAACTATATTAATTAGACTGTAGGGTATACCAATGTAACAAAATGGTCCTTTTTTTTTGTTTTATGTTCACCCTCTGTAGGTGCCCCTTTTCCCCAAAAATGTCATTTTTTGCTCCCCCCCCCCCCCCCCCCCCCCCCCCCCCACTTTGAAATACGCTCCGCTGCCCCTGCCAACAGTTGATTAGACAAAGTGGATTACGGCTCAAATGGACATAAGTCACATAAGACGAACTGACAAGTGGACAAGGTGAAAATTAGACGAAATGGGGATCAGACATCATTAAGAATGGACGAACACGAATTGCAATGGGGCGAATTGGAAACGGGGAACAATTGTCACTGGACAAAAAAAAAACAGAGCAAAAAAGCGGGGGAAGTGAGAGAGAAAGGCCTAAAAAGGCGCTACAAGCCGTTATCTTTCTCTCAAATTTGCTAAAACGTCAGAGCTTTCGCGTTTTGCGCGGGAAGGGGGAAACTCCCCCTCCCTGCACCCATCCCTGTTACAGTGCAGTATTACGTCCAAATAACTGAAAAGCAGTCCGGACGCCAAAATAACTTTCCGCCGAAAAACAGGTGCTACGAGACGTTATCTTTCTCTAAAATTTGCTATAAAACGTCAGAGCTTCCTCCCTGCACCCACCCACCCACCCCTTTGCGTGCTCATCACCAATTTCGCACTCTTCGCGTGCTAAAAACCGCCCCCTAAAATGAAATCCTGGCTATGCGGTTGGATCCTTCACGGCTCCCTCCCCCTATTGAAAAATCCTGGCTACGCCTGTGCAAATGGCAATTTACCCACTTTATGTTTCTTTCACATACAACCTGTATTGCCAAGATTCTTTCCCTCAACAATCTCTACCATTCTTACGTGTCTTTCACATATTATAGCGTGTATTTCCAACCCTTGTCTGAATGGTGGGACTTGCACGGAGACTCTCCATGGTTTTGATTGCACCTGTACCCTGGAGTTCTATGGTACAACATGTGGTAAGCATTGACTTAGATATTCCAACGAAGTAACCAACGCTGTCCGTTGATAAACCATTTGTTGTAAATTGGGGGGGGGGGGGGTTAATTATTCACCCTATTATTTCAGGTTCAGTGAATGATCGAAAGAGCTCACTCTCGTGCATAAATCATTTTGAAATTGCTGAGTAGTTACTTCCAAGTTCAAATTCAAGTTAAAATTCAATTTTATTTCACAATTCCATAAAAAAATAAAATTTAAACACTTAAATACATGAATACAAAACAGAAACAGGAGGATTAATCACAAAAGAACCTCTTGGGTTCTGTCTAGGCAATAATCCTATACAGGTGAACATAGTAACTGAATACATAATTTAGATGGTAGAATATGAAAATCACAAGTAGTATACCCCCCCCCCCCCCCCCAATAAAAAAACAAAAACAAAACAAAACAAAACAAAACAAACAAACAAACAAACAAACAAAAAACAAAACAAATCAAAACAAAACAAAAGAGGGAAAAGAAAAAAATGCAGGAGGGTTGGTGGGGTTGCAGATGATTTTAAAAGATTCTTCAGTTAAAATATGTTTTCAGCCTACTTTTAAAGGCATTCAAAGACATTTAAAGGCAAATTTGCATTAAACCAACAGACAGAGGCGGCGCACCCGGGGGAGGGGGTCACAGTGTCCCCCCCCCCCCCACTTTTTTCAAGTACCCCAAAAGTGCCCTTCTTATTTCTGAAAATAGCCCCCTTTCTCTCTGATAAGTACCCTTTTCAACTACTAAAAGTGCCCCTTTTCAAATCTGATAATTGCCACCTTATTCTCTTAAAATAATTATTCTTTTTTCCTAAGTGAATACATAATTTATATGGTAGAATATGAAAAATCACAAGTAGTATACCCCCCCCCCCAAAAAAAACAAAACAACAACAACAACAACGACAAACAAACAAACAAAAACAACAACAAGGGAACAGAAAAAAACTTGCAGGAGAGTTGGTGGGGTTATAGATGATTTAAAAAGATTCTTCAGTTAAAATATGTTTCAACCTACTATTAAAGGCATTCAGTGTGTTTGTTTCCGTGATCATGGCAGGGAGGCTATTCCAGATGGTAGGGCAAGTGAGTAATCTGAATGAGTGTGTGTCACACAATATTTGTTAAATTTCTAGTGATGGAGTTCATTTCTGCTTCATGTGTCGTATGAACATTTGCGGCGTTTTCTTGTCAAGGCAAGAAGGGAGGACGCAATTAGCCTTTACCATTAGTTGCTGTAAAAAAAAAAAAAAAATCAAAATTACCGGGGGACGCGTCTCCCAAGCCCCCCCCCCCCCCCCCCCCCCCCCCCCCGGATTGCCGCCCCTGCGTATGAAAGTACATTTGAATTTTTAATCAACATTTTTACAATAGATTTTAGCAGTTTGATGATCTAAAGTTCTCTCGTAATCATAATTATGGAAGGGGAAGGAATGTATGTATATGTTGAATAAATGTATCGTAATAGACGTGGTTATATTTACAGGGTTGGAAAAAAGTTTGGAATATTTTTTTGGCGATGAGTATGTCTGATTTTAAATGCTAGTTTCTACTATATTGTGATGAATAATTCATCCAAATCGGATTAACTGTGTTGAATGAAGTCTACTGTTCCATCTTGTATCAAAGATTACGTAATATTGTTAAACATGTTACAATGGCTGACCAATGAACCACATGTTGTCAGATTTGCTCTATTTGTGTTTGAACATCTTGTTATACATTTCTGTACTTCACGTGGAATTTTGAAAAAGCTACGTGCAGTTTGCAGTCATTTTGAGGACTTCGGTATAGCAATTAAACTGTATCTGATTATTTAACTTTTTCGTTAGACATTTGCAAAAACAGCAAATATACGCTTCCGAATTCCAAGTGGACCTCTGCACTGTGTGATAAGCCTGATTTTTAATGTTGTGCTTTTAAAGTTAAAAAGGGACACATATCTTTTATTTGAACCTCAAAGAAGAACTTAAAATGACGAGGGATATGTTTAAGACAAGAAATAATTCTTGGAATAAAAATATTCCAAACTTTTTCCAGCCCTGTATTAGATGAGATATTTCTGGTTACATTTGGGTTTTCTTTTCTTGGGAAACATTCTATGTTCAATACAATGTCATTTTTTAATCAACTTTTCCCTGGTGGTATTAGCTACTGCGTTCTGCACAGAGCCTTGGCTTTTTTTTGAGGGCAATTGCTACCACCTCTTTCCTGACACAGTCACCTTTGGCCAGGCCTTGATGAATTGTCGGGACATCGTCCTGGAGATGGGCCAAGTAGACTTGGTGTCCATTCATAGTGATCAGGAATATGAATTCACACTCGAAATCTGTCAGGGTTCAGTATGTATTTTCATATTCTTGTAACACTATCTGATATTTTAAAGAAAATATTTCATTGTACCTATGCCCTGGATATATTATTTGACACAAATCAGACTTGGCTTTTGATTGAGCTTTTTTTAACGCAGTAGGGTGGGCTGGGAGTGAGGAGGGTGCGATAGACATATAAAGTTTGCATGGACATCGTCATGCATGAAAAGAGTACCGCTGCATATTCATTTGTTTTCTTTTTTTATTCTTTGTATTTTCATTATCATTCATGTTAATCATTTGCTTTTAATATATATGCTAATATTTAATTAGAAATATAGTTAGAAAGGAATTCATGTAGTATATTGAATAGCAATATTCCATGTTCAACATTCAACGCTTGGTTGTATGCTCCCTTGCAATATTTTTCCTAAGAGTTAAGCGCATCTTTCCAAAAGATCTACTGCTCGGTCACTCACCCCCCCCCCCCCCCCGCCCCCGCCCCCGCTTGTATAATGATTATTTTATCATACCAGTACCGTGTTATCTGCATCATAGTAGTTATGTAATTATGTATTTCTGAAATTAAAGTTGAACTCAATCAGGTTCGTAACTTTTAGCTGATAATTTGGGCAGGGGGTTTGCCTTGGGCGCCACAACTCTAGATACGTCACTGCGGCATATATTTAAGTCTTAAAGTAGATATTCAAAGAAAATCACAAATATGGCAATTAATGTATCACTAGAAACTGGGAAGCTTACAGATGGCAATCTTATAAGTTTTATGTCAACTGCGTATCTGGTGATTATAAAAACAACACAAATAAAAGCTCTTCTCAGCATCTGGAATATCCGAGGATTCGCCAGAAATATAGCGATGTTTTGATGTCGTCACACTAGGGATCGATCCTGCTTAAGCAGACGACGTCCTATAATGAATGAACGTAATTGCAATGCAATTATTTATCAAATTATAAAGAGCTTGGTATATTTAAACATGACCTTATTTCACACCGTTCTAAAAGGGAAAGTGAAACTGATTCTGATAGCTAAAACCGTTTGATTGTAAATACATAGGAGAAGGGTCAATGATCAATGAAATAAACCCCACTTTCAAATTGAAAAGCCCTCCGAATAATAGCAGGATGGTATTCGTTCCCTCTTGAAACGCCGAACATGCCCCGGTGCAAACAGCTGAAAATACAATGGCGTCTTATTTTGTTTACAAGTGACTGATTCCTTTATTTTTTTAACGCTGCATTTTTCATCAAAATAATACCATACACGAAGTTAAGAGTTAGGCAACAGACTAACATTAAGACTGACGCTAGTGAAGGAAGAGAAATAAGTGAAGAGGAGATGACAAAATAGGCTCTGAAAAATGTGTAAGATGTTATGGGACATCGTCTGCTTAGCCAGGACTGGTCCAGGGTGTGTCGTCACATATCTCAGCAGCGTTCGAGGAGCTCTTCAGCTGCTATATCGGGGGCTGTATTTTACCGTTTTATAATTGATAATAATCATTACTTCAAATGTTTCCAAGCGTTGAATTTGGATAACCTTGTTTAATTTATGCCATCTATGCAATAATAAGTATTAAGCCAATATTTAAAATCTTCAACGTTCTACTTTAATGCGTATTTTTTGACCCATAGGAAACATGCAATTATTATTGGATAGGACTCTACCAACCCAATCCAGATGTAGAGGGCGCCTTTGTTTGGTCTGATGGGACACCCGTTGACTACACCTCCTGGGCTCCTGGGCAGCCGAACAACTGGAACAATCAGGACTGCGCCAATACTAATCAGCTAGATTCCACACTCCTCGCGACTACATGGGGTGACAATGATTGTTCTGAGATGTTGCCCTATATCTGTAAGGTTACTTTCAATATGTAACAATATCGATACATTTCAGAAGGAATCACTGACTTCTGGTATAATTTGCATGACATACTATTATCGGGGAATTAAACTACAATTAAAAGTGAATGACAATAAAAAATGATACCAACCAAACAAATTAATGGGAAGGGAAATGTTATAATAGCGTAGTAAACTTAGAACAATGAGGATTTTTCGTCTGTAGGCCTAGGGATAGCTATGTCCCATAGATACAATATTAATAATAATAATAATAATAAAACATTTTTATATAGCGCATAACACATAGGCAAAATTGCATGTCTATATGCACTTTAAGAATTGAAAACGAGAAGTTTGTACAAGAAAAGGAAAATGCACTGGGTTCATGTTTCTGACTACTCATAAATGGTAAAAGAAGTACGTTTTCAAAGTACTGATGAAGGTGTCATAGGTTCCTAAAATTTTGAGCTGTTCTGGCAATTTGTTCCACAAAAGAGTGGCTGCATATGAGAAAGACCTTCCCCGTATGACTTTGTCATGGTTTGTGGAACACAAAGCAGAGACTTGGCACTGGAACGTATCAATCTTTCTGGTTTTCTGGAGTTAACAATTCACTAAGAAAAGATGGAGCTAGCTGTTGTAAACATTGATAGGTTAATTAATGTATCTTGAACTGGATACGAGACTTAATGGGTAACTAATGCAGATCTCTTAAGACTGGTGATATTGAATGATGATTCTTTGTCCGTGTAACAAGTCGCGCTGCAGAATTTTGAATGAGTTATAATCTTTGTATTTGAGAAGATGGAAGACCAAAAAGCAAACTATTACAGAAATCGAAATAAGTTGTACGTTTCCATATCACATCATGTGTATAAAGAGGAATACCTATTCAATTTAATAACCCATTGCCTATTGGAACCTGTGGGTACTTTTTTATATAAAGCCCATTAACGAGAGAAATTCTCTCAAGGTGTCGTCCTGGTGAATCACTGCGGCATGATTGAGGCTTGTTATAGGCGTATTAATTAAAGATAACTGGGTAATGCACAATGCCGAATGAATCAATCTGAGAGAATATATTTCCTTGATTTTCAAACCTTAAAGGAGAATCAACCCCTGATTACAAATTTACTTATATTGCAAGGTGTAATATATTCCTACTTATTGGCCTAAATCATTTTCTAATAAGATATCAGAAAAGGGTATAAATAAAGATATTCCAACACCCGGTAACGTCTCCTACTCATTTCCATGGGGGCTGCCATTTTCTTGCTGATTTGGAGTTGTACATGAAACATTGAGAAATGTTCAAGTCAAGAAGATATTTTGAATCCAAGACCTAAATTGCTTTTCTAAATTACCTAAAATCCCATCTGTGACGAAAAATATAAAGTGGGTGTTTACATGTCTTATAAAAATTAAATCTTAATAATGATATTTTTAAATTGTCTGGTTTTGCTTAATAAAAATCTATTTTCTTGGGTTTGCCAAACAGAGCAGAACATAATATATGCAGCATGCATTCTGACTTTTCAAGTCCATTATCCGAAAGCAGGTGAATGCATAGTTTGCCGCTATAGATGCTCAGGGAAGAAGCATCCATAAATTTGAATTAATTTGCTCCGTCCCATACGTCACAGTATCGAGAAAATAGATTTCTATTAAGCGAATATCGATTTTCAACAGAAATATATAAGGAAATCTTCAGTTTAAAAATAAATTGACATATCTATTCTATATTTTTAATCTCAAACGGGTTTTAAATTTTGAAAAAGGCAATTGGGCATTTCGATTAAGAAAATCTTCATGTACACATAAAAAAATGGCAGCCCACATGTACTGCTAGCAGACGATACATATTGCGAGCAGATGATAAATTTTGCTCAGAAAATCTTGATTCGTATCGATCTCGTATATTTTGACGGGAAGCCATATAGTCTAACAAGTAGGAATAAATAACACCTTTCAACACTATCGTCTTTATTTTTTGAGATTAATTCTCCTTTAAGCCCGACTCACACAATTCATTTTTTTTTTTTTGCCGACGTATAGGACCGCGTTGATCAAGCCAACTATTGTTTAATTCAATAGGATTCACGCCGGTGCGAACATGAACAAAAGTCCCGGACCAAGTTGCCACACAGACATTCTGCATGTGCTCATAATTATGCACTCTTTTTGTCTGCATGCATTGTTGCGTTCTTCTTGTGAAAATCGAACCGGTTCGATTTTCTTTTCCCCGCACAGGGACAACGCAATAATGCATGCTGATAAGTGAGTCCTTAATATGAGCGCATACAGAACGTCTGTGGGGCAATTCAAGCGCGAGTGTATCTCCTTGTCCGGAACATTTGTCCATGAATGTTCGCACCGGCGTGAATCCTATTGAAGTGATCAATAGTTGGCTTGATCAAAGCGGTCTTTAAGCTGGGCTTAAAGTCCAGCTCACACGAGGCCTCATTTGGTGACGTAAGGACCGCGTCAGTGACATGAATCAGCTTTCGCGGGTCATTGAAGAGTGATATCGTATAAAGGGTGATAGCAAAATTAATAGTTCAAACAATATTTTTAATTCAGAAAAAGGGTTTGCGGTACAACCATGTGAGTTGGAATAACTCCACGTTCCGGTCAGAATGCTCTGGCCGTCGTCTCATTCTCCTGACGACGGCCAGAGCATTCTGACCGGAACGTGGAGTTACTCCAACTCACATGGTTGTACCGCAAACCTTTTTTCTGAATTACAACTTCACCATGCAAACCTTCAAATTTTTAATAACTGGGGTATGGGTTAATTACCTTCTCAGGCTCAGTTAACGCAGGTACTGACGCAATTGAAATGACGCCTGGTGTGAGCTGGGCTTAAGGGTTAAATTATCCCTCTGAAACCCCTTGGACAGCTACCCCCTAAGACAACTACCCCCTAGGGCAACTACCCCCAGACAACTACCCCCTAAGACAACTACCCCCAGAAAACTACCCCCTGGACAACTACCCTCTGGACAACCACCCTGTAGGACATCTCCTTGGCTTGACAACTACCACCTAAGGTAGCTACCACCCAGATAGCTACCCCCGGACAATAACGACTTAGGGGAAATATTCAATCGGACAACAACCAACATACTCTCATCCATAGCATGTAGGACAACTACCCCCCCCCCCCCCCCCCCCAAACAGATACAACTCCCAGATACTTGATGGCATGTAAACTGATTTCGGCCAAGGGAGGACGTAGAGGGGGAGGGGGTGACCACAAATTTCCTGGACTTTTATGAAATTTCATCATGGAATTCACCAGTCGTCCTAGAAGGTGGTTGCCCTAGGGGTAGTTGTCCTAGGGAGTAGTTGTCCTAAAGGGTGGTTATCCTAGGGGTGGTTATCCGGGGGTGGTTGTCCAGGGGGTAGGTGTCCTAGAACCGGTTTTAGAAATAAATAACACTTATATTCGGTCGAGCTTTCATAATTAAATCGCATGACCAGAAAACTCTATCTGCCTTTATAAGTGATTATCCCAAGTAGCTGTATCGGCCTACCAATGTGGTTGCGTGTATCTGAGCTTTCGGGATAATATAGCTTTCGTCATGGGCTGCACAACGAAATGAACAAAAAATTGAACAAATATAGCATAAATAATTTTAAGAAGACAAATGTAGAGCAGAAAGGATAAATTTCTACGTGCAAGAATCAAGATAATAATAATTAACTTACGCAATTTTATATTCTTATCAATATTATTTTGGGTTTCGTTCTTGTGTGTTGTTCTTGATATTGTTTACTTGTGTGATTGATTGCGCCACCACTAAACGTGCATGACGTACCATAAAGAGGGAGAAAGATTAAAATGATTCTAAATAATATCTACAATACAAGGCATATTTTCATGCCCGTTACAGATATATATATATATATAAATATATATATATATATATATATATATATCTAGATCCGTCTACAAGGCGAAATCTCTTTGTATAGGCCTATTGTTCCAATTCGCCTTAAAGTCGAATTTCTTTTGTGACGGAATAAACCGCATTGTTACGATTCGCACTTTCGTAGAATATAAGGGGTATATATATATATATATATATATATGCCTATATATATATATATATATATATATATATATATATATAATACAATACATTTATTAGGCGCTTAATACGGATGTTTCTAAGCGCGCGGTTTACTGGAAAATTAAGATTAAATCCAAATTAATGCAAAAATACTAAAATTATTAGAAAACTTATGTAATTTAAACAATAGATACAGTGTATAAATACGGTAAATGAATACTGAAAATCACCGTCGGTGTGCACCTCCATCGACCGACCCAGAACTTGGGCCATTCCAGAGGACTATCTACTAAAAATATAAGTTTTCACCAGGGACTTAAAGATCACATTACAAGAAAATCACAAATATGGCAATTAATGTATCACTAGAAACTGGGAAGCTTACAGATGGCAATCGCATAAGTTTTATGTCAACTGCGTATCTGATGATTATAAAAACAACATAAATAAAAGCTCTTCTAAGCATCTGGAATATCCGAGGATTCGCCAGAAATATAGCGATGTTTTGATGTCGTCACACTAGGGATCGATCCTGCTTAAGCAGACGACGTCCTATAATGAATGAACGTAATTGCAATGCAATTATTTATCAAATTATAAAGAGCTTGGTATATTTAAACATGACCTTATTTCACACCGTTCTAAAAGGGAAAGTGAAACTGATTCTGATAACTAAAACCGTTTGATTGTGAATACACAGGAGAAGGGTCAATGATCAATGAAATAAACCCCATTTTCAAATTGAAAAGCCCTCCGAATAATAGCACTGATGGTATTCGTTCCCTCTTGAAACGCCGAACATGCCCCGGTGCAAGCAGCTGAAAATACAATGGCGTCTTATTTTGTTTACAAGTGACTGATTCATTTATTTTTTAACGCTGCATTTTTCATCAAAATAATACCATACACGAAGTTAACCCCCTTGTTCAGACGCTATTCAGAATATACCGAAACTCGATAAAGAAACGACGTATAAAGAATCATCGTATAGCTAACGGGTCGTTCAGACGCATATTGCGACCGTCGTGAAAAAGGTGGTATAGATGCGCAGTTTCCCACTGCGCGTGTTGTTAAGATCACGAGGTATCCGCGGAAGAGAGGTAAAAGGTCACCTTTCACGCGCGCTCCCGTCAACCAAACCGTTCTATGGTCGCCATCACAGAATTCGTTGGTCGCCATACGTTCAGACGGACACGGAACAGTGATTCTTTATCGAGTTCTAGTTCGAAACGATGCTCTGCCCTCGTTTCGCTATACGTCGTTTCGTTAGTCAACGTTCAGACGCAAAATTTCATCGTATAGCTATACCGTTCTAGTATAGCTATACCGTTTTGGTATAGATTTTTAGCGTCTGAACACACTGTTAGAGTGAGGCAACAGACTAACCCCCTGTTCAGACGCTATTCAGTTTATACCGAAACTCGTTAAAGAAAGGACGTATAAAGAATCATCGTATAGCTAACGGGTCGTTCAGACGCATATTGCGACCGTCGTGAAAAAGGTGGTATAGATGCGCAGTTTCCCACTGCGCGTGTTGTTATGATCACGAGGTATCCGCTAGCCCCCCTGCCTGGATTTCCTCTTCCACCTTTCACGCGCGCTCCCGTTAAGCCCCGCCCAGTTATACCGTTCTATGGTCGCCATACGTTCAGACGGACACGGAACAGTGATTCTTTATCGAGTTCTAGTTCGAAACGATGCTCTGACCCTCGTTTCGCTATACGTCGTTTCGCTATACGTCGTTTCGTTAGTCAGCGCTCAGACGCAAAATTTCATCGTATAGCTATACCGTTCTAGTATACCTATACCGTTTTGGTATAGATTTTTAGCGTCTGAACACCCTGTAACATTAACACTGACGCTAGTCAAGTAAGAGAAATAAGTGAAGAGGAGATGACAAAACAGGCACTGAAAAATGTGTAAGATGTTATGGGACATCGTCTGCTTAGACAGGACTGGCCCCTGGTGTGTCGTCACACATCTCAGCAGCGTTCGAGGAGCTCCTCAGCTGCTATATCGGGGGCTGTATTTTACCGTTTTATAATTGATAATAATCATTACTTCAAATTTTTCCAAGCGTTGAATTGGGATAACCTTGTTTAATTTATGCCATATATGCAATAAAAAGTATTAAGCCAATATTTACTTTGATGGAATTTTCTTGTAATGTGATCTTTAAAGGGGAATAAAAGGCAACAAACATTACCCTATACTCACGTTGATAATAATTGTCAGCCTATTAGAAATATCTTGAAATTACTCCTATTTGGTTATTTAAGAAGGAGAACAGTGTCCCCAAAAGTTGCAGTTTTCTTGCTTGACATTATCCCATGGGGGCTGCCATTTTCTTTACAAAGTAATGTCAGAGCATGCAGTTCTATTTGTGAGATACCCACTGACCTATACACTAGCTACCGTGACACTCATGATCAGCTGTGGAATGCGTGACACTAGATTATTCTCATAATAAACCATTATGTAGTCATGTACATTCAAATGAAGATACTTTTATCCTGTCATATAAACCTATTTGTGTCAAGATATTTGGTTCAGCTGTTTCTTTTGTTAAGCAGCATTTGGCATGCACTTGTAAGTTGCTTGATCTGACAAAGGTTTGTCAATTCTTCAAATAAGTGACAAAGACCTACGACTGCTCTTAGATATCACCTGTGTGAGACAATGGGGGTACCAAGATGGCTGCCATTTTGCATGGTTGGCTTTAGTTGCACAATAGCTATTCATTATGCAACATCGTATCCATTGTGTACAGTACAGGTAAATGGACATGTACAGCAATGACATCACAGTTTTTTCAAAATGGCAGCCCCCATTTTAAAGATTTTTCAAGATATTTTGAACAGGGTGACAATTTTCCACATGATTATCAGCTAATGTATGTTGAGTTTCATTCTCCTTTAAACTGATTAACGGAAGTGGCTAGATGTATATAGGCAGGTAGAGACTTCCAGAGAGAAGGGGCAATTGTAGAAAAAGCACGATCACCGTATTTTGTGGAAGTCCCGGCCCCCCCCCCCCCCCCCCCCCACTCAGTATTATTTAGGGTACGCGTATGCTTGTTCCCTCCCTTTGAAAGCACCCCCCTATCTCAGGGCTGCCAAAATTTCTGAACCCCCCTATCGCGGGCTTTGCGCGGGCTTTTCCTGCCTTGAAGACCCCCCTAAATTCAGAACACTGCTCAATGTACCCCCTATCTCGGGTGAGCTCTCATTCCAACCCCATATCTCAGGACAGACACCAACCCCCCTCCCAAGTAAGCTGTCATTACAATACCTTGGAAGAGATGTTTTTTATGTTCAAAATGGTATCTCAGAACTCAATGCAGTCATAAGAAACCAAACAAAAATGAAAATCTCGTGAGATAAAAGATATTCCCCCCTTTTTTAATTTCTCAGGTTTCGAAGAGAGAGAGAGAGAGAGAGAGAGAGAAAGAAAAACACCCCATTTTTTAATGAAATCTCCGGGTGAAAGATAAAAAACACCCCCTTTTTTTACAATTCACGGGCCGGATTGTGTCGCCCAAAAAATACCCCTTTACCGGAGATTTGGGAACACGCATGCGGTCCCTTCGACCTCCGATTGGGGGGGGGGGGGGGGGGCGGGGTGGAAGTGCGAGGTCCAGGAGTTAACTGCATTGTAGAGGATGAACGGAGGGATCTGCATGAAGAAGTAGTGGAACGTAAGGAAATGAGATCTGTGAGATACTTGGGAGCCTGCCAATAAGCCAGTTCGGGGTTAGCGCATGGTACAAAATTTAATGACCCCAAATATCCACAGATATTTTAGACATGGAGGGTCCCTTTATGTGCACTTCAGAAAAATAACTCTGGGAGTGATAGAGGTGCCTCATGAATAGCTTTTGTTTCCCCCTTTAAAAGGAATACTTCCACCTGGATATCATGGAATGCACCATTAGTGCATAATTGAATAATGATTACATGACATTCATGAGCACATATCGAATATCAGTGTCAGTGGGTTTTAGAATTTGGTACAGATGACCTTTATCTGCTCATGCTCAGATTGCATCTCCGAAGTGGCTTATTCAGAATGTTGTACGTAAGCAGAAACCAGAGGAGAGAACGGAGGATTGGGGGTTATGGGGGTTTTGGGGTGGCGACAAAAAAAAATTCGCCAAACCTTCAAAATTCCCTCAGTAGGGAGTTATGAGGGTCCAGTTCCCCTCCATAATTCCCTGACAAGCAAAAAAAAAGGTCTTCATTCTAAAAGGGGGGGGCACAATCGAGAAAATGGCGGATCGTCTATGGTCAAAATGCATACTTCTCTTCCAAAGGGGGGGGGGGCACGGGCCGGAAGTGCCCCCCCCCCCTGGATCCGCCAATGACATATACAACAGCTTTGGCAACTCTCGTGGAAATAAATAAATACAATGTGAAAGGAAATGAGAGAATATTGGTTGCGTTGTATTCATTTATTTGTATTTATGGTGTCACCAAAACTACTGGCTCTGGTTTAAGTTACGCAACCATTATTTTCTCATTTCCTTTCACATTGTATTTATTTATTTTCACGAGAGTTGCCAAAGCTGTTGTATATGTTATTTCCTTACAATAAATTGTTTATAATTATTCTAAATATATACATGTATCTCAAAACATTCGCTTGGATCCAGCTGAGGCATGCGGCTTGTCTTGAAAAGCAGTCATTCGAACTATAACTTTCCGCCTAAAAAAAGGTGCTACGAGCTGTATCTTTCTCTCAAATTTGCTATAAAGCGTCAGAGCCTTAAAATATATTTAAATCGGTATTCTGAGAACCATTTTAGCGAGATTTTATTTCATCTAAGACACGCCCATTTATAATGCCCTAACCAATAGAATTTAAAATAGCATGGGATAAGTCTCGTTCAAAGGATTTCGTGAATGGGCTTGAAGACAATGTTTATGATGACATTAATATCATATCATAATTTCAATCAGTTGATGAGATTTATGATAATAAGACAGTGTATATGAATGCAGCTTCTACAGCAAAAATGGTAAAGAAAACTTCTTTGCAACGTCGCTTTAATAATAGTGAAAAGAGAAAACAAAAAAACAATTTACCTTGGTTTAATGAAGAGTGTATAATATTGAGATCACAGTTTTTAAACTTGAAAAACAAATGAAAGAAAGCTACGGATACTTCGATCCAAGAAGAATTTGAAAACGTGAAACGTTTATACAAGAAAACTGTGAATAAGGCGCGTTCGGTCTATTTTAATAATCTTCATAAAAGTTTGCGTGACTTAAAAACGAAAGACCCCAAACAGTATTGGAATATTCTTAACGTGAAGAAAAAGGGGGAAATTATTGTCCTGACGATATTGATGAATTTAGAACTCATTTCCAGAAATTAAATGATACCAATAGATTACTTTCACAAAGATGTAATTTGTTAGGAAACCATAACAATGATTATTTGTTACATTTTGGGGAATTCGATCAACCTATTTGTGAAGAAGAAGTTATTAATCAAATTACCAAATTGAAATGCAACAAAGCGTCTGGAGTCGATCTGATATTAAATGAGTGTTTGAAATGTAGTCCTAGGCAATTGATCAGTTTACTAACCAAGCTGTTTAATTTAATATTTGATTCAGGTATCATCCCAACAGATTGGACGCTTGGGCTTATATGTCCAATATACAAGAAAAAGGGGTCACCGAAAGATCCTAATAATTATAGAGGAATTACCTTGCTCAGCTGTGTTGGTAAATTATTTACATCGATATTTAATGAAAGATTAAACTACTTTTTAGATAATAATAATATAATTGGAGATGAACAAGCAGGATATAGAGAAAATTATACGACCAGTGACCATGTCTTTGTTTTACACTCTCTTTTAGATTCATACCTATCTCAAAAGAAAAAGAGTTTATTGTGCATTCATTGATTATAAGAAGGCCTTTGATTCTATATAGGACTTCATTGTGGTTTAAGCTTTTACAAAGTGGAATTAGTGGGGAAACTCTTCAATATAATTAAAAGCATGTACGCAAATTTAAAACCTCGAGTTATTAAACATTCAGAAATCTGAATATTTTGATTGTAAAATTGGTGTAAGGCAGGGCGAAAACCTATCTCCATTACTTTTGTCGTTATACATTAATGATTTTGTATCTTTCGTGAGAGAAAAATATAATGGTGTTGATTTATTACCTACTAAAATTGACAATTCATTGCTCTCGGAAGGTGTTGATATATATTTGAAACTTTTCTCACTATTGTATGCAGATGATACCATCCTACTTGCGAAAAATGAGAATGAATTGCAAACAGCTCTCGATGTTGTTATCGTTTATTGTAACTTGTGGTCACTAGAGGTTAACATTAGTAAAACAAAAGTAGTTATTTTTTCGAGAGGAAAAGTTCGAAAATATTCGCAGTTTTAGTTTAATAATGAAAGTAGAAGTTGTAGAGGAATATACGTACTTAGGTGTGATATTTTCTTACAATAATAAGTTTAAGAGAGCTATTAATAAACAATATAATCAAGCAAAAAGAGCAATGCACAGTTTGATTATAAAATCAAGGAAACTGAGGTTGCGGTTGGATATTCAAGTTGAACTTTTCGACCGTCTTGTCATGCCAATTCTTCTGTATATACGGAAGTGAAATTTGGGGACATGGAAATATTTCTCAGAACTGTTGCAAACCCAGTTCTGTAAACAGCTTTTACGACTACGGAAGAACACACACAATGGCATGGCTGTTGAAGAACTTGGAAGGATGGAAATGTCTTTAAATATTAAGGAACGAATGCTAAAGTTTTGGTTCCGAACTGTTAATGGTAAAGAGGCTAAATTAGCAAATACATTTTGTAATATTTTGAAACCTTTACATGACAAAGCTATTTATTCTTCCCCATGGTTATTATATATTGAACGTAGTCTCCACGAGATTGGTATGTCTAATATATTTTATGACAACAGAAATGTTTCTTATTCATGGTTTAGTTCAGCGATTAGATTGAGATTAAGAGACATTTATTCGCAAAATTGGAGAAGTAATATCCATGAAAGTACGTATTGCACTAATTATAGAATTTTAAAGAAAAATGAAAAGAAATTTCGTTGCTCGAATCATAAACTTCCAGTTGAAACTGGTAGATATGTTAATATTGCAAGAAAAGACAGAATTTGTACGTTGTGCAGGCAAAATAAGATTGGGGATGAATGTCATTATATTTTTGAATGCTCGGCAACAAATGCTATGAGAAAGAGATTTGTAAAACCGTGCTTCCGAAACAGACCAAGTTCATTGAAAATGGAGCAATTGTTTAATTCTAAAGATATGAAGGTTTTAACTAATCTAGCGAAATTCTGTCAGTGGATAATGTCCCTCCATGCTTAAATATTGTACAATATATAATATTCAAATATGTGTATACAATGTATATACTGATAGGTGCACCTACTATATTTCGGGTTGTTTTGTTGTAGTTTAGCTTTGTTTCATTGCTTCTTACACTTTTATTAATTAATTTTATACATGTACATTGTTTGTTATAGCCAGGCAATATTCTAGTTTCCATTACAACCACGTTACAAAATAAGTGTCTGTGCAAATCAGTGTATAATATTGTATATATTTGTATATTGTTGTTCATGTGTATATACACACTGATTGTGAATTATTGTTTCTCCAATACCCTGGAAGGGGTGACATGGGAAATAAAATCATTGTCATTGTCATTGTCATTGCTCTCTAGCTATCTGCCAGTCTCTGGGGCAAGTAAGAGAGCGTGAATGCGCTATTTTTACAATTTTCAATACGCGTGCGTCAAAGCGCTTTTTGCTAGGATTTCATGAAAATGACGAAGGTACTTTACGAGCATTTAGAAGACCATCACAAGTATTGATTGATTTATTGATTGATTGATTTTATTTGCCAAGCATTCAGAACATAATAAATGTGTATTTATTTATTTATTTATTTATTTATTTGTGCATGCTTCAGGAATCATATTTACAATCACATAATAATACAAAGTATTACACAGTAATATTGTTTCATATTGAAACACACAGAGGTTTGGCAAAATAAGCTATAAGCTTGAGAGGTATTGCCACACCTGCATACTTAAAACAAACAATATAAACGGGTAAAACCATTATAATAAAATAAACATAAATCAAAACGAACCTTAAAATGGTAAACGAGATAATAAAAACAAAAGAGGAAAAAAAAAAAAAGAATATGGAAATATACAAAAGAAAAGAACCCCTATATAGTTAGTAAGTTATAAAGATATAGATTTACATGTACACCCAGAGAAATTCACAACGCTTGTAAGAATCTATATAAAGTGAGAATATACCCAGAACTGATGGATACAGAAACAGCACTAGTTACATATGTGAGATAAGCATGCATTTAACACTGCTTTTGAAGGAGTGTATGGTCAATAAGTTACGAGTTTCATTTGGTAATGAGTTCCAAACATCTGGGCCATAATGCCGTACAGATTTATGTGCTAACACTGTGCGGGGGTTGGATAAATGAATGTTTGCTGATTGTCTAGTCCGATAAGAATGAATTTCGTCATTTCTTTGGAACATTGAACAAAAGGTCGCAGGCAAGAGCTTGGTGTTATAACGATACATAAATGTTGACATTTGAAGGAAATTAATATCACAGACTGGCAGAGTTTTCAGTTTAATAAACAGGGGATGTGTGTGGTCAAGGTAACCAGCACCAGCACATATTCGAATTGCTTTCTTTTGTAGCATGAGAATATTATCGGTTGTACCCTTGGATGTAGCCCAAAGGATATTACAATAGGAAATATATGGTAGAATAAGAGTGTTATATAAAGTAAATAATGTTCTGGAGGGTACAATATACCTAACCCTATATAAAATACCAATGCCACGAGAAATCGGTGTCCTTATGTGCTGCAAGTGATCTCCCCAGTTGAGTTTTTCATTTATCAGAACACCAAGGAACTTCGTACATGTTTTCTGCTCTAATAGGACATCATCAAGTTTGATGGAAAGATTTTGTTGACATGATTTTTTACCCTTGAAATGAAGAAAATTAGTTTTTTGCAGGTTGAGAGACAGCATATTACTTCGAACCCAATTTGCTATTTTTGGCAGTTCCGAGTTAACTCGGTTTTCTAGTAAATTTATGTCTCGATGAGAAAGGAATACACTCGTATCATCAGCAAATAAAATGTAATTCAACAAAGTGGATACATTACATAAGTCATTAATATATATAAGAAAAAGCAGTGGCCCTAGTATGGAACCTTGAGGCACCCCACATCTTAAAAGTGATATATCAGAATTGACAAAATTATAACAGGTGTATTGCCTCCTCTGTGAAAGGTAGCTGGAGAACCATTCTAAAGCAATGCCTCTTACCCCATAGTGTTCAAGTTTATATAAGAGTATGGAATGATCAAGTGTGTCAAAAGCTTTGCTCAGATCCATGAACACACCTATAGTGTGTTCCCGGGTTGCCAAGGCTCCAGAAACAAAGTCATAAAATCTCACCAACGCAAGGTCAGTAGAGTGAGACTTTCTAAATCCAAACTGGTTAGGATTAAGTAATTTGTTTTTGTCAAGAAAGCCGATGAGTCTATTATAAACAATTCTCTCTAGGATTTTTGAGAAGCTAGGTAGAATTGATATTGGTCTGTAGTTATTAATACTAGAAGTGCTATCTCTCTTATGAACAGGGATAACCTTTGCCAGTTTGAAATGACAAGGAAACACACCAGATGAGAGAGAAAGGTTACAAATGTGCACCAAAGGTATCAAGATCGAACCAATAATTTGCTTTAGAAAAGCTGAACTAATTTCATCATGACCCAAAGCCCTACTATTCCTAAGCGAAGAAACAATATTTAATATTTCAAAATAATCTGTTGGCTTAAGGAAAAGTGACACCTGGGTCTTCCCGTGATTTAGAAGATGGTCCTTGAAATTCATGCCGGTGGAATTTATTTTCTTTGCTTGATTTGGGCCTATATTCACAAAATAATTGTTGAATGCATTAGCAATATCTTCAATATTGGATATTTCATTACCATTATGGACAATTTTTTTGGCAGATTCCGCCTTCCGTCGCTTGCACAATAAATCCTTAACAATTCTCCAAGTAGATGACATGTTGCCTTTAACATTTTCAAATTGTTTTGAGTAGTAAAGACATCGTGATGATCTAATGATCGACGTCAACTTATTACGATATTTCTTATATTTATCTTTATTTTCTTGAGAAGGTTTCTTAACGCTTCTTTTATATAAAATATTCCTTCTTTTGATAGATTGAATGATCCCTTTTGTTATCCACGGATGTTTACCAGATTTCTTAATAGATGATTTCACCAAAGGAATCAGTTTATCAAAGTGATGGTAAAATGTACTTCTAAACAGATCATAGGCTTTTTCAACATCGTTACATCCCAGTACATCATGCCAGTCCTCTGACAGAAAAGCTTCATTTAGATGAGAAATGTTTTCTTCAGTAAAATTTCGTTTCATACTATTTTTGCGTTTTCTAGGAATGTCATAGTGTACATCATAAAGCACACAAAATACAGGTAGATGATCAGAAATTTCACAATAGAATAAACCAGACTGAAACGAACTTTTTACACTTTTTACAAAAATGTTATCGAGAAGTGTTGATGATCGGTCTCCTATTCTTGTTGGTTTATCAATCATTACTTTGAATGCATTTGAATCTAAGATATTCTGGAGACAGATAGTCTTTGAAGTAATAGCCAAGAAATCTATATTAAAATCACCCATTATACAAACAGACTTATCAGACGTATTAACTGCTTCCATGAGCGATTCAAGATCATTAAGAAAAGTATCAACATCATTGCTTGGTGGTCTGTACACTATACACACAATAAAATTCTTCTCAGCGGGCAGATCTACCTCTATACATAAGAGTTCAGCACTCTGATTTGAGAACGAGAGATCATCTCTGACTTTAAAAGTTAATTTGTCAGAGATATACAAAAGGACACCACCACCTCTTCCTTCTGGTCTGTCTTTACGAGCTATGTTGTACCCCTCCAATGTAAACAGAGGGGGAGATGATGGATTTAACCACGTCTCAGAAATACCTACAATGGAGCAATCAAATTTCAATGAGGATAGCAATAAATTAATACTTTCAAAGTTTTTGGATAGGCTTCTGGCATTACAATGTAAGAAACTCAAGCACTGCGAATGATGAGTTTGAATATCATTTATGACAGGGTTATACTCATTAGGAACATAATACCTACAATCAATACTTTCTTGTAAATCATACTCTTCAAGCATCATTTAAGCACACCAATGTATTATTCCAAATTGACGAACACACTGCATGATCTGGTGTCATGATGGGGATATGTATTTGGTACAAGTTACAACTAATAAGGGGTAGCATAAAAGAAAGTGGAAGACAATAATATATATACAAGTCTTGTACACAAGGAGCATACAAGTATATACAAATAAACACACAATTGTATGGCAAAGCATGAAACAAGTGCACGACCATGCCCACCTTGATTTCAACAAAAAAAAAAAAAAGCATGATAGTGAGGTCAACAGAAGACCCCTCCAATACAGTTTATTTACGTAATATAGCAACAATATAACACCAAACATTCCAGAGGCTGAGAGGAGGAGGAGAGAGAGGGGAGATAAACAGAGTAGGGGATAAACAGAGTGAACGGGGGAGAGAGCTGGAGAGAGAGAGAGGGAGAGAAAAGGGAGAAGTGAGAGAGAAAAAAAAAAAAACGTGGCAGAGATTCAGAGAAACAAAGCCTCATAATAAATGTGTACATAGTAGAATAACAAATTAGCAAGCTTGAACAGGATAACCCACGAAAGCTCGAAAGCTTATTTAAGTATTATTGCAAGTATTATTGCAAGGGGATAACCTCCCTAGTCATAAGGACCGCTAGTCATAAGGACCAGTGGCTCATAAGGACTGCTAATCATAACGTGTAATTTCCTATACCTGTAGGGTCGCTATTCATGAAGCGAAAAGGGGGTCACTATTCATAAACTCATCAGGAGCATTATTCATAATAGGAGAAGAGGGTTGCTATTCATAATCGAAGAAAAGGGTCATTACTCATAAGGGCCGTTATTCATAATAAGTCATAAGGGTCGCTATACATAATACAGATACAGGGTCGCTATTCATAATACCAAATCGGGGTCGTTAATCATAAGGGTCGCTACTCATAATCGAAGAAGAGGGTCGCTATTCATAATAGGAAAAGAGGGTCGTTATTCATAATCAGAGAAGAGGGTCGCTATTCATAATCGGAGAAGAGGGTCGCTATTCATAATTGGAGAAGAGGGTCGCTATTCATAATGGAAGAAGAGGGTCGCTATTCATAATCAAAGAAGAGGGTCGCTATTCATAATCGGAGTAGAGGGTCGCTATTCATAATCGAAGAAGAGGGTCGCTATTCATAATCAAAGAAGAGGGTCGCTATTCATAATCGGAGAAAAGGGTCGCTATTCATAATCGAACAAAAGTGTCGCTATTCATAATCGAAGAAGAGGTTAGGATTATTTGTAATATATTGGATGGGAGACACCCCACGGCTGTGTCGAAGCAATACGGGGAGGGGCGATGAAACAAATACACCCCTGGCCTAGCCAGGCGGGCAAAGGGGGGGCATGCCCCCCCCCCCCCTATTCAGCCCCTTAAAAAAAGGCGAGAGCGAAAAAGCGGATGAAGCGGAGGAAGAGAAAGATAAAAGCCTAAAAAGGCGCTACGAAATTTGATAACAGTTTTCGCGCTTCCCGCGGGAAGGGGAAAGTAACTCCCCATCCATGCATCCACCCCTGATACATACGGTGCAGCATTGCGTCCAATAATTGAAAGCAGTCCGGGTGTCGAACTAACTTTCCGCCTAAAAGAAGGTGCTACATGTACGAGCCGCTATCTTATTCTTAAATTTGCTATAAAACGTCACAGGTTTCGCGTTTCGTGTGGGAAGGGGACAAATTGTAAAGCAGTCTGGGCGTCCAACTATGCCTATAACTTTCCGCCTAAAAAGAATTGTTTGCTACGAGCCTTTATCTTTCTTTATCTTTCTCTCAAATTTGCTTTAAAAATGTCAGAGCTTTGCGCGGGAAGGGGGACCCCCCCCCCCCCCCTCCATGCCCCACCCCTGTTACATACAGTGCAGTATTGCGACGAGCCATTATCTTTATCTCAGATTTGCTATAAAACGTCAGAGCTTTCGCACTTCGCGCGGGAGGGGGAAAACCATAGAGTTACATACCCCTAACAACTCTATGGGGAAAACTCCCCCTCCCTGCACTCACCCCTGGGGAGCACGCAAAGAGTGTTCATCACCAAATTTGCTCACAAACGCCCCATATTGAAAAATCCTGGGTACGCTTGTATCCCCCAACCCCCCCCCCCCCCCCCCCCCCCCCCATCAGTCCGACCACGTTGCGCCATTCGACCCATCTTGCCTCGGTACAAGCACATAGTACTGTCAATTTTCGTCAAAGTAATTCATAAATGGCATAGCCTGTGTGCGGGTGGCGGGGGGGGGGGGTGCTGTATAGTAGGTGTTGCCACTATCATGTGTATAATCCTCAGAGAAAGGCGAGATAGCTCAGTGGTCGAACAGTGGCCTCGTAACTGAAGGATGCGGGTTTGAAACCAGGATGCACTCGTGTCCTTTGGTAAGGCATTAACCCCAAGTCCCTCGGAGAGGATTTCAGATTCAGATTTCAGATTTTTTTTCAGATTTTAGATTTTATTTCATTACATTTTCATTTTTCAAAGTACATGTATATATGCAATCAACAATATACAATATAATTGACAACACAACTTAGTGCAGAAACGTTTTTGATCATTACAAGCAAAATAAAGTGCATTAAGAAAGAAAAAAAAAGGAACAATAGTGAATACTACATTAGATTAATTTTATGAAAATGAGAATGAAAACAGACACCAGCATAGAAGCATATAGCTTGTAGAAGCGCTGGTCCCTGGCAAAACATAAATCATGAATATAGTACATAAAAAACTAGACTGGGCAACCATTCATAAAATGCAAATAAAATAAAAGGGGAAAAGAAGAAGACAGATACATGGCCATGGAAAGCACACAAATCATAGGCATAACACACTTTCCATTGAAGAGAAAGCATTGAAAAGTAATGTGAACACAAAAAGCTGGGAATAGTAACAATGGAAAGAAGTAAACTTTACAAAAGACAGAACAAGAAAGAAGGACAAAGTGACAGGGGGTGAGGCAGGGGGGGGGGAGAGGGGCAGGATCTGGAAGGTTTAATTTAGTCTATAGATTTTACTACACAGGTAAACAAGAATCATTGAGGGATCAACGTTCATAAAAAGCAATAAGTGATTTTCTCAATTTACGTTTGAGTGTACTCAAACTTATACTGTCTCGTATATTTAAAGGGAGGGAATTCCAAAATTTAGGAGCTGTAAATAATAAGTATTCTGGGTTAATGCTGTACGAGTTCTTGGCAAGTGCTATAGATTGATTTGTCTGGTGGGGTAATGATGGATCTCATTATTTGCTGTGAATATATTATTGAAGACAGTGGGCAATTCATGATTATGATACTCAATGGCGGATCTACGGGGGGGTTAGGGGGTTTAACCCCCCCCCCCCCCTTGGGCTGCCAAGTAAAAATTTAATGTGCATAGAAAAACGCCATCATAATATGTCCAGACCCACACAGTATGTTCCTATAGCACTCTGTCTCAGGCGTTAGTAGATGCCAGGAAAACATCACTTACGGGGGGTTCAAAATAGCAAAAAAATCGACTCGCCGCTTCGCGGCTTGTGGACAATGCTCCGCATCGTCGTTGGGTCACCAAGTACAGCAAGATTGAGGCGGTAAATATCATAAATTTTTAGTACTTTATTAGAGTGAAAAAATCCATCAGTGTAGTGGCGATAATTAACATTACTTATAATTCGCATAGCCCTATTCTGTAATAAAAAAACTCTGTCTAACAGGCATGCCGCACTGTTTCCCCAGGCTAATATTCCATAATTTAGATATGGTAAAACTAGTGTGGAGTAAAGTGATAGAAGTAATACTTCTATCACTTTACTCCACACTAGTTTTACTATGTTTGGCGGAAAAGACCATTTGAGTTTATTAATCATACCTATGTTTCTGGATATCAATTTCATTTCATTTCATTTCATTTCATTTATTTCCACTTCCAACAATATAAAATACATAGGTTTACATCGTACATAGCAAATCAATGAAACTTACAATTATTGTTTACAGCGTACAATATAGACATAGAAAAACCAAAACCAAACTAGGTTTAGGGTTAGGGTTAGGGTTTACATACATTTTCAATCTGATGCGTCCATGACAGCTTATTATCTATTATAGTGCCTAGAAATTTTGTTTCAATTACCTTCTGTATTTGTATATTATCTATGAGAATCGGATGAGGTAGTTCGTTAAAAGTATTACTAAATAACATGTAATTTGTTTTTTTCTAGATTCAGTGATAACTTGTTAGCCTTAATCCATTTTGCAACTGAATCCAGTTCAGAATTAATCACATTACATATAGTTTCTAGGCTTTTATGCGAAAAAAATAGATTAGTGTCATCTGCATACATAATAAAAGTCAATAAATTTGATGATATATGAAAGTCATTTATATACAAGATAAAAATTAAAGGACTTAAAGCCGTTGGTCCTATGGTTGTTTACATACAACAACCAATATGCTTTACAGTATGAAGAAATGGGAATAAATTTGATAGAATTGAATTAAGTTCAAAACAAACATAGAAAATCCATAATGCACAGGCCCTTGTTATCGGGGGGGGGGGGGCTGGCGAGCAGGGTCCGCTTGAACAAAACAAAAAGAAAGCAAAACAAAAAAGGGGTCCAATTATTGTCTTATTTTCGCTTCCTTTTCCTCTGTCCCATCTTTGTCTCTTTTCTCCTCTTTCATTATTTATCTGATTTGAGGGGCACGTGCCGCATACTTAGTACTAGTTACGCCCCTGTTTTTCTTTTGTTTTTCAATATTTTGCTCCATTATAATTATGTTAAAGCACATAAAATCGCATTTTCAAATGTTCTGCATAGATTTGAAAGAAATATCACCTTTCGGTGGCCTTCCTAAATTCCTTGATTATTTCTCACTTGTTCCGTCAGTGTTGTGCCCCCATTTGAGAAAGAAGTGAGAAAAGGAATTTTTATCAATGTTCAATATTTGGATCTTGGCCTAGATCGCACTGGTCTTTTGCGAATTTTCCTTGGTACATCGAATGAGAAATGACGTTTTTGCAGCTTAAAAATACCAACAAAAAAAATCGCCTTTCTCCCTCGCTTGTAAAATACCGTAGATAACTTGGAGGGATATAGGCGTACGAAGTGCTGTAGGCCCTTGAGGATTTTGAGAAGGGCAATATTGGCTCGACTATCACCTCATTTATACGGGCAGCGAGGTTTTAATACTGGAATAATGTAATTTTTGTGCATTTTCACTACAAAAGACAGTGTCGAATTTTTCCTCTCTTGCAGCTTCGCTCGCTCATAGAGAAGGGAAACTTAAAATTCGGGCAAAAAACTTCAGCCCCTCCCCAAATTATGCATTTACGCCCGGGGGGGGGGGTCGAAAATTCGTTTTGCCCCCACCTTTTTGTTGGGGGCGATCGCCCCACCCCCAACTTCCGGCGCCTATGAACGCATCCTAGATCTCAGTTAGGTTTAAATGACGTCACAGTTTATGGCAGGTTTTTTTTTTTTCGAAAAACCGCACCCTTCTGGAGAAAACTAGAAAAGAAATATAAAACAAATATAAATACAAAATGCAAAAGGAAAAAATAAGAGAAAAATACTGAAAACATAAAAGAAGGAAAGAGAAGAAGATGCTAGAATAAGAAAGACAGAATAGAGAAGATGATAAAAGGAAGAAATAAAGAATAGGAGATAGAGGAAAGATCAAAAGAGAAAATGAAAGGAGAATAATGAAGAAATGCACGGGGTAGGGTAGAACAAAAGATGAAAGAGATGAAAGAAGGAAAGAATAAAGGAAAACATAAGGAGAGAAAAAAGACAAAATGGTGGAAGGATAAAACAAATAATAACATTTATGAGGGAAAGACAGCTAGAGAAGATAAAGAAAGGGAACAAAGAACAATATATGGAAAGACAGAAAGAGAAGATCCAAGAATGATCAAAATACAGAAAGAGAAGAACAAAGAAAGATCAAAACAAAAAAAGAGCATAAGAGAAGACAACAAGAAAGATGAAGAAAGATCAAAACAAAGAATAACATAAGAAAGGACAGAAAGAGAAGATGAAAGAAAGCCCAAAACAAAGAATAACATAAGCAAAGAAGGAAAGAAAAGAGAAAGAAGAAAATAAAGAGAGAGGAAGGGGAGGATAGAAGTAAAGATGAAGCGAAAAATAAGGGAAAGATATTTTTATTATAAAAAACATAAAAAACATTGCACAAAATATTTAACATTCAAATAAAGAAGTACATAAATAACCCAGGACCGAGGTTTACAGATAAAAGTATGAGTTCCTCAGGCAGGGTAAAAAGATAAAGATAAAATGATACTAAAACAAAGAATAACATAAGAACAGTTAGGGAAAACAAATGCAGAAAGATAAAGCAATATTAAGTTTAGGAGAGAATAAAAGATAAAAGGCTGAAAATATGAACGAACATAATAAGGAAGAGATGTCCTGTGGTAGTTGGCCTAAGGGGGTAGTGTCCGGATACGATATATACAATATGTATCCCCTGCAATTCTTTTTCAAGTGGTGAGTTCATAAACGACGGTTCTAGTAGTAGAATTTATATTTTAAATGCTATGGAAGCATGGATATCAAAATCCCAGGAGGGGGAGGATGTGTGATATACTCCCCAAATAATTCAGGAGGGGGGGGGGGGTGGCCTGTAGGATTGGCCTGTATCATCACCCCGCCCCCCCCCCCCCCCCGCAATAATTCACCTTCAATAAATGACATGATCAAATAATATGATCAGGAGGAGGAGGATGACCATGATGATTATTATTCATAGGATCAACATGGTCATAATTTTTGTCATGATTTTTGTTAAGATTATGATAAGGGAGACCGAAATAAAGATTTCAAAGAATATAATGAAATTAAGCAAGTTAGTAATTACCATGAAACCACATGCACTCAAATGCTCTGAAAGGTGATTTTAACTCGGGGAAATTCAAAAGTCCCAACCGTGGGAGGGCATACTTCATTCCCACGTCCATGTCCATAAACAGGGGCACCATGTAAGAACGGTAGATGCCAATGAATTGTACGTTACTAAAATCACGTATTATGAAAATATTACTATCCCACCACAAAATAAAAACAAAAATAAATTTCTCGCGGCAATTTCTGAGCCCGTATCCGGACAACTACCCCCTACAACTAATCTCCAGGACAACAACCCCCACGACAATCCCACCCCCCCCCCTCCCCGCCCAACTTTCCCCTCAGCTCCCTCAAATGGACGATTGTTGGAACTTGAGATAAAGGCTAAGGAATTTGTCTCCACAGGAGTTGAGAAACGGGAGGATCTGGATGATTCAATGATTCATTTATTGTCATGCAACAAGGATAAAAATTGTGTTACAATCTGATTTCCAAATTTCAAGCATAAAAATACATATCAGAAAATTGCACGTGATGGATAAGAATGAATACAGAAA
This sequence comes from Heliocidaris erythrogramma, assembly GCA_025617745.1. Classification (NCBI taxonomy): domain Eukaryota; kingdom Metazoa; phylum Echinodermata; class Echinoidea; order Camarodonta; family Echinometridae; genus Heliocidaris; species Heliocidaris erythrogramma. The sequence goes on along the minus strand of CM046871.1, from coordinate 1,336,857 downwards.
ACATATTAATGCACATGTATCAAGAATATATTAAAACATTGAGAATAAAAAGGCATGACAATATAATAATACCTCATTACTCCATGATAAATCTACATAAACAGTATACAAAAGGAAATAAGAGTACAAGCAAGAGGTCCATGTCTTGCAGCAAACCATGCAGAAACAAAGAAACAAGAAGCTGGAAAAGGAAGGAAAGAGAAAGAGAGAGAGAGAGAGAAAAGGAGGGAAAAAAAAGAAAAAAAAAGAACGAAAAAGGGTACATAAATAGACAACCAGTACTTCCCCTAACTCTAAAATAGGTGTGGCAATGACACTCCAATATTCAAAACAAAGCACATGTCTGCGTGTATGTGGGTGTGTGGAGGGGGAGGGGGTCCTCTCCTCCCACGTAGATGTATGGATTGGACATCGTTTTTTAATTATTAAGGCACTGGCAAAGCGCCTTTCAAAGTGTGGGGAGCATTGATAAATATAGTTCACTTTTTTAGAAAATAGGGACCGATATTTGACAAAAACCGGAAATGCATTCTATAGAGCTTTCTTAAATACAGTACCGTTGGGCCTTGGGTTGTCCTTCATCCATATCCCTTTCTTATTTGATTTAAATGACGACCCTCTTCTGTGATTATGAATAGCGACCCTCTTCTGTGATTATGAATAGCGACCCTTTTATCTGATTATGAATAGCGACCCTCTTCTCGATTATGAATAGCGACCCTCTTCTGTGATTATGAATAGAGACCCTCTTCTCTGATTATGAATAGCGACCCTATTCTGTGATTATGAATATCGACCCTCTTCTGTGATTATGAATAGCGACCCTCTTCTGTGATTATGAATAGCGACCCTCTTCTGTGATTATGAATAGCGACCCTTATGAATATGGACCTTTATGAATAGAGACCTTTATGAATAGCGACCCTGTTTTCGTATTACGAATAGGGACCCTTATGATTAACGACCCTGATTTGGTATTATGAATAGCGACCCTCTTTCCGTATTATGAATAGCGATCCTTATGTCTTATTATGAATGGCGGTCCTTATGAATAATTACCCTTATGAATAGCAACCCTTATGTCTTATTATGAATAGCGGTCCTTATGAATAATTTTTTTTAATGAATAGCGGTCCTTATGACTAGCGAGCAGACCCCATTGCAAGTGTGATATTAGTTGGCAAAAATATTGTAATAGAATTCGATAATCATATGAGAATGTGCAGCTTGAGAAATATAGTCAATACTCAGTATATTTTTGCTTAATATGATCGCACTACTAGCACCATACTTGTCCAAAAATATCGCACACACCGTGCATCCTAGAGATAAATTAGCCCCTACCCTATTTTAAGTTTATTTTTATCTTTCCCACAAATATGATTGGCGTAAGCGTTTAAAGCTGTGCGTTATAATGCGTACAACATATAGGCACGCAAGAGGTAGGAGACTGAGATAAAATAAGAGATAAAATCCGAGATAATATGTGGTCTCAGAATACAAAAAGATAAAATAAAAAATTTTAGAGATAAAATGATGCTCAGAATACCACCCCAGTGCTGTCCCTCCTTGTCTACTCCGGAGACGTAACGAGCTATGGTAATAACATTTGGCGTTTTCCCACATTTTCAATTTTCATGAACTTTAATAAAATAATTCAACTCATCTGAAAGGAAAAGTTTCAAAAGGAGGCATTTTGGTCTGGTAGTTATAATATTTGCCAAGACACCCACATGACACTATAATTTTTCAGTCGATTAAGTCTTTGTGAAAAAGGCCTCAGGTATATCAACTATTATCATTCAATATCAATAAATGTGCTTCAATTTGACTCACTGCATCGTCCAATGTGAATATTTTTATGAAATGACGCCGACCGTATTTTGAATAATAAAGAATATTTAATAAACTTTAAAGGTATTTAATTTTCCTTACAACAGCCCATTCCCGGTATGTCATTCATTTACAGACAATGGTTGAGTTACAGCTTTTCCTATAATAAAGTGCTCCTCAAATGATTTTTTGAAAGAGTCCTTACCGTCCCTCGCCGCTGGCGCCCCCTATTTTAAATTCCTGGATACGCCACTGAATATGAATCAAGGTTATATTATTTATTTTACCTCTTATCCTAATGATCTCATTAAATATACTCCCTTTCTTCAAGGCAAACTGTCTGATTACGAAACATGTATACGGTAGACTTTTACGTGTACACAGCCTTGTCAAAATACCTAGTGTGTATCAGACTTCAATGTAGTATTTATATATTGCGTATAATTATCATGTATCATGTATTATGCATTTGTATGTTTGCGTGATGTGGAATAAACTGAACTGAACTGAACGGAACTGAACGGAATTGAAATTGTTCCGCCCCTATTAATCTGCTATCTCTCTCTCTCTCTCTCTCGCTTTCACTCCCTCTCTCTCTCTTTCTCGCTTTTACCCCCCCCCCCCCCCCTTCTCTTCGTATATTAATTGTCTAGTCTTTTAATTCCTTCCAGCCTCGTTTCTCTCCTTCATGAAATAACTGTCGAATACTTCACACACACAAACAAAATATAAAAGTCTATTTACACATGTATTGAAATGTTTGAACCGATACTTTTTGGCCCAAATCAACAGTCCATGAACGAGTGAGTAATGTTTCATCAGAAAGAAAAATAATTTAGAAAAAAATGAGGGTGCTAAAGCTGATGTAATGGGTTGGCTTTTACAACCTACACCTACACTCAATGCAAAACCTATATACAAAACTAAAACATTTTCTGGGCTAGGAAGCCTATAAAATGTGACCAAAGTACACAAACATTTGGTTCGCCAAGAGTGTATAAATATATGAGGAGGATGTTAGGTGATTATTTGAAGAGAAAAGAAATAAAGATAGCACTACAAAATTTGTTTTTGTAAAATGGTGAATTTAAACTTTTGACTTCTTTAATTTGTAAGATATAACTAAAAATGGATGAAACAGAACTTTTTGAATATCATAATACAGGTATAGAAAACACATACATGTATGAAAAAGTACATTTACATACATTCCTACTGATCTGAGTGTCTTCATCACTATGAAGTTTGAAGGTATCTTTAAAGTTTTACAAATTTGCATGAGATATTTTTTTATACAAACTTTCAACCATAACTGTATAAATGTAGCATCATGTTCATGTGTGCCAATAAGGCATTTGGAAAGCTGTATCTGTTAGAGTCAAGAAAAATGACTGGCAAGATAAGAGGCAAAATGCTCATGAAGAACTACACCTGTTTGATACATTACCAGCATGCATCAAATAGCATTTGTATTTTTGTTTCGTAACAGATTTTTACGATTTTATTATCTCAATACCACTTGCACCCAGTAATGATTTAATGTGCATGTATTCATGTTATGATTGAATCAGAATCTTAAAGGAATGGGTTTTCTCATTCACATCATAAGTCTCAATTGAGATGTTACAAAATACACTGCATGACATGTCATGTGTTCCAAAGTAAATATTTGTCTTATCTCTTCCTTTTTGGCAAAAAAAAGGGCCAAGAAGAACCAATTTTTGAATAGGGTGTACAATACAATGCAAGATCTAAATAATCCCTGTTAAGGATCTAAAAATTAGAAAGTTTTTGCGAGTTCCCCAAGTAGGGTATCAAAAACCTCTCGACTTAAATCCTTGTTTAGGATGCTGTTCAGAAAGTCACGGACAAGTAAGACACATTAAGACACATTAAACATTAAGACACATTAAACATATTTCAACATCAATAAATACTAGTATATCAAAACAGTTCATTTCAACATTGTTAGATAGTCATCGTCACATATGACAAAAACATTGCCATTATAACAAACTTGTATGAAAATAATATAAAAAGCAGTAAGATTCAAAATATAAGTGTTATAGACCTAGTAAAACATAAAAAATTGTAATAGGCCTTCATGTGTAATTTTATAACAAAGTGAGGTGCATACAGGTATATTAATGGAATAAAGTTGAGCAGAAGATATACAAAATATACACATTATTCTTTAAAACTCCATGAACAGTAAGAGAGATCAAATAGAATGAAGAAAACTAAAGTTTCACATATCCTCATAAAATTTCACAGAAAGTCTCAACATAAATGCAATGTACATGTAAGAACAAATATGAACAGAAATTAATGGATGGTAAAACAGATATATACAGCACATAAATACATTACCTTCTATACTGTAGCAGCATATTCCTTGATAAATATGGTGCCCCCCCCCCCCCAGGTTTAAAACAAATTTCATACATGTAAATATAATTTGAGATATAGGTTTTTAATAATAATGCTCTTTTACAAAATTGCTTATATGTACAAGTTTTTAATTTCAAAAGGAAGACAGGATTTTCGACCCAACCGGGAAATACATGTAAAGCTATTTCTATACAAATGGAAAGACACAAAACAGCAAGGGCTATGTATATAACAATGTTTTATATATTATTCTCATTAACAGAGGATAACAAAAGAAAACACACATGAAAGAAAAATCATCAACTTAGAATGTAAACGTACGACAGAAGAACCAAAGTCTTAAATTACTTGAAGTAATTTTAAATATTAATAAATACAAGATATCATTCTAATTGCAATATGAAGCAGGATAAAAAATATCAGGATCATCACTGAGTATCTACATGCAATGTAAGCATTTGGGTCATCTTCAAAAATTGGATTTCTGAGAGCCCTTCTTGACCAAAAGCACTCCAAGGAAAGTTCTAAAAATTTCTTTGAGGATTCATCAAGTTAAAAGGTGTCATCACGACAATGACATTCCTACAGACTGAGCAGCTGACTGGATGGTGCATTGAAGTCTGGAGACGGTCTGTTGAACCATCTCCATGGAAACTGTGCCATTCTGCATCATCTGAGATACCGTTGAGAATGTGTCTGAGCCTCCCATTCCATAAAGTACACTCCTGCAGAGATTCAATGTTTCAATAAAAATATCAATAAACAACTCAATAAAATTTGAAAACATGGCAAACGAAATTTGCCCTTGGCCCTGTTTCATAAGCTTGTTAACAATAACAAGTGTCAAAGTGCCTAAGGGGGATATGTCTCATTGAGGCCTGTACAGCATTCGCGTCCATGAAAAATGGTTGTTTTTGCACCACCAGACGGGTAACCCGGGGATCTCATTTAGGGTATCAAAAACAGGAAAATTCTGAAAAAAGGGTATCAAATGCACCAGTGATGAGAAAAGATCCTCAACAAGGGTAAGAAATTTGACAGTACCATTCGGAATCTGAAAATTTTCCTGTGGATATTTTTTTCACAAATCCAAGGAGTTATTTTTTCTATTCTTTCAGCGAAAACATCATTCCGTAATGTGTTCCAAAGTAAAATATTTGTCTTTATCTCTTCCTTTTTGTTCAAATAAAGGGCCAAGAAGAACCAATTTTTGAATAGGGTGTGCAATACAATGCAAGATCTAAAAAATCCCTGTTAAGGATCTAAAAATTAGAAAGTTTTTGCGGCTTCCCCAAATAGGGTATCGAAAACCTCTGGACTTTGTTTAGGATGCTGTTCAGAAAGTCATGGACGTACATGCCGTACAGTCCTCAATGAGACATACCCCCAGGGGGGACGCGGATGCCGTACAGTCCTCAATGAGACATACCCCCAGGGGGGACGCGGATGCCGTACAGTCCTCAATGAGACATACCCCCAGGGGGGACGCGGATGCCATACAGTCCTCAATGAGACATACCCCCAGGGGAAGAAGAGTACTTTGGATGGTGATGATATGGTTTAACCCCTAGCAGTTACTGTCTCCTATTAGTGACCTTTCTTGATCTATCTTATGATCCAGAATACTAGGAATTACACATTAAAACGATCAAAACTACTTTCAAAGGCCTATTGTACTGCACATAGAAATCAGGTTCGGATTACGTAATAGGCGATTGTAATGTTCGCACATTTTTAAAGGTGATAGACAGGGCTACTGAAATTGCCTTCAGTTGATTTTTCGAAAGTAGTTTTTATCGTGTTCATTATACATGAGAAGAAAGAGCAAATATCACAGAATATTTTACGTCTATTTGCAATGCAGTATTTTAATTGTGCCGTTCACGAATAAGAGCGATTGAATTTATACTAATCGTTAGTCTCTAAATTGGCAACGCAGTGTAAAATATATAATCACTATCTTTATACTGTACAAATAGGCAATTTTTGTGTTTAATTTTGCAATTTTCATTCACACTGGTTCATTCAAACATTCTAAGTTTTTCAGACTAGGTAGGAGTGGAAAATGAGAATAATTGTTGCAACTTTGGGGAGGGAAAATGACCATAATAAAGCTGTGAACTGCTGTGGGTTAAAGAGGGAGGAGTGAAAGGCCAGGTTTGAAACTGATGGAGAAGGCTGGAGACAGAGTCACCAAAGTCTATAGATATAGCAATTAGATAGAGACATTGAGAGAGAAAATGTGAGAAAGAGCAAGGAATGAAATCTAAAAAAAAAAAAAAAATCTTTTACTAACCCCATAGAGCCTCCAAAACCATTGTCAATAAACGAACGCTCCATGTACATCAGACGATTGTTTACCATCGTCATAGTAACGGGTGAGTCAACAATAGAGTCTGATCCAATCACATCCTGCAGACCCTGAACGGCTGTCATGAAATCTGTGGCTGTAGATCTCAACATGGCTGTCAAATCAAAATGGACATATTTGACAGTCAAACCTGGGTTTTAGTGATCACTTTATACAATAAATGAAGACTACTTTTTTGTTTCCCTTGAGCACTGTTTATTAAAATTGATTTTAAAAAACCCAATAATTAATGTAAACTTCACATAAAACAGATCATTTCAAATTATCAGTTCCTCTCATTTTTCTGCATTCATCCATATTGAATTTTTGTGACGTCTAGATTGTCCTCAACAATAATGCACCCATTTTTTATTTGCTGAAAATTATTCAGTTCCAAAAAATGAAGGTATGATACTGAGGTTTGGGTGGCTTCAACCCTGGATGGGACTGTCAGGGGGAATAGACTCCAGGGGCAGATACAGGATTTTCAGAAAGGGGGCCCACCCTAAGGAACCCTCCCTTTGACAGAAGCCAAACGGCCATTAAGGGGTCCGGGGGCATAGTTTGTCAGACAAAACGGGGGGGGCACGCCCCTTGCGCCCCCCCCCCCTCTGGTCTGGATCCGCGCCTGGACTCACTCATTGTTTCATCTGAAGACATTGTATCATCTGAGGACATAGTATTGCTCAGGACAGCTCCCAGGTTGTCTACGTAGGTCATCACTGTATCAGCCATAGCTCCAGCATCAAGACCTAAGATTTCATCATCGGCTAAGGATAGAATCACTTGGGTGCCTAGCTGGGTCGATGATACACTCATGATCATACCACTGGCAACTGGATTGGTCTGAAAAAATATAAAAGGATAAGAAAAGTTCGGCAAGAAAATGAATTTCAGCGGTAAATAAAGGTATATAAATAGTAAAATGTATGAATTTCAATGTAAGAGAATGAACTTTATATTTCATACTTAGGTCCTACATTTAGGAGAGAGTGGCCAAGCTGCACAGTTAAATCTGTCTATAAAGACCGCTCAAGGGAGACATGAAAGTGGTCTTTATGTACAGGTTCCTTTCATACATGTTTCAATGGGAAACACTTTTCAAGGGAAATGAAAATTGTGGTCTTTATAGACAGGTGGTCTTTCTATATAGGTGGTCGCAAAAGCAGGTTTGACTGTATCAATAATATACTCATGATCACACAGGCAGTTGGAAATGTATGATGAATAAGAATGAATGAATTTCAGAAGTAAGATAATGATAAGATAAAAGGGACTGGAATGGTGGGAGAAGGGATAAAGAACAGAAAAACATAAAAATAGAAAACAAGGTTGAATATTCTCTTTGATGCCCTTCTTCTTCTTTTTTTCTTTTTCTTTTTTTGTCTTCTTTTTCTGTTTTCTAACCCTCTATCCTCGTTCTTCCCACCTTTCTTCCTGTCTCTCTCCTTACTTTTCTCTTCTCTTTTACTTCTCTCTCTCTCTCTCTTTCTCTCTCTCTCTTCCTATCCTTTGCTTTCTTTATCTTTCTTCATCACTCTCTCGCTCTCTTTCTCCTTTCCGGATCCTCTCTCTCACTCTCTCTTTTTCGCGGCTTGACTCTGTTGTTTATTTACGCTTGTTGTTTTGACAATAATTAAGTGCTATGCACTCCATGCTTGGTGCATTTTTTGTACTGAAGTATCATTTCCTGAAGAAGCCTTATAGGTGAAATATTGAAACTTTTGTGTCTAACGGAGTCATTTATTCTGTCTCTCTCTATTTTTAATCTCCGTCGCAGAAGTTTTTCAACTATTTATATATATATATATATATATATATATACGTAAATATATATATATATATATACCTAAATCCTACTAAAAGGTGAATTTTTGTTTTTTATTGTACATGTATATACGTATATCATCGCAAAAAGAACGTTACAGAGAATCAATGGATTCAAAATGTTAGTATATGTTAAGAATTATTTATTTGATTCCATTTGCATTTATGGCAAAAAGAATCATATAATAACTACCTTTTGAGTGCGATAAGGTATTTTTAGTATATCCCCAAACTACTTATATAATAAAAAAAAAAGACATCGCCCTAAGTCCAACTTAGGACGTTAAATACCCAGGAGTTATACATATATAGATTTTCCACATTATATTATACGAAAACGAGTTCTCCCTACAGAACAAAACTTTGTAGTAATATAAGTAATTTGGCGCCCTCTACGTTTATATCGATAGAATGCCTCCTACCCCTACGGAAATGGGAAAAAACAGTGCCAAAAACGTTACGGCGAATCAAAAAATTTGACTTAACATCGGCTTCCCCCTTCCGTAGAATATTTCGCCAAAAAAATTGCATTAAGTAGGAATTATGTATATATACATATATACATATTAACTATAATACTTACATTGCTATCAATATCCTGGCTGCTCATGACCTCAATACTAGCAGAGGGAATACCAACAGTATGTGAAAAAGGTACATAGTCGCCTGACCCAGACAATACATCCAGGTTCACCATGGATGAGATGCCAATCTGAAGAAAAATACAGAATAATCATTTTTCCTTGAAAAAAGAACTATACAAATCATATGCATCGGTACATAAAGAGAGTACAGTACTATTAATATTACACAATCGATAAAGTATATTATATTTCAAGATGCCTCTTAAAAGATTCCACAGAGGTATTAGTGTGCAAGGGAGCCTGTACTGTTTCGATTTGTTTTATTGCTGGGCCACTATAATAAAACCCAAATCATCACCACCCCAACCATCACCACCATCATCACACTACCACTGCCTACAAACTACCTTTCGCACCACCACCATAATAACCATGACTAATAGCATCACTGCAATTATCATCATCACCATCACCACCACCACTACCACCACCAACACTGCCACCACCACCAACACCACCACCACCATCACCACAAGAATAACCATGACTAATAGCATCACTGCAATCATCATCACCATCACCACCACCAACACCACTACCACCACCAACACCACCACCAGCACTATCACCATCACCACCACAATAACCATGACTAATAGAATCACTGCAATCTCCATCACCACTACCACCACTACCACCACCCACACCACTATCACCATCACCACCACAATAACCATGACTAATATCACCACCACCACCACCACCAACACCACTACCACCACCACTACCACCACCACCACTATCACCATCACAACAATAACCATGATTAATAGCATCACTGCAATCATCATCATCACCACCACCACCAACACCACTACAACCACCACTACCACCACCACCACTATCACCATCATAACAATAACCATGACTGATAGCATCACTGCAATCATCACCATCATCACCACCAACACCACTACCACCACCAACACCAGAGTTGCCAACTGTTCCGGAATATGTATGAGGTGGATTTCAAGGCTTTCATGACAAGTGAATAGCGGAGAGCATGGTTATTGTTGTCATGTTTTCTCTCACAAGCATTCAACCGTTGCGTAATTCACATTTTAATTTTGACCTCATGCATATTCCGGAACGGTTGGCATCTCTGCAACACCACCACCTGCACTATCACAATCACCACAATAACCATGACTAATACCATCACTGCAATCACCATCATCACCATCATCACCACCACCACCACCACCACTACTACCACCACCACTACCACTACCACCACCACCACTACCACCATCACCACAACAATAACCATGACTAATAGCATCACTGCAATCATCATCACCACCACCAACACCACTACCACCACCAACACCACCACCTGCACTATCACCATCACCACCACAATAACCATGACTAATACCATCACAGCAATCACCATCATCACCATCATCACCACCACCACCACCACCACTACCACCACCACTACCACTACCACCACCACCACCACTACCACCATCACCACAACAATAACCATGACTAATAGCATCACTGCAATCATCATCATCACCACCACCACCAACACCACTACCACCACCACCACCACCACAACCACCACTATCACCACCACGATAACCATGACTAATAGCATCACTGCAATCATCATCACCATCATTACCACCACCAACACCACTACCACCACCACCACTACCACCAACACCACCACAACCATCACCACCACTACCACACTACAACCACATTGCTATACATTAATCATCACATTACCATCACATTGATTAACATTGTACCTCCTGTCAGGCTATCAACATCATCACCACCATCATTACCATGGCAACCACTACATGTATCATCATCATCCTACCTGGTCAGCAGACTCCATAATAACTCCTCTAAGCATTGGTGATGTCTGTGTGTTGAGTATGGTACCACTACCTCCTCCACCTAAATCAATATAAGCCACTGCTCTATCTCTCAGAATCATTCGATTTTCCTACAATACAAAATTTACCATAATCTTGTCACCCAAATTTCAAGATAAAATACATTAACTAAATTGTATGTCCTTTTCCTTACTGATTCTTTTATCAGTAGAAATTGAATTAATATAATTAAGATGTGAAAATATTTACTGTAAATGAAAATTACAAAAATGATCAGTGGGCCAAATCGATACTCAGGCATCACACAAAGATTTGTACACCTAGGTGCCTCTTTCAGGTAGATTTGTGCACTTATAAAAGTCCAAAAATATCATATTATTATTAATTATTGAGAAATGACCCTTCAATAACAGATTCCTTTACACTGTTAATTTTTTGCTACAAGCATCATTTTATGCCATCAACCTTTCATGTCTCTGTTCTGAAGTACAGAAGACAGACAAGCCTTCATCCATTATTGGATATCCTATCAGAATTTGGGCAACGTAAACTACATTATGGACTACAAGGATTAAACTTAAAGTGATGCGATACATACCTCCACCCATTCCGTTGATCCTACTTGGCCAAACTCTGACCCTTCCCACAGACCGATCATAATTGTACGCCTAGGCATCCATCCACTATCCACCATCTCACTGATGACCCTAGCTGACTCCATCACTGCTGACGATGACCCTGGGCTCACCATTGAGGTCATCATGCTGGAGTAGTGACCTCCAAGCAAAACATACTCATCTGTTTAAACAAAAACAGATCATGAGTTTAATTTTAAGGAACTCTAAATTAGTTGCTTTACAGATAGCCACTATGCAAAGAAGGGCTATGTTCCATGTTTAATAGAGAGATACATGTATTTTCTATTCTTTTTGAATATCTTTATACCAAAGTCACATCGACGAGACAGACACCAGCCTGAAAAAAAAAGACCTAGGAAAAAATGACATTTCCCCACATGGCTTAGATTTTATTGGTGGTTGATTGGTAGTGTCTGAGATACTTCTAATATTTGAATGTTTTTTTACCACTAAATGAGTGAGTAGTACTAAAACATTGAAATAACACTTTATAAATGAATGATTAAACACATTAACCATAGTTAAACTGGGCTATTTGACCCCCTGTTTTTACTGGGGGGGGGTCATTTTGACCCCCCCCCTAAGATCTCGGAGATCGATAACCCGATTCACACGAAATTTTGCACGGAGGTACATTGAAGTGTTAACTCTAAGTTCATGTTTTTTTTTTAATGAAAAAATCTTAAATATGCAAATTACACGCATATTAATTAAAAAAGTACGCTAAATTATGCAAATTTTTCTAATTTTTGAAAAAAACATAGTAAAATGTATCAAATTGACTAGAAATTAACCACAGACGTTGATAAGCTTGAGGCTAAAGTATTTCCTTTGATTTTAATGTTTCTCTTTACACATATTTACATAAGGATGCATAAAATTTGCATATATTATTGTGTTATAGTTTCTTATGTATTCCTTTGTTTTTCATTTCTTTTGTAATCTATTGTTTGTATTTTTTATGTTTTATATTATCTTGACAATCATATTAGATGTGACAATCAACAAAATAAAGAAAGCATACACTTTCATAGTGGAAATGGGTTGTTATAACAAGTTTCACAAAATACTCCATTCTATTATACACACATGTATGGAAAAGTCACTGTTTTGGCATGACCTTTGACCCTTAATTGTCATGTGACCTTTTAACGCTTAGTCCTATCTTTGCAAATTTGGTACCAAAAGTTGCGCAAGACTTCAACGAAAAAACTCATGAAAGGACAACTCGATATCTGCTGCGGTTTTGGAGTAGTCGCAAAATTTCGACAGGGGGGGGGTCAAATTGACCCCCCCCCAGTTTACACAGGGTTAATAAACATACAGAAAAATTGTGAAATATAAAACAAACCTAGATTGGCATATGAAAAACAAGTGAAAATATACAAATTGAGCCATAGACATACCAGGATATTGTGAGCCCTCTATAGTTGCTACTACATCATAGACAGGCTTCTGAATGACATCATTGTGAACATCTAACTCTACAAACCATGGTTGTCTAGCTGTATAAGATAAATATAGAAAGATGTATGTAACTGCATTTCACAGGTGTACATATCTGTACAACGTCAAGTATATGTAAGTTTATAATAATGAAAAAATGCATTAGAACAAAACTTGAAATGGAAACAACAATACAGTAAATATTTCAAATTACATCCAGTTTTAGCGTGGAATTGAGAATTTAAAGTTCAGTTTGAATTTTGCAACAGTCGTTTGAAAATGTTCACTGAGCCGATGGAGACATGCAATTATCGTCACACACCACTTCATGTACAGTACACTAGAACACACACACACACCCAAACAGTGGCATAGATGCGGTGACGTGAACCTGTCTCTACAAGCACACATAAACCTGAATGGTGGCAAACAATACTTTGGAACTAAGATTCAGAAATCAAAGATTTAAAATGACTTTTATGCAAAATCAGGATTGTTGTAAGGCCTACCAAACACAACTAATGCTTCAAAGAAAATTCCTTTCACATGAATCCAAAATTATAAAGAATGCTTACCACATACCAGTCTCCCTCCCCCTCCCCCACCTCCTTTTTACCAGGACTCGACCTGCTTTTTAAAAACACTGACTTACTTTCTCCAGTCAGACCTATACGATAGGTCACATTGAGACCACCTATCCACGATCCCTCTGCGGGAATACCTGTCAAGTTACTCAACAACATGGCTGCTGTTGCCATGGATACAGGTTGGATGGGAATGCTGGGTAGGTCAACAGCATTCATGGAAGTTCTGAAAATTCCATCTAAAAGGGAAAGAAAGATCGCAACAAGTGGTGTTAGAATTGTCCTGCATAGAATTTTTTTTTTGTATATAACATGCAAAATGTGAACAATAACCAGCCAAAACACCAAAGATCCAGAAGGCTAATCAATGGTTCACAGCAACTCATTTAAGAAGCGCACTCGAGTTGTGCGGCAGAGGATGGTCTGAAAGCATCCTTGGACTCATATCAGACTCATATCAGACCGGGTTCAGGAGGAACCACCTAGCCAAGGATGGGGTGATCAGTGTCGATATTGAAGTACCTCTACTACCCACAATCAAATTACAAATAAGAATAAAACAATTTTTATTGTAGGGCTTGCAACAAAACAGGTGATATAAGTGTGTAATGGCTTTTTATTAAGTATAAGATCTAAAGTTTCAAATCCTTATGGATTACAAAACATTAAAGATTTATATACCACTTAATTGTCAACAGGTCAAAAGATCATATAAAATTTCATAAAAATTAAAAAGATTTTAGTTGTTACCTTTGGCTTCTTCTTTGTTTCCCTCATGAACTACAGTATATTTTATACTTTTGCCATGAGACCATTTGAAATTAAATTATAATATCTGAGAGATTCTATATGCCTGTATTTTGGCTTCTTTTTGTTTACACTCATAGCAATAATTGTCATAACAACAAAAAGCCTGTAAACACACTAACCTACGGCTGGGCATCCAGGAGTCAACGGGTCACCGCTCATACCAGACATGTCAGGGGTCATCACAGAGGTCATTGGCATGTCTGAGGTCATGTCAATGGGGTCAGGATAGAGTATAAGTCCAGCAATTCCATGACTTGCTGCAACTTTAGCCTAAAAGAAAAAATAAAACAAATAGAACCCATCATTTCTAAGTAAATGTTGCATTGCTCCCTTGTCCTGCAATTTTTCATAAATTGTTATCAACATGACGCATTGGTATTCTTGCTGATATAAATGTATCTTGAGAAAAAAAGAAATACTGAAAGAAAATTTCACTTTTGTACCATCTTCGACAACTTTGACATGAAATGAAGAGAAAATTCCCATCAAATTTCAAGAAATTCTTTTTAGCTCTTTGTTCACTGGAAAATAAAATTTGTTGTTCACTGGATACTGAATTACAGGGTGTGCTGTAAAGCAATTTTTTCATAAGTGAAAGCATCTGACCTGTATTTTAAATAAAACTTTAGTAAATGAATAAATAACAAATACTTATACAAGACTACCAGACAGATGAACAATATAATGCACATATGATAAATTTATTGTAAAATGTTATGTATTATCTCATCAGTAATGTAAAATGTTGTTGTTGTTTTTTAATTTCATTTCCAGGAATAGAATATACAATAACAGAGAATACAAAATATGAAGTACAATAACAGAAGAGGAAAAAAAAAAAAAGAAAGATAAACCACCAGCTAATGCCTGCGGATTACCAAAGAAAACGGGTTCTTGTATAAGGTTCTCCTCATTAGCTGGTGGTAGAAATGTATAAATACTTCAACGCTGATCATGTAGACAGTAAAAAGCATAGCAGAGTAAAAACAAGAAAAAAATAATAATTCATAATTACAGGTCGTAAGAGACCATAATTTTTTTTAATATAAATGTTGTTCACAATTCAATAAAATAATAGAGACAGAGAGAGGGAGAGAGAGTATCAGCATTGAAAGAGGAATATGGACAATGAATGTATACTTGTACTTATACAACAGTTGACTAAAAAGTCAATTGCATGTTCTAAAAGTCAACCTAGGTAAGGAATTTCTTTGACGACTGTTTTAAGACTATGATTTTTAGATCTGGGATCTTACTAAATTTAGTGCAAGAATAATGATTCACTCTCAACCCTTGATTATGTTTTGTAAAAAGTTGCTAATATGTTTTGTCTTTATGTGTGTGTTTATGTTACCTGATCAATGGCACTACTTTGACCTTGTCTAGCAATACCAATCTTTCCTGTCATATCTACTCCAAGATCTGAGAGAGCTTGAAAGTCTGCTTCCCTGCCAAAATTCACATACACGAGGTCCCCCTGCAAGAGTAGAGATAAATAAAATGATTATGTACTAAAGTTCAGCGGTAGTATTGCATTGCATTATCACAATAGTAGAAAATACATGAAAGAGATAAGATTGGTCAATGAAAGAATGGAATGTTACAAGACCTACCATCCACATGCATTGGAAAGTGTTGGCAGTCTGGGTCTTCTGGCAGTATTTTGTTCCAAGTTTTCTCTGGTCTGCCTCCTGGGGGGCATTTCATCAAGTGTCTTTTCAGTGATTTTTACTGACAAAATTGCCTTCAGCCAATCAGATGCAAGGATTTCAGTAGCTTATAACAGTTATTGTAAATTGTCAGTGAAAGCAAGTTTCATGAAACGTGGCCCAGTTCTCATACATGCAAAATGAGCTACTTTAAAATTTCATTCTTTCTTTGGCCAATATCATCTGTTATGGAGTTATAAAATGGTACATCTATAATGATAATAACAATAACGTTCAATCTATCCAGCGCATATTAATTATACTGACATATAATTCTCTATGCACTTTACATACAAGTATAGAATAAGTTTACATGAAGTATCTAAGAAGAAATGTAACACTACTGCATGAAAGTTATCTTAAAATTTAAAATCATCAAGGGAAGGTATATTCCAAATAGTTACGGGTAGAGGATTCCACATAGCAAGAGCTGATGATACATGTAGGAAGGATCTGTTTCCATACATGTAGGTATGCATGTTAACCCTTTCAGGACAGGAATTATTTAAAGGCTAAAATGATCACATTTTGTTCTTCAAATTGGCAACAATATTTTCCTTTTAGTGCTACATGGTTCTAATAATTAGGTGCAATGTCTTTTGGATGAAGAAATGATGAAAAAAAAAAATTTGCATGAAAAACAATGATTTTTTAATCTCTCAATGTGTTGCCAATTTAAGGATTTTAAAGCTTATTCTCTTTATAAACATTCCTGGTATCAAGAACATGGACATGCAGCAAAAATGGACAAAGTGTGTGAAGAAATGTTTGTTCTTTCTACTCATGCACCTGGTCAATTTTTTAGAGCTCTGAATCAAAAGTTATTGAGCCAAACCACAAAATGTGGCTAATTCTCTTGAAAGGGTTAACAGGTTTTACTGCGCCAGAAGGTGTTGAGATGATCAGCGAAGTGTTATATGTGCTTAATCATTTCAAGACAATTGACCACATTTTGTGGTTTGGCTCAATTACTTTTTATTCAGTGCTCTAAAAAAATATTCCAGTTTCACGAGTAGAAAGAGCAAAAATTTCTGCACACACTGTGTCCATTTTTGTTGCATGACCATATTGCATATGATGCCAGGAATTTTAAAAAGGAGAATAAGCATTCAAATCCTTAAATTGGCAACACATTGAGAGCTTCAAAATCATTGTTTTGATCAAAATTGTGAATTTTTTCAAATTTTCCAGAAGTTCCCAAAACCATGTATATTGTTTTCAAAGCATACACATCTTATTAGAACCATGTAGCACTAAAAGAAAAATACTTATTGTTGCCAATTTGAAGAAGAAAATATGATAAATTTAGCCCTTAAATAATTCCTGTGTGGAAAGGTAATATAATGGATCCAGTCATGAGGAGAAGCTGTACATGTTGTGTCATATTTTGTTTTGTTTTTTTCTCTCTGCCTCTCTCTACCTCTCTTTCTCCCTCTCTCCGATCACTCTCACACATATTTTTTTCCTTTTCAGCTAATCCATGTGAGGCGATCGAAGGATAACCTGAACCAGAAACAACTCACAAAACAAAGCCTTCAAAATTAAAACATGGGAAATTGCAATTATTGGCACAGGTTCTGAAAGTTACAGTACCTGAGCTCTCCCAGACGCTGTATACGGAGTGTACACAGGCATAGCTTGAGATCCTCCATTGGTCATCAACATCGACTTTCCACTGGTTCCCACTAGGACAGTCCCTTGGTCACCAAAGGACACCTGGTCGCCCAAAGACACCTGCCCTCCTGAGGACAACTGTGCAGGCCTCCTAGGAGCGATATTGTAGCGCGGCCCTGCGTCTTGTTCGCCCCCATAGAGCTGCACCATCTGTAAGGTATTCCCCTGGATGTCCATAGAGCGTATGCTGCTCCTCTGGGTCATGTCCGGGTAAGAGAGAAGGACGTTGTACATGGAGGTGGATACCTTGAAACCCATGGAGGTGAACTGGGTCACCAGTGTGTGGGTAAGGTTACCAGAGCAGGTAGAACTTCCAATTAGACATTGATGACTTGCATGTAACCTGGAAAACAATTTGAAATATCTAGAGGACTCTCTAAATGAAACATATTTTATGTGTCTTTAATAGTTATAATGTCACATGGTACAATCATATTTCTAACTATCGATCCTATGAATCAATCAAACAAAAACAATAACAGACAAAAAAGACAAAAAATTTTAGGTGTATATTATAGGTGCCATGGTTATTTCTTTCTTTTTCTTATTCTTTTTTGTTGCTGTTTTTCATATATGTTTCTTTTAGTTTTGAAAAAGTCTGACCTTTAAAGAGAACGTGCATGTTCAAGGGGAGCGTTTCATCAAGCGTTTTGTCAGTGATTTTTACAGACAACTGTTTAAGCTACTGAAATCCTTGCATCTGATTGGCTGAGAGCAACTTTGTCGGTAAAAATCAATGACAAAACACTTGATGAAACACTCCCCAGGTTTCAGTTTCATTTACAGAACAATTTAAGCAATACAACAAACTTATCAATACATTGCATGTGAAGAAATATCAAATTAACGATTAAAGTGTAAAAAGACTAGAATATTAAGTAAAGATTGTGGGGTATATACTTCTTTTAAAAAGAGGTGCAGCATCTTGTGATTTGCTTCAACAAACACAATATACACAGGCCTACCTGTGCAGAGAAATATCATTTTCAATGCAACAATAAGGTTTTTCTTAAAGGTACAAGGGAAATTAACCCTTTCTAGACAATTGACAACATTTTGTAGTTAGGCTCAATAACTTTTGATTCAGAGCTCTAAAAAATATACCAGATGCATGAGTAGAAAGAGCAAAAATTTGTGCACACATTATGTCCATTTTGTTGCATGACCATATTGTGTTTGATGCCAGGAAAATTGAACAAGAATAAGCTTTAAAATCCTTAAATTGGCAACACATTGAGAGGTTCAAAATCAGCAATTTTTCCAACTTTTTGACAAAATTCATAACAATGTATATAGTTTTCAAAGACATTACACCTTATTAGAACCATGCACTATAAGAAAAATATTACTTTTTCCCCAATTTGAAGAACAAAATGTGATCAATTCAGCCCTTAAATAATTCCTGTAATGAAAGGGTTAAAATGTCTTGCAGAAAGAACAACTACTTGGCAACTACCAGATATATCAGACTTAGTGGGGATATCCCTTGTCTGAAATCTTCATTTTCTCACATTTTCTCACATGGTTCCAAATCACAATGCAATGAAAATTCCCACATGGTGCTATTATCTAAACCCTGGATGATTTATAGTAGGACTACTTCCTTCCTCATTCCTTGTTTGAAAACTCTACACTATCAAATTGAAATCCAAAACTTAAGATGGGAAAAATTGACTTTATCCACAGGAAGTAAGAGGTTCCGAAAGGCGATAGGCTTACTCGTTCGTAAGGTCATTAGGAGTTTCTTGTCACTTAAAGGTACATGCACATCAGAAGGAATTGTAAAAGGAATGCCACCGCCCAATGTAGGACTTTGAATATATATGCAAAAACGGTTATGAGAAGAAAATCAGATATATAGGCCTACATAACAATAGCAAATGTAGAAACTGGACGTGTGTTACGTGCAGAACAGATTCTCAAGTGGCTTTGAAGACTTTTCCTATCATGCAATAGTAAGTTTCAACATGAAACTAACCCTATCTTATTGTTTACTTGAATGTTATTGAAACTTGATAGTTACATATATGCAAGTTGCTAGGGAAACCTAAACCAGTGCAATGATGGAGTAGTACATTATTTCATTAATGCAACAATTGCAACAAGGAAATGGTGAGCAGTTCAAAAAGGTACTTGAGGGGTAAAACTAGGTACTTGATGTTCTGGGAAATATCACATTACAATTTCCTAAATCTGCCAGTAATTACATTTAATGTCAAAGTCCCACATTTTGTGGTTTATCACAATAACCTCTACATTCTGAAACCATGCTTGGTTCATTAAAATACATGTCTTTAAAATGAAATTTCTTTTACACATCCAAATACCTTTCATACTCTTCTATCTTGCTCTGTGTCACACTTTCTACTGCCTGCTGGTGCATTGCTTTCCTCTTTCCTGTTGTCATGGTAACTGATGAGTTTGAGACAGCATAGTGGGTGAAGAAGCCGATGAGAAAGCCCAGAGCAATAGCAAGAATGACACAAGCCACAGCACCAACTATCCATAACAACTTTCTTGAGCAGCAGCAAGCCTTGGAATCTGCAAGATGAAAAAGGACAGACATAAAGATAGTGATCAAAGGAAAAGCTATCGAGTGAGATAGAGTAACCTGTGATTCAACATCTGCTTGATCTTGGCTCTATTATTTCATCAAAGGTTAGAGTTGCGATAAGCTTTTGGATTAGGCTTATGATTAGGATTAGGGTGGTGTCGGTTCCAGAGTTCCAGAAGTACATTTAGTCTTATGTAGGAACTTGTTTGGTGTATAAATTGACAGTCCAACATTTGTTGTTCGAGTATGAGGCAGACGGTCGCATTAACTAAGCTTAAAGGGGAAGTCCACTCTGATATTTAGTTAGTTTTAATAATAAGCAGAAAAATGAGAGAAACAGCTGGATCAGTGAAACTTGGAGGAAAATCTGATTAAAAATAAGAAAGTTTTTCAAGTTGTAATCTATCAAACACAAATTGGCAACTCTGTGACATAATTTTTGAGAATTCCTCTGGAAAGAGAATCATAATATAAACAAATTCTACACCTACTATGAAAATGAAACTATGATTTTAAAATGCAAATTTGGAAGTTATAACTCATTACAATTTATTACAATTATCCTCCATCTCTCTTGGACAAGAAGGGCTAAACCTCACCTTTAGAGTTCACACGCTGTGCATTTTTGTGCCTTGGATTTGAACCTCTGTCCTCCATAAAAGCATCTTGCTCCATCTGTTCCTCAGTCCATCTATCCTCTGACTTGGAATACAGTTTAGGATTGGCTTGAAGCTGCATGGTCAGCGCAACCCTTACTGGTGAATGCTTCGGAGATGACATATCCAGCTCAGCAAATTAAAGTTTGTAACCTTTAAAAATTCTTTGACAGCAGTCACAGCATAAATGCTGTTTTCCCCAATAAGTCACTCTCTTTTCTACCGATTAGAGAGGTTTTCTTTGGGTCTTCTAAAGCTCTTTTTGAGTTATCCTCAGCTCGATTGCTCTCTACTTAAGTATTATTTCTTCAGTCTTTTTCAAAGAGTAGTCTAAAAACCTAAAAAGATCAGAAGTATACTGGTGCCTTTGCACTCAAAGAGAAAATATCAGTTTAAACATCTGACAGTGAGATATGGTCCGGTAGCTGAAAAAGGGACCTCACTTTGAAGCTGACAGTTGTCCAGCCTGCCTTTGCACACTAAGGATCTTTTTGTTTTGTGGACAAACAATTCCTTTTATCACTGCCAAAGGGCTCAGAAATCAAAACACAAGTGGGTTTTTTTTTCTTCCTGAAAAAAATTTCCGGACTCTGTATGGTAATTCAGGACTGATCAAGTTGGGTAGATTCTAGGCAATAAATTCAATTTCTCTTGTAGTCTCTTTTCACATTTTGTCAGTGAAAGGGTCGATGCTCTCTCATCTGGTACCAATCTGAAAATAAATGAAACATAAAACATCCAGCATTTTAGAAACTGTGAACGTCCTTAAATATACTGGTATTATCCGATTTCAACAATTTAATGAGTTGCTGATATATTTTTTGACTCAAGTGTTTTGTTATGGCCTCCCCAACTTAGTGTATTGCTTTTAGATACATGTAATTTTCCCTTTGTGTATTACACTTTTACAATGATTTTATATGTGCATGATTTGTAGAGGAAATGTATAAATGATTTTGAATATGAATCTCAATTTGGGGGGGGGGGGGAGGTGGGTGTATATATTCAATGTCTTCATATAAGTTTCACATAACTATGTTTTGCATTTCATATCTTATAAAGTCCTGTAAATTGTTCTTTAAAAAGGCAACCTACATGTACATGTAGCCCTACAAATATTGTTGTTTTTCATGAATAAATAGATGTTGAAAAAAAGTATTAAATATAGGCACTACAGCGGAAACTCTGTATAAGAGCTCTGATATAACTAGATTCCTGGTATAACAAGGTAATTTTGCTGGTCCCAAGTCTTTATTTTCTTTTGATGGAATTACCCCAGATATAAAGAGATTCAAGATAACAAGATAATTTTCATGGTCCCAAGGTCCTTGTTATAGTGAGTTTCCACTGTATTTATTCAAATGGTAATGTGCTAAATTAGATAACTACTGCCACAAAAGTCAAAAAATGCAGGCTTGGGAAACCTCACTATTTCTGTGACTCCTGCCAGGTTTGAATGGAATCAGCTAAGCATGAAATTGGTCTGTCTGTTGTCACTATTATGAGATATTTTCACCTTGTTTTTCTTCAAACCTCATCAAGCATGAACCTACATATATTTTGGGTCAACAGAGTAACCCACAATTACATATACACCAAGGTAAACGTATTAATCATTTTACAGCGGAACAGGAAATAAACCGTCTTCTGGCATGAATGAATATAAGCCCTATTATTTTATAGGTCAGGTAAATTTCTGGTTTTTGCATGGAAATGATAATCTAACATCATTCTGAAGTTTTCCAACTCCATGTGGCTTGATAACCTAGGTAATATACACTGTTAATTTACATTCAAAAATGACTATATATATCCTAATCATCAAAAATTGTTTTGATTTGTACTATTTCAGACTGCATTCTGGTATTATGCCATGTATTCAAAGTATCAGCTTTGAGTATTACATACTCAACTCTAATATGACTTAACTTCTTTTTTTTAAATGGTATGTGAGACGAGAATCTAGGAATCAATTTTACTTGGTCTTACAAAAATGACATTAATCAAAGCATGCACACATTAGCAAATGATCACATGCTAAAAAAGAATACACTAAGTCATTGTCATGTGTCATCCTATTACAATAAACAATGTATAAAAACAAAACAAAACAAAACAAATCAAAGAGAGGAAAATGATACTTCAATTACTCATGAAAGCTACACTCGGTTTTGCAATGTCAGATGTTAATTGCACATGACTGCCCTCCCTTGTGGGAATATACATGTAAATTGGATACATGTATATTAGGCCCTAATATACATGTACATGTACATGTAATTAAATTTGTAAGCACATGGTTTTCAGTGACTTTCAGCCATTATTACAAAGAAAAAGGAATGGCATAAAGTTGGAACCTTTCTGTTTGTAGGGCACTTGAATAAGTGCATTTGAGTCAGATCTAGAGTATAATCTACAGCTCCTTGAAAAGGGAGTAAATTGGATCAGGGGGTGAATCAAGGATTTTGGAAAAGAGGGAGGTACATGATCACAACTAAAATAATAAACAGTAATTGGGTCTTTTGTGTGTGGGGGTGTGGGTGTGGGTGTCCTTTTTATTCTACTACAAGTAAACGTACAAAAGGATAAAAATATACTAAGCATACTGACAAGGTGTATTAATTACAGGATAATTCAATGGGGTGGGTATGGGGAAGTTGTGACCCCCTCCCCCCCCCCCCTACCACACTTCTGCCAACGGACTGGATCCTTGAAAATAAAAGATGGTTCATGGGTTACTTAGCAAAATAGGGCATAAGAAGAGAGATGGAGAGAGAGATAGAAAAAGAAAGAGAAAGAAAGGAAGAATATATAAAATATATATTTAAAAAATATATACCCCACCCCCCCCCCCCAGGACAACTACCCCCTGGACAATTACATGTACCCTGATAACGACCCAAGAATCCGCAGGTATAGTTGTCCAAGGAGTAATTGTCTTGGGGTGGTTATCCTGGGGGTAGTTGTGCGGGGAGGTAGTTGTCCTGGGGGGGTGGTTATCCTGGGGGTAGTTGTGCAGGGGTAGTTGTTCGAGGGGGTAATTGTCATGAGGCAGTTGTCCTAGGGGGTAGTTATCCTAGGGGGTAGTTGTCCTGGGAGGTAGTTGTCCTGGGGGTAATTGTCCTGGGGTAGTTGTCCTGGGGTATTTGTCCTAGGGGGTAGTTATCCTAGGGGGTAGTTGTCCTGGGAGGTAGTTGTCCTGGAGGTAATTGTCCTAGGGGGGAGTGTCCGGGGGATAATTGTCCAGGGGGTAGTTGTCCGGATACGGTGGAAACTAACTATTAATTGAAAACTAACATTACTTAGGGTAACATCAGTATACTTGAGAATCATTTTACAAAATGCAGAAACACTGTATTCTGTAACTGACAATTAATGCCTTTAAAAAATTTAATAATTGTATATTCTTGCATTTAAAAGTGATATTCTACTTTCGATCAGAGTCAGTGAAATGAGCAATGGAGTCATTGATTCAATTGAGGATAATGAATTTGCATAACAGAGTTATTCATGACTATATGCCCATTGTGTTCAAACTTCAAGGTGATCATTTTCAATACATAGCAAGCTAGCCCCCATTCCAACACAATCATGTAGGCCCAATGCACACAGCTAAGCCTATGGAAGAGTACCTCAACTCATATGGACCTACTCGAGAAGGTCCATGCTCAACCAAACACCAGCGATACGATCCTCTACTAGATCTAGTTAACGAAGTGAAGTCATCACCCCCGGGCTGCAGATGCTGGTTTCGCAAATCGCAACTCGATCGTCACCACAATGCACTTTGAAAATGAACTCATGAATTACACATTGATCTTCATCACACGCATATTGATCACTGTTAACTTAAAGTTATATCACATCCAATATACATTACCTGAACTTCAGGGCAGGCTGAACAGAGATTCGTGTCGCTTGAAGCTAAGCTGATGTTTTGATGGTTTCGCCAGTCAGTCTCCGTTGATATATACGCTGCGAAATGACCTCAGCATTATTACGCTAGTGCTAGCAGACGACTCCAGTGAGCTCCCGCGAGTTTGCACGCGCCCCGTTAAACAATACTCGGCACGCACTATGCGCTAATCTACGTTACGTAATGCATATACATAACGTCATCCGCAAACAAACTGGATTCGGGTAACCCAAAGCTGAATCAGTGTACCCATTCAACCGTGCTGCTCTAATAGACTTTCAACTTCCGAATGACGCACAATATTGTAAATAGTTTCTTATACCAAAGACAAGTGTCACCGGGTGATCACGGGTCATCGGACATATAAGTATTGGTAAACTGAAGAAGAAAAAAAAATGAGAGAGGAGAAAGGAACGCGGAACCTATCCGGGACAATTATCATACATCCATATACGGATATAGCCAACTACAAAAACGAATTGATCCCATATATCCTACTTATGTTTATTCATACACCCGTTGTATTGTTGCCTATTATTTCCTGTAAATAAACCTTTATGTAACGTGGGATGTGAAATAATAAGACAATAATAAACTGAACTAAACTGATCCATTGGCTTCCTGTATATAGGCCCCTTTATGATTATTTGAAGGATTTGGCAAACGGGGGCCGCTTCCGAATAATAAACCTTAGAGCGGCCAAAGTTTCTTCTCACGAAAGTCTAAGATTATGGGGTGGCCGATAATACATGTAGTAATATGGAATATAGGAGGAGAAAGACCACCGGTGTGTTTTGTTTTGTTCCGGGTTTTGTTTTGATTTGTCTTGTCTTGTTTTTGTTTAACCTTTCACAATGTGCATGCCATGTTAGTAATCAGTGAACTGAAAATGAAGAGTAGTTTAAGCCTGATTCACATCACGTATAGGGAAAAACTGACATGAAAGATCCTAGAATAGTGCGTTCTTCACGTGACGGGTTTGCTAATGTTTTAGGTGTTCAAACAAAAAAGTTTTCATCAACATAATATACTCAGTTTTATAAAATAGAATAGTTGTATGATTGTTAAAATTCTACCAATTACCTGTATACATAACTGATAAAGCATTATCAAAACTTCTATTAAATGAAAGAAATATGGCAGAATAAACTCCTCTTGCCTTTCCTAAAGTTATCAATTCTTGATGTTACTCTGATTTAGCTAGAAATCAATCCAACAGAATAGGTAAGTTATACTCTAAATAATAAATGAAATCGATGCAGGGTTGCGTTGCGTAGAACTGAACCTTACCTTTAGTAATATTATTGCAAGTCAATAATCTCTTTTTAATCAAACTTGATAATGCATGTAACTGATTTGGGTGTCTCAAAAGACCACCTGTCATTTTTTGTTTCCCTTGAAACAGTGTTTCTCATTGCCTGCGTTACCTTCATAATCGGCGAAGGCCGTCTTTGTATTCCACAGTATTTCAATTTCACATCTTTTACGTCTGCATGTATTGTGCACTCTTAAAAATGCGGGGTCGCATATTGCGTGGTCGAATTTATTCGAATTTATTCGACCACGTTTCGGGGTTGTTTTCGATCAATAATGCTCCCGCTGCATTAAAATGACCAGTTTTTGCGTGGTCATCTCTAAAAAAGGACTGGTCAAAAAATGTACCAATGCGATTGGTCAACACCATATGGGTTATTTCCAAAAATATGTTGGTCACAATGTTCCAATTTCACTGGTTAATCACTAACCATTTGAAATATTGCTTATTCATCAGCAAAGTATTGGTCCGACTTCTACTTGGTTAAACGTTGGGCCATTGTCATGAATATTCATGATGTATCCTGAATACCCATGAGCAACCGTAAACAACCAGAATTTATATATATAAATGACACTTGATTTTTAAGTTTTTATGCAATGATTGCACTTTGAAATGTGATGAAAAATGTATGTATACTAATTATTATGTTGTACATATTCAAACATGTAATTAGGTTTAAGATCTAAAAATCTACATTAGAAAATTAAATTAAAATCTTTAACCACTTTTAGCAAGCACTGCAATACAGTCCCTATATAATAAAGTAAAGGTTTTCAGGATATATAGGTATAGGATAGGTATAGGATGTAGGACTATAATAGGAGTAGGGTTAAAGTAGGATGATAGGGGTATGATATGCTATACGATAGGAGAGGATAGGTTATAGGTCATAGTGAGCAAAATACATGTATACAAAATATGTTATGATATAACTTGACATTGAATGTATGACATTTGCTCCGGCGGCAATTGCTCCTGCGACAAATGATCCTAAAAATACGACAATTGCTCCGCGATAATTGCTCCGTCGACATTTGCTCCTGCGATAATTGCTCCGACGACATTTGCTCCGACCGAAGATAAAATGAATATATGAGACAATTGCGACAATTGTTTCTGCAACAATTGTTTTGTCGACATTTGCTCCGATCGAGCGACAATTACCTACTCCGCGACAACTGCTCCGACCGTCGATAATAATGAATATATGCGACAATTGCTCCGCCGATAAAAATGAATATGCGACAATTGCTCCGCGACAATAAACTCAGTAAATAGAAATAAATATTTGCTCCTCGACAATTGCTCCGTCGACATTTGCTCCGGCGACATTAGCTCCGGCGGAAAGCACTCGATCCGCCGACATTTGTTTCATTCGAGCGACAATTCCTTCGCGACATTAGCTCCGTCAAATAAAATGAATATGTGACAATATCATTGCTCCGCAACAATTGCTCATGCGACAACTTGTCCGCCGACATCTGTTCCGTCGGCCGTCGTTAATGCTTATGTATGTGACAATTGCTCCAACGACAACCTTATATAAAATCCTCATCAAAAGCAAACACAACGAATTCAGAACAATAGCTGTTGTTGGTGTTTCGGGATTTGGAAATAAACCTTTTTAAAGATTTTTTCTACCACTTTCCCTTGTGATTTTGCCTATACCTATTAATTATTCATCTATATGTTTTATTATTTTGTTCCCCCCCCCCTCTCTCTCTCTCTCTCTCTCTCTTTCTTTATCTTGGGCATTTTTAACACAACTGAGTAAATGATGGCGAACATTTATTTCTAAATTATAGCCATTCTATCTACTAGTCATGACACTTGCTGGTGGGGAAAACAAGCCAGTCCTGTATGTGGGTTGTTGCGAATTGCTAAAGTTCATAGGTTCAATTTATAGTGAGGGGAAGGGAATATACGCCCAAAATATGGGGAATTGGTGGAATTAAGTGTTCGCTCCCGGGCCTCCCGCCACGTGGAGCTTGCATAATGCCTCGCAAACAAAACAAATTGACATATACATGTATTATACTTATTAATATGGCAGTACTCTATCAAACAGAAAATATCATAATAATACCTCTAGCTCCCTGACTCCCTGATGCAGAACTGCATGTTTAAATATATATATATATATATAAACAAAAATAATACAAACGTGAAAGATAGAATAATTTATACCAGTAATACAAAAGTACGACAATCATTCTGGGTTGCCAAGTTCAACTTTTTAAACTGGTCAAGCGGGGTATTAAGTGTTCGCTCCCAGGTCTCCCTCAGCGTGGAGCTGACAAACGCCTTGCAAACAAAAACAAACAAATATTGACTAAACTGTACAGCTTTCTTTTTCTCTCTCTAAGCTGGTCATAATTATGCCTGGAACCAGCTCCCCGGCTCCTGCCGCGCTGAGCTGGTGTCGGCTTATTAAGAACAAAACTATAAAAAAAACACACACACACAGAAACAAGAATCAGAGCAAACGTCAAATGTATGGCAGTGAAAGGAAATATATAAACCAATAAGCCAATAAGCAGTTAGAGGTACGGTAGTAATTGTCTCGACATACATGTATTTCGAGATATTCGAGATATCTCGAGGCAATGATATTGTCGCATATTCATTTTCTTCGACGGAGCTAATGTCGCGGAGGAATTGTCGCTCAAATGGAGCAAATGTTGGCGGAGCAATTGTCGCAGGAGCAATTGTCGCATTTCTATCGACGGAGCAGTCAGTTGTCGCGGAGCATTTGTCGCTCGATCGGAGCAAATGTCGACGGAGCAATTGTCGCATATATGCATTTCTATCGACGGAGCAGTTGTCGCGGAGCAAATGTCGCTCGATCGGAGCAAATGTCGACGGAGCAATTGTCGCAGGAGCAATTGTCGCATATATGCATTTTTATCGACGGAGCAGTTGTCGCGGAGCAATTGTCGCTCGATCGGAGCAAATGTCGACGGAGCAATTGTCGCAGGAGCAAATGTCGACGGAGCAATTGTCGCAGGAGCAAATGTCGTCGGAGCAATTGTCGCAGGAGCAAATGTCGCCGGAGCAATTATCGCAGGAGCAAATGTCGACGGAGCAATTGTCGCAGGAGCAATTATCGCGGAGCAATTGTCGCGGAGCAATTGTCGTATTTTTAGGAGCATTTGTCGCAGGAGCAATTGCCGCCGGAGCAAATGTCGGTTCCCCGTTGACATTAGCTTCTTTTTTTAAATCTTTGAAACGTGGATGGTACACGCGCATCCGGCAGAAGTATCAACCCCGTCCGACGGGAAATGACCACGTTGCGTGGTCGGAAGAAATGACCCCGTACGTTTTGACGGGGTTATAAGGTAATGATCATTAGTATGCGGGGTCAAATTATGCGGGGTCAAGTTATGCAGAAATGACCACGCAATCGTGGTTAAATTTTGACCACATTCGGGGTCGAAATGTAACCACGCTATGTGGTTACTTTGGGTGACCCCGCATGGCGGGGTCAATGTGACACCGCACGGGGTTTGTGCATAGTTGATCCCGCATGCGGGGTCATTTGTAACCCCGTTTGGGGTTATTTCTGACCACGCATTTTTAAGAGTGTGGCATTTTCTTTAGAAGACATGAATATTGTTTGTGCCATCGTTTAAAGAGCAGAACATCCTTACTGAAATATAGGCCGATAAACATCCTAAACCATATTTAATGTCATATTATAAGAACATCTGCAGATCGAAGGAAGTTTGTACTGACTAACTTTCATGATTGTCATATGACCGATCAAGACCCCAGAGTCACACTATACTAAAATTAGTAAGAGCGCTCATATATTTTTTATAGACCAATCAACAAGAACGTTCTATAGCGGCACGGTTCGTTTTTCTTCACGACATTGACGATAACTCATCTCATTTTCACCTTTAATTAATCTTACATCAATATTCCGATTCGTTTATAGATTCGTTTATAGATTCGTTTATTACAAACTTTATAATCAAACATGAGAATAATGTGTTAATTTCACAAGAAAACGTAAGGAAAATCACAACGCATGATGAAACAACGTATCCCCCCCCCCCCAAAAAAAAAAGAAAAGAAAAAAAAAGAAAAAAGAAAAATGAGGTGGGGGTGGCCTGTAGTATCACCCCCCCCCCCCCCAAAAAAAAAAAAAAAAAAAAAAAATATATATATATATATTTTTGGATAAAACAAATAAGAATCATTACCTTAAAACTAATAATTATCCAAAATCATTATGTTTGATCTTGAAATACCATCACATTCTTTAATGAAATAAAAAAATACCATAATTTCAATGTGAAAATATTGAAAATTTGCTCGCTCGCCGTTGTTATTCTCAATGAACTGATTAAAGGGGTTTCGTCCATTTGGCGTAGACCCGTGCATCCCTTCTTTTCATTAAAAACCATTTTGGGATGCTCTAAAATGCAAGGTTTATAAACAGATTTTCGAAAAAGTCCCGGGCGTGGGAGGGGGATACACCCCCTCCCCCACCGTTCCCCGCTCGGTCGCTTCGCTCCCTCGCCGGTCATCAGGCGAGCATAGCCGGGGGGCAACCGCCCCCCAAAAAAACGCTAACAAAAAAACAAAAAAAGCGAGAGCAAAAATGCGGGGAAGTGAGAGAAAAGA
Organism: Heliocidaris erythrogramma; assembly: GCA_025617745.1. Classification (NCBI taxonomy): domain Eukaryota; kingdom Metazoa; phylum Echinodermata; class Echinoidea; order Camarodonta; family Echinometridae; genus Heliocidaris; species Heliocidaris erythrogramma. Next base: position 1,306,019 of record CM046871.1, on the reverse strand, counting down.
GCCTTTTAAGGCGCTACAAAGCAGTCAGGGCGTCGCTAACTTTCCGCCTAAAAGGTTTGCTACAAGCCGTTATTTTTTTCTCCAATTTGCTAAAACGTCAGAGCGCGGGAAGAGGGAAACCCCCTCCCCCTCCCTGGACCAACTTCTGATACATGCAGTTCAGTATTGCGTATTGCGTATTGCAGTCGAACTAGCGGGCGTCGAACTAACTTTCTGCCTAAAAAAAGGTGCTACGAGCCGTTATCTTTCTCTCAAATTTTCTCAAACGTCAGAGCTTTCGCACTTCGCCCGGGAAGGGGGAAAATCCCCCCTCCCTGCACCCCCCTTGGGAGCACGCTTTGCGTGCTCATCAGCAATGCTCACAACCGCCCCTAACTCTTATGATGCCCGTCATCCATCGCCCCCAATCATGAACGCGGATCGACACCCCTGATGAAAGCCAAGGGGAAAGTCCCGAGCGAGAAGAAAACAAGAGAGGGAGAAGAAAAGGGAGGGGGGGGGGGGCTAATAACCGGTAATTTTGTTAACACTATATGTAATTCAAAACATCATTATTTTAATCTGTTAATTATATGTTAATCGTAATAATATACAGTATATCTCGAGTGATCACTGACGTCATTCACACGGGGAGTGAAAATATATAAATATTAACTCTATATTCACTCCGAAACAAGTGATCACTAATATGACTCCGGGGGGAGGGGAGTGAAAACAGAGTAAAAATTCACTCTAATCTCCTATTTTTTTTCTTTTTATAAAAGAGCCTATTTATCTAGCGGATTATGCGGAAACGTTAAAGTGCCATTCTACTTGACGACATGACGAGATATTTCAGCTTGTCAAGTCGACTTAATATCCATATCATTATCATGTCGACATGTAAAGATATTTAATTTACCATGTCGACTTATTAACTTTTATTAGTCGAAAATAAATTATTTTGCGAAGTCGACTTCACAAAAAGTGTATGCCATCATGACGACATATACTGCGGAAGCTTTAAAGTGCCATTCTACTTGACGACATGCATGACGAGATATTTCATCTTGTCAAGTCGCCTCAATATCCATATCATGTCGACATGTAAAGATATTTAACTAACCATGTCGACTTATCAACTTTTATTAGTTGAATTATCTTGCGAAGTCGACTTCACAAAAAGTTTGTGCCACCATGACGATATTTATTTATGTATTTATTTATTAGAACATATTTAAACAAGATAAAAACGATCAGCACAGAGGCTGTTTTATATACATTGTAGTCCTGTAACATATTGAGAAATATAAATTATGATGAACATAAACAGAACAATAAAAAGTTGTATACATATAATAAGAGCAGAACAATAATGTATTGGGGGGGGGAATAGAAGTGAAAAGTGTACTTATGAAATTAGATATATTTCAATGGATGCTGTGCCGGCGGGCCTCAGTCTGCCACCAGAAAGCACAGCAGCAAACAGCAGCCGAAAACAAATCCCAGAGTAGCCAAGAGATAATAAAGAGGCCTTTTCAAGATTGCTAGGCCTTATTTCAGTAATTTTCAATGAGAAATTGACCAGAAAAAATTATTTCAGGACCTAAAAAAAAATCACGAAATTATCAAGGCCCGAGATAGAGAGTGAGATAGAGAGTAGATATTATAGTTGATCGGTTCACCAGCACATCCGAGCTCTGCGTCCGCTCCATAACAAAGGCTACCAGCGAAAAACTGAAAGTCAATCAGAGGCCCGACCGACATTGCAACACAAATATGTGCACTCACAGACTGCTTAACAACAAATAACATCGGCGAAAACAATAATTAACTACCAGGGTTCTGAGGCAGAAGTGCCTACGAAAAATAACCCGGTCTAAATTAAATGTATAGCGAAAAGAAAAAAAAAAATTATCAGTTGAAACATAATTATGCTTAATAGCATTAAGGGAAGACGTATTTTGTAGGAAAGGAGGCAAATTATTCCAAACCTTTGAATCTGAAAACATAAATGACTTTTTGAAACATTCCAAATTAGGTTTAGGTGTAACGACATTCAGAGTATTATAATTTAGAGTTCCCAAGTCATGTCTATCAACAACTATTTCAACATTATTACATAGTCTGTTTGGGGCTAATCAATGTACACCTAAACATAAGGTTTGCTAAAAAATAATCACGTCGTTGTTCAATAGTTAACCATGTAAGATCCTTCATTATGCTTTCTGTTAATAATAATTATAATAATAGCTGTTTCTTATAAAGCGCCTTACCAGTTACAATGTAACCGAACAAAGCGCTTACAGCATTATTACCCCGGTCACTGGATTCATTTGCGATTCTGCACATTACAGTGCACATTCTCGCCTGTTTCCAAGCGCGCACATGCTAATCCAACCACAATGACGTTCGCATCCTATACCGGGTACCTTAAACCTGGGTGGAGAGGAGCAATGTAGATAAAATGCCTTGCTCAAGAGCATGATGATAATTTATAAAATCAAAGTTACTATAGTGACCTAACGTGCAGCTCTCTTTTGTAGTCATGTCAGTTGTGAAAGTGCCCGTACTCCAATACAGTTTCCCCAAACTCCGGGAAGGTAGTCGACTTGGTAAGATAAATTTTATGTCGACATGACGACATGAACTTTTTGTGAAGTCAACTTGGCAAGATAATTTATTTCGCCATGTCGACTAATAAAAGTTGATAAGTCGCCATGCCTAACTTAAATATCTTGACATATCGACATGATATGGATATTAGATCTTTAGATATTAGATTATACATTAGATCTTTTAATAATTTGCGCCTTGAGCATCTAATCAGGATGGAAAAGTGCGCTATACAAGTCACATGTATTATTATTATTATTATTATAACTGACTGCAATGACAGTTTTGTTTCTTCGGTTACAGTTCTTGAGGAACTTCCATCTGACCATGCGGTTGTGAAGTGCCTTATTGATATTGCCCATCCTCCTCCAACGAAGAAAACGATGTGTTATCGCAAGTTACGTTCTGTGGATATGTCGTCTTTCAAAGCTGACATTACTAGTTCTTCTCTTGCAGCCTGTCCTGCTAATGACCTCGATTCTCTTGTTTCTCAGTACAACAGTGTTCTTCGAGGTGTTCTTGATTATCATGCCCCTAAAAAAGAGAGAGTCATTTTTGTTCGACCTCACTCCCCGTGGTTTTCGGTTTCTCTTCGTAAAGAAAAACAGAAAAAGCGGCAACTTGAACGGAAGTGGCGAAAGTCTGGTCTTACTGTTGACAGAGATGTCTATGTTCAACAATGTAACATATATCGTGACCTCCTGTCCAGGGCCAAATTAAACTTTCACATCAACGAGATTTCCCAGTGTGATGAACGCAGCCTGTTTCATGTCATTGAAAAACTTTGCCATGGTAATCAGGCTCCAAAGCTGCCACAGCATGAGAATCCCAAGGATCTCGCGGACAGGTTTGCGGATTTTTTCGAGCAAAAGATCAGAATCTTGAGAGAAAGAATAATTAGATAATGTGACACAGCCATGGGCGCCAATGCTCACAGGAATTCTATTCAAGTGGGGGGGGGGGGGGGGGACACACCCCATTGTTGCATCCAGGTGTGTCCCCCCCCCCCCCCCCCCCCCCCCCCCCACTTGAATAGAATTCCTGTGAGGATTGGCGCCCATGGACACAGCCGCCTCCACTCTCTATTCAGTTACATGAAGTTTGCCAATCTACCTTCACTGATTTTGACTTTCTGACTCCTTCTGATGTCTTGAAAATAATTAAACAGGCTTCTAAGACATCCTGTGAACTTGATCCTTTGCCATCATCTGTTTTCACTTCATGCATCGATGAACTTCTTCCTGTGTTGACGAATATCATCAACCAATCCTTGGAGAAAGGCTATTTTCCTGATCTTCTTAAGGAAGCTTCTGTCCGACCCTTGTTAAAGAAACCACATTTAGATCCAGAAGTCTTGAATAACTACCGTCCTGTTTCTAGATTATCATTTGTATCTAAGCTTATTGAGAGAATAGTAGTCAGTCAAACTCAAGAATATCTTGATGATAATAGTCTGTTTAATTCTACCCAATCTGAATATAGAGCTTTCCACAGCACTGAGACAGCTCTGGTTTGTGTCCAAAATGATATCTTGTGTGGTCTTGATAAGAAACAAGAAACAATATTGGTACTTTTAGACTTTTCTTCCGCATTTGAAACAATCGATCTTTTTTGTCTAAAGCAGAGATTATACTCACGTTTCGGGATCAGTGGCACTGCTTTGCAGCGGTATGTATCTTATCTATCTGGATGTTAGAACGTGGGCACTTCAGAACAAACTTTCTTTGAATGAGTCTAAAACTGAACTTTTACACTTTCATTCAAAGTATTGTTCTAGTGTCCCACAAATTAGTGTAAAGATGGGGCAGTCTGTAATTAAACCATCCAATATGGCCCGTAACATTGGTGTTGTTATGGATTCATCCCTTACTATGTCTTAAAACGTTGATGCAATTTGTAAATCTGCTTTTGTAGCTATTAGAAAAATAAGCAAAATTCGTAGGTTTCTCGACCAGAATACAGCCCATCGTCTTATTCACGCTTTTGTCACAACTCGGCTAGATAGTTGCAATTCTCTTCTCTTTGGTCTACCTGCAAAAATGATCTCAAAGCTCCAGCGTATCCAGAACACAGCAGCTCGTCTTGTTTCCTGCATTCCTCGTTCTTCTAGCATTACCCCTGTTCTTCAAAAACTCCACTGGCTTTCTATCACTTCTCGTATTACCTATAAAATTCTCCTTCTTGCTTTTAAGTCTTATCATGGTTTCGCTCCTTCATATCTTTCTGCACTCCTTCCTCGATATAAACCTGTCCGGACTTTGCGATCTGCTTCTCAATCTCTCCTTTCTCGATCTCATACTTCCTACAAACAGTATGGTCAACGTTCTTTTTCCTATGCAGCTTCTTTTCTTTGGAACAATCTCCCCTTTCAAATTCGCAATGCTAGTTCTGTTAATACTTTTAAACTTATGCTTAAAACCCATCTTTTTAAATCATAAATCTTAAATCTGATATCCCTATATGGCCTTTCCATCCTTTATGTTTGTGTAGTTATGCAAGGCCTACTACTACTACTATTAATTTGTGATAAGTTTCATATTTTGGTTGTGCTTTGTAATTTTTACTATTATTGTGTACTGGAGGGTATTAATTGATGTAATTTGTTGTGCAAAGTATTTGGTTTCTTTCTAGTCAACTTTCATCATTCCTTTGTCTTTTCGACCGCTTAGAGGCAATTTTGCAATTTGCGGTATATAAATTGATTATTATTATTATTATTATTATTAAGTCGACTTGACAAGATAAAATATCTCGTCATGTCGTCAAGAAGAATAGCATTCTAACGCTTCCGTAAAAAACAAATGCATTGCAAGCAGTCGACATGCAGGAACAAACTCGCTTACCCTGATACCAAGTGGTAATAAACAGGGGCGGATCCAGGATTTAGTATAAGGGGGGGAGGGGGGGGGGCACACAAATGCAGGTTTGAAAAGGTAGACCCGTATTTTTTGTGTTTTGCCAGCTTCTCCAAAAGTCGCTCAGTGGGGGGGGGGGGGGGGGGGGGGTGTGGGTGACCCTCCCCCCCCCCCCCCAAAAAAAAATATGGGGTCCAGTTTCCCTCCATAATTCTCTGCCAAGCAAAAAAAAAGGGGGGGGGGCACAATTGACAAAAGGGCGGATCCTCAGTATGGTAAAAATGCATACTTTTCTTCCAGGGGGGGGGGGGCACGAGCCGGAAGTGCCCCCCCTGGATCCGCCATTGGTATAATAAATACAAGGTTTCTTGCACGAAACAGGCCATTTCTGTATGGACATGATAACGATTATTTGCGGAATCACGAACCTGAAAGTGAGTGAGAAAGTTTTTTTTTTTCCTATTTTCTTTCCCGACCTTTGTAATAAGATGATTTGTGTGAAAGCAGAAAAATTTGAAGAAAAACAGGATGGTGAAAGTTTGAAAGAAATCGGACAAGTAATACTAAAAGTTATCATGTTTGAAAAATGAGATCAGCCCTGAGGTTTGTCTCCGAAGCGCTTTTGCCCGAGGGGCAGTACTCAAAATATATTGTAGATAACATTATAGGTCCTCATGAAAGAAAAAGATCTTCCTGAGTAACAGGGTGCCTACATTTTGAGAAAAAAAAATGACATTTTAGTAATTTTTCATGTTGGAGCAAATGGGGGAGTTGTCCGCCACTACATCACAGTGACATTAATATTTTCCGGCCTATTTGAAATCCCCATATCTACGTATAGCGATTGCAACTTCCAAAAATACATAAATTTCTTATATTTTTATACCAACAGGTGGTCAAAACAAAACGGCTTATTTTTCTTTCTCTATCATGTTACATTCGAATATTGATGAATATAATTATTGATTCGGTGTGATGGGTGGAGTCGAAAAGTTTTGTTGTCAGAGTGGACCTTATTTGACCAATCACATTGCAACACATCTTCGGAGTCTAACAAGGTGTAGTGATCACTTGAAATTGGAAATAAAAGGCTACTTTAAAATATTTTTGTCATTAACAGTCTAAAACGAATAATATTTGAAATACTATAATAATTCTTAAATATTCATTTCAGTATTTTTGAAATATTAAAACGAGATTTTATATTTCATGCTGAACAAGAATATACGAACATCAAATTGACAAAAATGTTAGTACACGTACGTGTATGATGAACGACGTTTAACTTTTCATTCGCGGCTTTAATAGTGACACTTCTGGGCCATTATCAAGCTATCACTCATCATTCATGGCGAAAAGAAAGGAAATGTTCAATTTGCATAACTTTTTAAGCTCCCTCCCAGTTCTTCTGGTGACATTATCGCTACATTATGACGGTAAGATTACTCTATATTACTCGTTTTTATGCTCTGCGTAGTCCCATGTATTTCATTTTGTGTGTACGGTACGGCGTAACAATTATCAGTTCGGGCCACTCAGTCATAGGTACACGCCATTGCCGACTGTGTAGTAACGCAGCCAACACACATCCCATACCTAAACTGCATCACTGTGCATTTTTGGCTATATTTAATTGAATATAATATATTACAGTTTACTTACATCCAAAGAATTATATTGAATAATAGATGATTAAAACTTACCAGGTTGTTTTGTGACCTTTGAAGAGGGTTTCCTGAAATTTTGGGTCCTTTTTGTCGATAACTGCTATCGAGACTGTCCCGTCAGCATCCAGTTTGTATTTTTCACGATTATGATGAAGGGAGCCCTCAGCGCTCGTAGTAGTACCGGCGCAATGGGTTCGTCGATCTCCTACGAAGACCTGAAAGGGCCAAACTGACGACGTAAAAAAAGAAAAAATATTACGTACGTACGTACGTAATATTTTTTATTTTTTTACGTCGTCAGTTTGGCCCTTCCAGGTCTTCATAGAATAGCTTGTGTGCGTAACATTCTGCGTACGTATCAACGGTGCGTAACCATGTAGAGCGGCCTCACTAGTGCGCAACATATTGAGAGCAATCGTGATCCGTATGCAGGTGTGGGTAACAAGTTCCAAAAAGAGAGCTGTAAATGTAAGTTTTTATAACTTTCTACATTTTGTATCTTAACGAACTGATAACTTAAACTCTAAAGAATGATACTTAAGTATTAGTTTGCCCACAAAAACATCCATTTGAAACAAAATTACATCTGTATCCCCAATACCCAGTATACACACATGTATATGATTCTAATGGTCAATATGACCATTGCTTGCTGATGTGGTTCGGGCAAACTCGGAATTGGAATTGAAGTCTTCCGATATCGGCAGTCTCCGGTCACAGGCACAGCTAGCCAATTCTAATTCTGAGTTGGCCCATACTGAGTGAGTATGTCTGTGTGTAATGAGTTGATTTGTGTGTGTCATGTGTGGTTTGATGTCTTGAGTCCTTGACATTTTAATTTTGAAAATCTAAAAATTGCATGTAACTAAAAAAGTCTAGACAGAAATAACCGTCTGTTATGGGGAAATCTTTAATATTTCTGACATTTCTCAACCTTCCCCATAGACAGACGGTACGACCGTGTATCACCAGCAAGTAGGTATGTGCAAATGCAACGGTACCGCGAGCGCCGAGTACGGCGAGAAGGCTTGTTCACATTCTGTTCGCAAGTGACATCGCCTCTGCATACATCCCAATTGAAAATCAGCTCTCTCGAGCGAGCGCAAATCGGCGCAACTTTCTCGAGGCCGTATTTGAGTAGCCCAGATTCTGCACTTTCGATACATGTAAGTTTCAATGTGGACATCCACCATCCAGAAATTGATATCATCGCTTGAAATTTTAGAAAAGTTTTAGCTGTTTTCATCATCGAATTTCATCAGTAAAATGAGTAAAATATTTATTAAAACAGTGAACATAACTTTTGTTAATTATCAAAGTATGAAATGATTCATTTTGACTAGATTCTAGACATGCGCCAGCTTTCAAATAGGTCACGCAGGAAACTCTTACCTGCCGAAATTAAGCGATGCAATTAGCCATAAAATGGGCTATGTCGACTTTGGATAGTTGTACCTGGAGTTAGGCCGCCGGGTGCGCGGGCCAAGAGCTGGCGCTCGGTCGATGATACCCCGCCAGTGGTCTGGCTTCTGACAGACCGCTGGACGTGGTGGGCGCGGCAGAGATGGCGCCTCTGACACTGGTCAAATGTTTTTGTCGTGAATTATGATTTATGAATGAAACATATCCGCATTTCTATGAATTTGACTGTCATTAGACTTTCTTTTCAAATATGATTATGTAATTCTTGGGGGAAAAATAAATTTCAACTTTCTCTTCAATCTGAATTCAATTGATTAAAAAATCAAATTGATGAATATTTTTATTAATTATTCTAATTTAAAATTAAATTTTTTTTAAAAATTATTTTCAGCTTTTATTTTGTGTTTGTTAAATCATTATAAATTAAAAGCCACCCTGAATCAAACTCTATTTTAATGTGTTTTTTATACATAATATTCTTCGTTTTCTACAAATACAATTGTAACAAATATTTTCCATATTTCGCATAACATAAGTTAATTAGCATAAATCAATATACTTACTGTTAAGAAAGTAACTAATTAGTAGCTGCTCCAGGCTCAATTTCAGCTTTCCATTGATACCTAGATCACTTCAAAAGTCTCAGAAATAGAGAAGTTATGCGTGTGTTTATAGTGTGACATGAAATTCCCTCCATATTGGTCACACATTTTTTCATGCCCTCCATTGGTTTTACATTAAGACAGTGGCCGGAAATATGGTTGAAATGACAGGACTTAAATTATCATAACTTTTTAGTTACTTGACCAATTTGAAAGTTGTTAGTGTCATTGGAAAGGTCTCTTAAAGAGCTTTCCTATGATACTATTTGTATCAAGATGTATGCAGTTCAATTTTTTTTGTCACATAGCTACAGCAAGGTGGACGATCAGCCGACCTGAGCCTTCATGGCCTTAGGTCGCGTTGCCGTTACGTACTAGGCTATATACTGCACGGATACGCCACTGAATACAATGCTACACACACAAACACACAGACAAATAATAAAAATACACTTCCGGTTCCGGATATGACCGTCCACTCACTACGCAATATGTGATCATTCAGCAGTTCAGTCTCTATGTACGGAGGTCTAGTGGAGCCAGACGAAGTCTCAACGGAACAACCGACGATACAGAGAGACTGAAGCTTTTGGTCTAGTAACTAACTTACTAGTAACTACATGTACTAGGCCTAGCCCTAGTGACTAGTTGTACTGTCGAGTCTAGTTGTAACTTAATAATAGTATTGTATTGTACTGTACTCTGTAGTACGAACCTGACGAATCATTCTTTACTAAGTCTATAGACAGTTTCATTTGTCTTCACTTCAGTCTTCACAGTGTCACCAGTGGCAACTGACTGGTGTAGCCAGGATTTTGAGTGTAAAAAAAAAAAAAAAATTGGCTATACCCACTCATAGGTACACGCCATTGCCGACTGTGTAGGAACGCAGGCAATAGTCAGTACGGTACTAATATGTATCACTGTGCATTTTTGGCTATATTTAAGTGAAACCCATATATTGAAATGTACTGAAAGATAGCTAATTATGGTGAATAATAGATGATTAAAACTTACCAGTTTGTTTTGTCACTTTTGAAGAGGGTTTCCTGAAATTTTGGGGAATTTCTTGCGAAATCACCTATCGAGATCCGGTCAGAGCATCCATTTTGTATTTTTCACGATTATGATGAAGGGAGCCCTCAGCGCTCGTAGTGGTACCGGCGCGATCGGATCATCGATCTCCACCTCGTTGTTTACCTGTTGTTAAGACAGCTTGGGGGTTGTTAATGAGTTTAGTCTAGCGATAAGGCATTGTTCTCTATGCCGATGATGCTCTATTGTACCGATCCAATCCATCAAGTCACATGATGATACCGAAGCTCTACATCAAGATCTTACCAATGTTCAGGAATGGGAGTGAAAGTGGCTCATGTCCTTCAATGTTGAGAAGTGTGAAGTGCTGACGATCTCCTGCAAGCGTAAAAAAATATGTTGCGCACTAGTGAGGTCGCTCTATATGGTTACGCACCATAGATACGTACACAGAATGTTACGCAGACCAAATCAGCAAGCAATGGTCATATTGACCATTAGGATCATATACATGTGTGTATACTGGGTATTGGGGATACAGATGTAATTTTGTTTGAAATGGAGGTTTTTGTGGGCAAACTGATACTTAAGTATCACTCTTTAAAGTTTACGTTATAAGTTCGTTAAGATACAAAATGTAGAAAGTTATAAAAACTTACATTTACAGCCTTGTTTTTCGTACTTGTAACCCACACCTCCATACGGATGACGACTGCTCTCAATATGTTGCGCACTAGTGAGGCCGCTCTACATGGTTACGCACCGTAGATACGTACGCAGAATGTTACGCACACAAGCTATTCTACGAAGACCTGGAAGGGCCAAACTGACGACGTAAAAAAATTAAAAATATTACGTACGTACGTAGTAATTATTACGTACGTACGTAATATCTTTTATTTTTTTACGTCGTCAGTTTGGCCCTTCCAGGTCTTCGTAGGAGATCGACGAACCGATCGCGCCGGTACCACTACGAGCGCTGAGGGCTCCCTTCATCATAATCGTGAAAAATACAAAATGGATGCTCTGACCGGATCTCGATAGGTGATTTCGCAAGAAATTCCCCAAAATTTCAGGAAACCCTCTTCAAAAGTGACAAAACAAACTGGTAAGTTTTAATCATCTATTATTCACCATAATTAGCTATCTTTCAGTACATTTCAATATATGGGTTTCACTTAAATATAGCCAAAAATGCACAGTGATACATATTAGTACCGTACTGACTATTGCCTGCGTTCCTACACAGTCGGCAATGGCGTGTACCTATGAGTGACGCAGACAAGCTATACGGACAAGGTCGATATTACGACGGGTGGCCGTTCTCTCCCAAAGACTTTTTCAATTATTGCTCCTCGCCGTTAAAGCACTTTGCTTAATATCCTTGCACCTTGCGTTCGGATGCTCCAATCGGTCGGGAAAAGGAGGAAATTTGAGTTTCCATTCCTTTCCTAACTTTTCCCGACCGATTGGAGCATCCGAACGCCTGGCAGTACACCATTTTGAAACGCGTAATAATGGCGGCATCCGGGTACTTCTGGTCCGAGAGGTCCGACAAAACGTCACAGGGCGGGGCTTATCTGTTCAAAATGGCGACGCACACGATCGATATAGGACCTTCTAGCAGACGACAAAATGATATTTCTAACTACTTGTTGACGGCGTTATGGGGGGGACCAAATGTGTTGAAATTCGACATATAAACAGCTAACTAACTAAATCGCCAGGGTTTACCTTCCCTTTAAATTTTCCTCAAACTTCATCTTATTGTCTGATTTTTCTGCTTCTATTAAAACCAAGTAACTCTTGGACCGGAATTCCCCTTTAAACATAATATTTAATAAAAATCTCAGTAATCTTTGCCTGGTAAATCATAAAGAGCCGTTATGAACAAAAAACATATCCTGTAGACTTGACGGCACTAATTTACTTTCGAACTGGGTACCCAAAATTTGATTTAATCACATAGTTTGGGTACCCGTAGAACCCTAATTTTAACCCTAACCTTAACCTATGTGACTAAATCAAATGTTGGGTACCCGGTGGGAAAGTAAATTAGCGCCCACTTGACTTGATCGAAGTGACAAACCAGAGCAGACATGTAGCTTGCCCTAGTACCTTCTTGGTATGAGCATCTTACAAATGTTGTTTTTTGTGTGTGTAGATGGAGAGGCCAAATCAGAGTCGGAAGCCAAGAGGTACATGGAGGCAGCAAACACTTTACTAGCTGCTGGTCAACTTGCTGATGCACTAGCCCAATACAATGCTGCAATAGGTAAAAAGGGTTACCAATCTTAGATATAATGCCACATTGAAATGTTATGTGTAATATGCTATGTGAATGTAAACGAAGAAGCTTGACTGGGGAGGAATTTTTAATTTGTAAACAAATCTTTCGGCATATTACTCCCAGTGTTAAAGATCGTATGCTCGATCTGTAATGAAAAACACAAGTCAGAAAAAATTGGAACCAGCGGGATTCGAACCTGTCATCTACTGCTTGCCGGGCAGCGACTTAACCACCAGGCTATTCTGGTTCACGGCCAAGTCACGACGAACTAGAATCAAATACCCAAGATCCTCTTCTTTCTGACTCATTAATATTCAAACGGTCCGCCGTGGACAATGGTTAGTAAACGAAGAAGCTTGACTGGGGAGGAATTTTTAATTTGTAAACAAATCTTTCGGCATATTACTCCCAGTGTTAAAGATCGTATGCTCGATCTGTAATGAAAAACACAAGTCAGAAAAAATTGGAACCAGCGGGATTCGAACCTGTCATCTACTGCTTGCCGGGCAGCGACTTAACCACCAGGCTATTCTGGTTCACGGCCAAGTCACGACGAACTAGAATCAAATACCCAAGATCCTCTTCTTTCTGACTCATTAATATTCAAACGGTCCGCCGTGGACAATGGTTAGTAAACGAAGAAGCTTGACTGGGGAGGAATTTTACATGTGAATGTAAAATATTATCTACTCCTGATGAACTTTTTAATGTCAAATTTAAATATGTTGGACTAATACCCCTTTCAAACCAAGCACTCACCCGTTTAAGTTACCCGCTTAAGTTACCCGTTACACGGTGAAAGTTTTGGTTTGAAAGGGACACTGGAGAAGTCACCCGCTTAACTTTACCGGTGAACTTCACCACCTCACGAGACTGGATCTGCTGTTTAAGTCAGATTTAATGCAACTCTGTTTTAACTTAGACTGGGAGTTTAAGTTAAACAGGGGGAATTAGTTGACCTTCCCTGGATATTAGCACATAATAGTATTGGCATATGATAGTATCAAACAAGGGAACTATATGGTTTTCATTTCATTAAACTTAATTGGTTCTAGTCCTACATTCAATTGAAATAATTATTTCCCAACTAGGCACCATGAAGGGTTAAAGTGATGAAACAACAGTTAACAGTCTTTACATGTTTTTCATTTTGTCTGTGGATGTGTAGACAATGATCCCAAGAACTACATGGCATACTACAAGAGAGCTGCAGTGTACCTAGCCCAGGGAAAGTCCAAGTTAGCCTTACCAGATCTCAAGAAGAGTATGACTCTCAAACCAGACTTTACCCCTGCTCTCATCAATCATGGCAATGTCCTCTTTAAACAGGGAAGTCTTGCCAAAGCAAGAGAGGATTATGAGGCAGTGGTAAGATTGTTTGATTTTAAATTTAAATTTTGTTCTGTACAACATATCTGTATTTTCTAGGAAATGCAGTTTATATAATCTGCAGCATGCGCATGTACTTCTGATGTTCACTGGCACATTCTAAGTGCTCACATTATTATCATGTAATTAAATGATTTTCTAAACAAAGTCGGCAGTCATATGATAAAGAAGTGATTATTATTTATTATATATTATATTATTTTTTATATTTTTATTATATTATATAATACAATGATCTGCTTTGCTTCTAGAGTACCTACATGTAGTTAGATGTATCGTAATTTTGTAAGTTGTTTGATAATACTAATGCCTTATTTGTTTCAACTTGTTTGTTGTGTTTATCAGTTTGAGCTTATAGTTGCCAAAGAATCTTTTGTTAACAAATAAAAAGTACTGGGCCCTGTTTCATAAAACTTGTCATCAATGACAAATTGCAATAACTGTTATAAGCTACTGAAATCCTTGCATCTGATTGGCTTAGAGCAAATTTGTCAGTGGAAAATCACTGACAAGACACATGATAAATTGCCCCCAGGTATGTAGTCGTTTTCAATTTGCTTCTCTTGATGATGAAAATGTTAAAAGTCCAGTCATTAATGGCTTTTGGACATGTAAGATGGTGAGAGCCAGAAGGGCATTAACTCATGTTTTTACCAGGCCGAGTCGAAACCGGTATCCGTAATATCTCAAAGAAAAAAGATGTTGGAGGATTACGAGTGCACTTCATATCAAGATTAGGCAGCCATATTTGACATTGTTCTGAGTAGCAAGACCGCAGAGGGCAGCAGAGAGGAAAATAAAAGTGGGCACTAGATCAGGTGATCAGCCAGCCATCATGTGATGCCCACGATTTCTTCCTCTCTGCTGCCATACTATTCTTTGCCAAATAAAAGAATTGTTTTACGGTCATTTTGTATTTTTGTTGTCGCTTACGTGGCATTTTTAGTTGTTTTGAATCTTAGTTTGATGAGATCACATCAGTTATATTTGACCTTCGTGTGTGTGTATTACGGTCTAGGGCTGTATTACGGTCTAGGGCTGTATTACGGTCTAGGGCTGTATTACGGTCTAGGGCTGTAATCGTGCGCACTGAACACAGGTGACTCACATTCTGACTTCAATTCTGAATGCGCACGGTACCATGAAGCTTCATTTCCTCTGTCAGCCCTTAATTTTGGGGCAAGAAGAGACCTTTGGCTGTACATCTTAATGTTTTATTTTTATTCCGAAATGTTATTTATCTCGGGAAAATCATTGTTTTATCGATTTGCATTCAGTACTAGTAATTGTCCTCTACGCTGCATTTTAGTTTAGCAATTTTACCTTGACTCCCGTCACTACATACACTCAAATTTTCTGTTGTGGGGAATTCCCGTTCGGGTACCCGGTCCCCGCCCAAAATTTTCTTGTCAAACCCAGGTTTTGAAAGACCTGTGATGACTCGGGTTTAGTCTTAACACGACAAACTTCTCGCTCTTAAACAATATTTAGAATTCAAAACAATGAATTAATTGAATTGAGTTCATTTATACAAAAATGTCTCAATTGTTGTTTTTTGTTTTTTGTTTTAACAGTTGAAATATGATCCAACAAATAAAGAGGCTGACAAGCAACTTGGAATGACTCGGACTGTTGAGGAGCGAATAGTGTTTGGGGATCAGATGTTCAAATCAAATCAACCTGAACAAGCTTTAGATGCCTATTCTAAAGTTATTATGGTAAGACATTAGTACATGTATTCTGGGGTTTAATAGTGATATTTAAGATTAAGTTGAGTTCTAGTTGTGCCATTACATTGTGAAAGACACTGTCTGGAAGCAATTAGGAAAGGTTGGTTATGTAGGTCATAAGAATTGGTGTATGCTGCATATTGGAATCGCCAAAGTGAGAAGAACATAATTGAATCTTCCAGAAGTCATATGCACTGCACACAGAAATCAGTATACGGGACTACACAAACATGTCACATGAAAGTTTGGTCCAAACTTTGCAGCTGCTTCTCGTCATATTTCGAATATCAGGCCATTTGAACAGCAATCGTTAGACTATGATATTCTTACAAAGTCTATAAAAATGGACATAAAAAGAATGAGAAAGCTCACAATATTTTTATTTTACCTTTTCCAGAACTCTATTTAATGTGAAATATCATAGCTGACATTGGATGAGAGAAATACATCAAGAAATGTAGAAAAGTTAGAAAATAATTTCAGTATCATCAGGGCAAATAACTATTGTCTGATAGGATTACAGTTCTGCAGCAAACGGAGGAAGTCAACAAAGAAGTAGAAAAACATAGTTTGAAATAGTTGGGCAAACAGAATTCTACCCTTTGATAAATTATGGTTGAAATATCTTTTCCCTTGTTCTTTTCTCAGTATTTACCCTGGAATGCAGATATGCACAGAAAACGAGCAAAGGTCTACACTGAGCTGGGAGAATTGTACAAGGCTATCGATGACCTCAGATCAGTGACCAAGCTTGTTCCAGACAGCACCGAAGTCTATCTTGAAATGAGTAGGACACATGACAGTATGGGGGATCTGGATATGGCTTTAGAGTAAGTGCTAGTCCTAAGCTGTCGTGATATAGGGATTCTAGAGTTAGTCTGATTAGTGTAGAAATGCGTTCCAGACAGCACTAAGGTCTATCTGGAAATGAGTAGGAGACATGACAGTATGGGCGATCTGGGTATGGCTCTAGAGTATTAGTCCTGGTTCTTCTTGAAATAAAGGGTTGTAGTCTTAGACATGACTGTTCCTGAAATGGTGGTTCTCGAGTTAGTCCACAAGTCTTGGTTCTAAAAGATCTTGGAATAGGAATTGTAGAGTAAGTCCTAGATTCAGTTTGTCTTTAGACAGGGGTTCAAGAATAATCCCTAGTCCTGATTGATGTTAAAATGCTGTTCTAGAGTAAATATTAATTCTTACTGATTTGTAAATGAATTGAATACCTAACAGTAAAGTGACCTTGATATGGTTCTAGGTTAAGTTGTAGTCCTGGGTGGTCTTCAGACGAATAGGATATATGATGATATGACCGTACAGGAAATCTGGCTCTCGTGATATGATAGGGGGATGGTATAGTACTCCCACGATTTGGCCACGGAGTGACCGGTTGCCCCAAGATTTGTGCAAATGGCATGGGGGGGGGGGTCATAATGGCCCCCCCCCCCTCTCTCTCTCTCTCTCTCTCAGCAGTCATCCTTGTATCTAATGTCTTTTACAACTTGTTTCATTTCATGTAAGACTTTTTCCCACGTGTATATTAATGTTATTTTTTTTATTTGCTCAGGGATATCCGAGAATGTTTGAAACTAGATCCTGATCATAAGGAGTGCTTCCCTCTTTACAAACTTCTCAAAAAGATCAGAAGATTTTTAGATGCTGCGGAAAATTACATCCGTGATGGAAGGTGAGTAGGTCCAATCTGTCTCGTTTCCAATGATATATCAATGTACGCAGACAAACGGTGCAAACAAATGTACATTTCTATAAAAACACTTTCCAAAGTTTGTAATGCTATTTGACTACATCTGCGCAACACATGCCGGACTGTACATTTGAAATTGAAATTGAAATTGAAATGGTATTTATTAAAATCCACATGGCAGCCCAAGGGCTGAATGACATGGAATGTACAGAGTAATAAAATATGGTAATAATGTCTAAACCACTCGCAAAATTTACGAACATTAAATGCTCGCGGAAGTTTCTCGTTTTACAGTATTATTATTTCAGAAATCAAAACTTAAATTCCAGAAACTAAACTAAACTTTAGAAAGTCAAAATAGTTGAAAATTTGATGAATTTTCTGTTGGCACCTTTCATCAAAGTTGTGCCATATTTTTTCTATATATATTAAATTACATTTTTAATTACTGTTACTTTTAAGTACTATGAATCACAAGCTTTTCAAATTTGTGTTTTGTCTTCTTTTGTTGCCAAGATATGATGAGGCTATTGGCAAGTTAGAAGCATCTATAGAGTCAGCAGGGAAAGGAGGTGTTTATGAACTCAGGGCAAATGCAAGGATATGCCATGCATATAGAATGGTGAGAATGTCTTTATACTCTTCCTTTATCTTCCTCAATAGAACAGTTCATGGTTAGCCATTGTCCCAAATGACGCCGAATATCCACAAATCTTTAAAACATGGAGAAGTCACACTTTGTATACATTTTGAAATAATCACTCCTACAGCGCTGGAGGTGCTACATAAATAGCCAGTTTGCTTCCCCCTTTCAAAGAATACTTCCACCTGTGTATCATGGAGTGCACTGCTTTGTGCATAATTGAATAATGATTACATAACTTTCATGAGCACGTATCCAGTATTTTATCTGCGTGTATTTCACAGTTTGGTCTGCAATGACCTTTATCTGCTCATGCGCAGACTGTAACCATGAACTGGCTTATTTACAGTGGTGATAATGGATATAATGATGACGTATTCTGGTATTTCCTAAGTCAGATGATTTCAATTAAAACAGTTTTTTGTTAATCTTCATCATAGAATTCATTGATCATGTGTATTTTCTTTTATTTTTTTACGAATAAATGTGAACATTGAAAAACAAAAACAAAAACAACATAATGCTTGTATCTTAATTAAAAATAATTATCTACACATTTTAGGAATAGTGATTAGTTTACAGTACATGAAAAAGCAGTCATTTAATGTTCAGGCTTTTTCTTGTAGTCAATATTCAGAGAAGAATGGTAATATTTATGTTTTAAAATGACCCAAAATGGTCGCTGTAAAAACCACGAACTTTCATGAGTGGTATAATAGTGAAATCTGGATTCACAGTGGCTGAAACATGGAAATTTGAAAAAGAAAAACTTGCATCACCATTAATATTGAAGAATGAATTGTGTTGTCCTTATAATCATGATTATGTATGTTATTGCTTTGCAGGGCCAAAAATTACCTGAAGCAAAAAAGATGTGTACACACGTATTGAAAGAGGACCCAGAGAACATAGATGTACTAATAGATAGAGCTGAGACTTATATACAAGATGAAATGTATGAAGAAGGTGAGTGATCCATGATATCTGGGGTGATATTCTCAAGACTATGCTATCTTTTATGTTAGTGATAGTCTGGGAGCCTGTCCTGAAATAGTCACCCCATTTTACATATGAGATTTGACCCCTTAAAGTCACTTAGACCTTCCGTATCTTTCACAAAAATCTCGTCAGCTCGAACAAAGCCCAAAACTCGGGTCTACTTCAACCCATCTAATGTACATGTATGCGCCAAACTTTGTCAGAAGGAAAGTGTATGACTGTACATACCAGAATAACAAATTTGACCCAAAAAAATCCATCTGGATGGGTTGTCAGACCGCCCCTAAAAATTGGGGCAAAATATTTCTTGTGAGGCCCATGGACCAAATTTTATCATAAGGAAGAGAATTTGACTGATGTAAGAAATGAATGACAAAGCAGTTATCACCAGGGTATCCTATGTGTACTGCTGGTCATAATGCCCAGGGATGCCACTTTTCAGACAAAAGTAGGAATTCCTACTTTTCAACATACTTTTAGCCATAGAAAAACACTTCTTATGTACACAAGGGCCCATTCTAGATGATTTTTCCTACTTTTTTATCAATTCTAAGTGGCATCCCTGAATGTCCAAAATACATATAACTGTGCATCAGCTTTGCTGATATCATTGTGCAACTTATTTGAATACTTTAATTATTTAGGGTTGGACATTTCATTTTCTGCCTGTTTGATATCCATCCTAAATCTTATAGTAATAATATTGATTAAGTGCCTTTCCTGCAGTATGGCAATGTCTATAAAGTTTGTCTATTATTTATTTTCTTCCTACAGCTGTAAATGATTTCCAGAAAGCCAAAGAAGTAGAAGATATACAGAGAACACAAGAGGGATTAGAAAGAGCAAAGAAACTTTTAAAACAATCCAAGAAAAGAGATTACTACAAAATCTTAGGAGTTAGAAGGTAAGTTATCTGAAATCCAGGCTATTGTACTTTGCGACGATAGCCATGGTCATACTCTTCCAGTTGCATCAAGTTTACAAACATTTCTCACAAGTGAAAATTCATAGAAGTTTCCTGTGTGTTTAGTCTTTGTATTATTTTGCATACTTCTTCTTGATAACACTGTTTTCTATGATATCTAACACAGATCAAGGATCCATGCACTTCATCATAAAAGACAAACTATTCTTATTTAAAAACAAAAGGAATCACTATATATAAGAAAAAAATAGTGTAAAAAAAAAACCTGCCAAAGGAACTTGAGGGGTCAGAGATACACTGACCAAAATCTCTTGTTAAGATTTTGTTACTGAAATGCACTCCTGTCAAAAAAGAAACTGTTGCGTGCATTTAAAGGAGAATGAAACCCTGGGGAAATATCCATTTTAATGAAAAGATAGTAAAGAGAGAAGCAATTTAAAAAAAGTTACATCAAAATCGGTTAAGAAATGAAAAAGTTGTGAAAGTTTGAAAAGTCTCGATTTACTTTCTATGGCGATCCTCAAATTGGCTATTTACTTCAATGTGGCAGGTTTTTGTGGACAACTCTCCATATGTTTTGTACACAAAATTTCATATTTTCTCCATTATCTCTAAAGATGCTACTTGTCTCTTTGTGACCTCAACATATGTTGTGTAAAATACATTTTACCATGATATACATAGAGCTAAAAAAGAGACAAGCTGTACCTTGAGAGATAATGGAGAAAATCTGAAATTTTGTGTACAAAACATATGGAGAGTTGTCCACAAAAACCTGCCACATTGAAGCAAATAGCCAATTTGAGGATCGCCATAGAAAGTAAATCGAGACTTTTCAAACTTTCACAACTTTTTCATTTCTTAACCGATTTTGATGGAACTTTTTTTAAATTGCTTCTCTCTTTACTATCTTTTCATTAGAATGGATATTTCCCCAGGGTTTCATTCTCCTTTAATGTTCCCAAATTTCGCAAGTGGTTCAGATTCATGAAATTTGAATCGTAATTGACGTAACATTAGATTTTTGCAGATCGCGTATGTTTCTTGCGTGGAAAATGGCCGTCATTTATAATTCTTTTTTTGTTGTTGTACAGAATTAAAATTCAGTTGAAGGCCTGGCCAGAGATTATTTTGGTTAGAACTGATGTGGTAATATTATATAAGAACATGACCTGGTAGAAATGTATTTTAAGTGGGTTAGAAAAGGAGATTGTGGAGTGATCCATCCTAGTTACAAATTTTGTTGAAAAGTTGAAAAAATTGCCAATTTAAAAAAAAAAAAAAAAAAATTTTAACCTCTCAATGTGTTGCCAATTTAGGGATTTTAAAGCTTATTCTCCTTTTTAAAATTCCTGGCATCAAACCAAATATGGTCATGCAAAAAATGGACATAGTGTGTGCAGAATTTATTGCTCTTTCTACTCATGCATCTGGTATATTTTTTAGAGCTCTGAATCAAAAAGTTATTGAGCCAAACCACAAATGTGGTCAGTTGTCTCTAAAGGGTTAATGGCTATGAAAATGAAAGAATTCAGTAGTCAAGAGGTTGATATCCGTGTTGCCAATGGGAGAAAAGCCAAATTCTTGATTCTTCAAATGGTCTGTCTATGATGATGCAGAGAAAGGAAATTGTGCTCGTCTCATTTTCCTGATGCCTTGTTTGCATGCTACGTTTTTGTCTCTAAGTTTTAACACGCCTGTAATTGTTCCGTTACGAGTGTTGCCAATTGGAAGAATAAATACTGAATCTTCTTTGCCTTCAGTGGGTCCTTACACATGTATATTTTCTCATGTTTAGATACCACTGGGTTCTTTACACATGTATACTTTCTCATGTTTTGATACAGAAATGCAGTAAAAAAAGACATTTTGAAGGCGTATCGTCAGCTGGCTATGCAATGGCATCCAGACAAGCACGCAGAAGGAGAAGAAAAGGCGAAAGCAGAGAAGATGTTCATGGATATCGCTGATGCCAAAGAAGTACTTACAGATCCAGGTATGAGGCAATCGACAGAATGTTTATTGGCTTTCATGCTTTAATCCGTACTTGTATACATGTACCACCCAATCATAAATAATAATAATAATAATTATGATGATGATGAAATGATGGTATAATATGTAGTAGTAATGATAGTGTTAATGGAAACCTTGTACACACAGCCGTCACTACCATCACTGCGTTCATTACTCAGTTTCCATTATTGTTATAAATACAAGTATTTATACGATGATCATTGTGGTTATTAGGATTATTATTATTATAATAATAGTTGTATTGAAATTATGGCAAACATTCATTATTGTTTAATGGCATCTGCCTTTCCCCAAGAGACAATACTGTAAACGTGGAATATTTCGCGGTGTGGAAATTTTCACGTATTTCGCATGAAATGTGCGCGAAAATAAAAACACGTGAATATTTTTGTTTATATATTCTTTTGCCCATGAGCTAGCGCGTCAGCGAAATTAAAAACATGTGGAATTCACTTTACTCAGCCGAGCGCGAAAAATTAATCGCACAAAAATTTCCACTTTTACAGTAGGATATTTTGCCAGTTTTTACAGGTTACTATTTTGGTAATGGTTGTAATTATAATGATCACATCTTACATATGAATATTAGTATTATTGTTGTTGGTTTTTTTTAGTGATTATAATTATCTTTTATGACTGATTATTGTTTTTATGCAGAAATGAGGCAGAAGTTTGATGGTGGTGAGGATCCCTTAGACCCTGAACAGCAGCAGAAAAACCAGGGCTTTCATCACGGTCATCCGTTTGGTTTCAATCCATTCGGTAGCGGTGGCGGTGGTGGTTTCAACTTTAAATTCAACTTCCAATAGACCTTGCTCAATTTCAACTCAGTCTTCAATAAGTTTTAATCCATTTGGCAGCAGCTGTGGTTACATACAGACTGTCATACCTCGAGCTACGTCATTTACTACAGCTTTAATTCCTTGGGATGTAGCAGATGTTTCAACTTTAAATTCAACTTTAATTAGACTTACCTCATTGTTAACATGATCTTCAATTCGTTTTAATCTGTTATCGGCAGCATTAGTTTGAACTACATATATATGTAGACTATTATTATACTGTTAGCTCGGTCATTTATTTATACAGCTTTGAAGGGTACCAATCCCCACAATATACTTTGCTCTGTATGTTAGGGGTTCAATGTTTCTATACTATTTTTAAAATATGATCTTCAAATGTTGATTCTATAAAGAGATATTGCAAGTTGAAATACACTCTCAATATACATTACAGTGACTTGTAAGGAGACAGGTGACGCACCCGTATGCGCTCTTATAGGATATGGGCCCGTGCAGAACCCAACTCCAAGTTCGGTTCCGCGCGAGGGTTTTATGTCATCTTTTATTATCCTCATACCCCGTAACTATTAAGGCTAGACAAAGTATTTTTAGGTTAATTTTATACATTCTGGCTGTATGCAAATTATAGTATTGGGTGATTGGTACACTAATCCTTGAAGTAGCAGTGAGGTTTCATTTTGAAATTCAACGAGTCTAAGCTTCCGCCACGGTTGTTCATTTGGTTTTTAATCCTTCTGTGAGTAGCAAAGGTTCAACTTTTATTTCAACTGCAGCTTGTGGAAGCAAATTATCAACACAATCTTCATATCAGCTTTACTTTCCTCTCGACATCCATGGTGTACCATGTTGTTTTTGTTGCGTGCTAGATATGTACATGCATCAAAGTTTGAATGTTTAATATCTCTCACAAGAGTATCTCAAATCTCCTCATTAGGGAAGTACAGTTAACTTTGCATAAGTCGAATTTGTTGGGACCATAACATATTGTTCGACTTATGCAAAATTCGACTTAGGAATTTAAATAATTTATGTATTGCATAGTTTGGTAAAAAAAATTGATCCAACTTAAGGAAAGTTTGACTTACGTGACTTTGAGTTATGCAAGGTTAACTGTATTCAACTTCAGCTAGTTCTAAAACTCCATCAGCTCCATCCTGCATAATGATCATTGCCTGGCAAAGGGACCTTAGCAAAGGAATTAATCCACTAAACTACCAGAAATCCGCAACAAGTGCCCAAAATCAACTGTAATTCTGCTTAACACAAGACGGTACATTGAATCCCTTGAGCTATGGAAGAATCTGCTTGAACCATTTTTATGATGTGCAATTTTTGTGATTGTTTGTACTGGGACATGAAGGGGAATACATGTATTTGGAATTAGAATGAAATCATCACGATATTTCATTTTTTTTATTATTTAGTAAACGTATTGTCTGTTTGAAGACAGAAAGGCATTAACTCTGTATAAATGATTGGACTTAATGCCTGTCTGGCTCCAAACAGATGATATTCTCCTGTCAAGTCATAGTATTTTCAGTACTATTTTATTACATTCTCAGCACAGCTGGAAGAAATCAATTTAAGTGGTGTATGAAGTATTGCACTACTGAAGTTTCATTTATACAGTTTTAAAACAAAATTATTTTCATTAAGACATAGATTTGTAGAACAGTTCCGGTAAAGGTCATAAAGGTCCAAGAGAAAAAAAATGACAACCATTTGAAAGAAGAAAATACAAATGTATCCCTGTAAATGTTCTCACTGAAATGACAGCATAATTGCAAAAGCAGAGACAAACATTTTCATGTGTTTTAAGAGGGTTCCCCATTCAACGTGTAATCTTCCCTCATTTATGTGTTTAAAATATTTATTACTCACAATATAGATACATTTATAGTTATTCATCGTGTGTAAAAAAAAAAATGCACAAAAGACATTTGATTGCACCTGTCTTTTCATTGCCTATAGTGCCTTTGGGTCTTTATAGTAATTTGTGAAAATTTGATAAATCAATTTGAATTAATTAGGACGATATATGTATTTATATACTATTGGGTAGTCATTGCTTTCTAAGAGGAAATTTGAGAAGTTGAAAATTTGGTCAGCTGTTGTTATTTTACAATATGTCACATACTGTAAATGCTGTTATTTTCGCGTAATTAAATTTTCGCGCTGAGCGACCCCAAAACATATTTGCGGGTTCTTAAATTCGCGCTGCACAATTACCCACTCGCACTCTAAAATGAATTGGATGCAAACACGTATCAATCAGATGAAGCGCGCATTCAAAACAAAGCATAAGAAATCGTGCTAATATTTTCGCGTGTTCTAGAATCCGCGCCCGCCAAAAATAGCGCAAAATCCGCGAAAATTAATGTACCGTGAATATTTCTGCATTTACAGACAAGTTATATATCATTTAAAAGCTAAGAATCTTAGCTTTCAAACTGTGAAATTTAAAAAAAAGAAGATTTTTTTAATAGTTTTGGAAAGTCTCTGGTTTTACAGTAAACCTTGATGTTCTGGGGAGCGTTTCATCAAGCGTTTTGTCGGTGATTTTTACTGACAAATTTGCTCCAAGCCAATCAGACGCAAGGATTTCAGTAGCTTATAACAGTTGTCAGTAAAAATCACTGACAAAATGCTTGATGAAATGCTCCCATGAAGCGCATGAACATTCATACTGAATTATGAAGCCTGATTAAATGGAAAGTAAAACGGCTTGAAGGTCAAAATTTTGATGATTGAAATAATTCTCAGAATATATTTTCATTTGTCGTTCTGTTTTCTTTTACAATTGTCAAGTTCAAAGTCGTTGTATTCTGTTGAGTTTTTATTTTTGTATATTCTTTCCTTTCTAAATTATTTGGAATCGGTGTGTATTTTAGGAAAATATTATTACATTGACCAGCAGTTCTATTTCATCTGTACCCATTCAAAATATTCTGTAGAATGTTTTTGCAGCATAAATGTGATGTTATACGAATATTTGCAAGTGTATAATAGTGAAAATGCACTTCATGCTGGTTAAGTTAAAGAAGTGAAATGAACAAGGCTTTGCAGAGTTCATTTTACCCTCATTGTGACCCAACCTAGTGCAGTGCCTTTCACTATTAACCCTTTCAGGACAGGAATTATTTAAGGGCTAAATTGATCACATTTCGTTCTTCAAATTGGCAACATTCATATGTTTTCTTTTCGTACTACATGGTTCTGATAAGATGTAATGTCTTTAAAAACAATATACATGGTAAAAAACTTCATAGAAAAGTTGAAAAAGTTGCTGATTTCGAGAAAAACAACAATGATTTTGAATCTCTCAATGTGTTGCCAATTATGAGGATTTTAAAGCTCTTTCTTGTTTTTAAAATTCTTGGCATCAAACCCAATATGGACATAGTATATGCAGAAATATTTGCTCTTTCCACTCATGCATCTGGTATATTTTTTAGAGCTCTGAATCAAAAGTTATTGAGCGAAACCACAATGTGGTTGAAAGGGTAAATGCACAAGATTCAAAACATGCATGACTTGGTTCTATATTAACCTGTTCTCCAAATTGATATGAAAAAAGAAATTAAAAATTCCAAGCAATAAGCCAACAGTTGCAGTAACAGAGGCCACTGTTTTCTTTATTGAATGATATTGAATAAGCACAGTGAAAGATATTTATACTCATCCCAGCCATATTTGAATAATGCACATTTTATTGCGTCTTGCTTTGTATTCGCCAGAGGCACTTACATAAAATTTAGGAAAGAAAATCCATGGCCATTTGAAGTAATTTGACCAATGCCATTGCCTACATTGTACTACATGTACTTACTGGCATGAAGTCTTAAATCAGTTCCCAAACTTTATCTCCCATTTTTATACTTACGTTCAAACTTGATGTCAGGATGACCTCCTTCATTATGCCCTATATGATGACTTGCTAATTGAGAAGTAATGCCTTGCCTAAAATCATTAAATGCTTAATACTTGTACTTCAAAGAGCGATAAATTCATCTACAAATAGATAATTTCAGTTGGATGTATTTTGTGGGTCAACATTGTGTTATGTAGTATTATGATTATGTATGGTTTCCTCCAAGGTATCTTTTTAATATTTGAGGGATATTCAGAGAATATGTCTGTATTTGTAAATAAAAGATTTCTCTATGAAAGAAGTATAGAGTCTCTGAGTCATTGTTTAAGTTTTTCCCTCACAAATGTATGAAGAGTTTCCTGTGGCATTAACATGCAAATGTCCAAAATATAATTTGAGTACGGGTAGAATGTACAAAATCTGAGGCTGTAGGCCAGTTGGCAATGAATTTGGTATGAGTGGGACTATCTTACATTTAAAAGGTGGTCATTTGCATGAAGGTGAAAACAGAGAAAATACGTAGGCAAGAGTAAATGGTAGCTTTGCTCCAGAGCATCACATTTTAATTCTCAACAAAAAATTTCCATATAATGTAATTTCATGACCAAAATATGGATTCCAATTCTGCCATTGTTGCTGTTTTTATTGATCATGAATTCTTTATAAACTGGGGGCCAAAATGAATTGCCCATGCAATCATATTGCAATATCATAACCTTCTGATTGAGGAGTAGAAGCCTACAGGAAACGATGAGTTTTTAATTGTAAGAAGTTAATAAGCGAGTTCATAATTGGCCCATGAGCAACTTTTCCCAAATGACCTTTCCCTTCTTTCATTGGGATAGACATCTTTTCAAAGAAAGATAATTCATAAGCTTGCCAGATATAGCAACTACAGAATTCAAACTATGAAAGAAAGACATCGTAGACCAGGTGACTAGAATGTATAGCACGTCATTGAACACTTGGGAAAGGGCATTGTTTGCATGTTGGCTATCATTTGGCAGACTGTCAAATAGCAACCATCAATGAACACTTTGTTGCTTTCCAGTGGATTTAATGAAAAGTGTAATTAAATGAATATATGAATAATCATTACATCACAGTTGATGATTTTCTCAGTGAATTTTAAACGAACATGCCAGTTTATGTCAAATGACCTTTATCTGCTCATGCGCAAATCCTAATTACGAACTCGCTTATTGCAAGGAGTACATGTGATATAAAAGCCCTCCAAAACGTAATCTGTCGATAATGCAATCAAGCTACGATGGAACCTCATGATAAAGAACACTGTTATAATAAACTCTTGTTATAACAAGGTCATTTTACTGGTCCAACTTGTTAGGATTCTTTTGTTTTTTATCCCGGATATAACAAGGTTTTGATATAGCAAGGTAATTTCAGTGGTCCCAAAGAGTTTGTTATACCAAGGTCCCACTGTACAATGCAGTTACAAGATCAGAGATGGCATAAAAAATGACTTGTCCTTTTACGAAACAAAAACAAAAGCAAATATTGTATACATATAAACTGTACAAGGCTATTGAATGGCTTTGACATTTGATGACCTAAACCGAGTTGATCGACGCACATTTCAGTGTTCCTAAACATTAATATCATGTACATGTACCATAAAAAAAAACTACACATGATAAAAGGAGAAATAACTTATAAGATTAGCCGTAATCAGAAATATTGAGTCTCGACATGAATTTTCAAGCAATAACTAAAATGACTTATGGGTGTGCAATTTGAAGAAAAATATATTGCTATCTTCAATATTCTATCCAAAGTTAAATTCCCCACTATATTGGTACAATTTCAGTGACAAATTTGCTCTCAGCCAATCAGATGCAAGGATTTCAGTAGCTTATAACAGTTGTCGGTAAAAATCACTGACAAAAAGTTTGATAAAATGCTCCCCTGATGTACTTATTACCAACCTGATACTTGAGAAGTGTCCTTTTCTTTCTTCTCTGACGTTTTTTTAAAGTGGGTTGTTTTAAAATTTCTGGTGCTACAAAACCACTCATCAGGAGCAACCAAAATGTATCTATGGATTAAGCTAGAGTACAAGATTTTTTTTACAAAATTTAAAGATAATTTGATTTAAAGGGAAGCTTGAGTTCTGGGAAAGGTAAACAATAATTTGTGAGCTTTCTCATTCTTTTTTATGTTAGTTTGGAAGATTATCATAGTAGATATGTACCCTGAAAAGGATTGCTCTTCGAATGCTCTCCAATTCAAAATATGACAAGAAACAGCTGAAATGTTCGGGCCGAACATTTGTGTGTAGTCCCATATACACATTTCTAATGGCTTTGAGACAGTTTCTTTCACAATTCAATCTCATGACCAGAACTCAACTTTATCTTTAAGGCAAGGGCTGTAAGAATGCAGTTAGTTAGCCTGGCAAGTAATACTGACATCTTTGGAACGCTTCAAAAAAGTAATTGCTATGTACAGCCTAGAAGAAATCTAAAAACCTAAATCTGGCAGCAAATTTTAGCGGACATGGTTATGATGATGTTTTGCTATTCTTTCTTCTAAACAATATGATACATAAAATGTTGAGTTCATGTGTTTGAGTTTCATAAGAGGTTTGCATGCAGTAATTGCAGCATAATTCAAATATCATCACACAATATCTTATATTGTGTGAGATATGCATATCACATGAATAAGCGATTTAAAAATGTGATTAATGCCTTGAGTGAATTTGGAATTAATTCATACACAGAGAAAAGACACTTTCAGTTGCAATGACTTTCCACAGAGCATCATTCACGTTTTGATTTGGGCCCCCAGCCTTAGCAGCTCAGTAGAGTTGATGGTCACAGACTCAGACTTCTCTTCCTCCTGAAACGAGTTCCAGGTTTTCATTCCACTAAACATCAGTCAAATAATTCCATCATCAGGGGGTATTAACCCGTTGAATACTGAGTTAACTCAGACTGGAGTTAGTGGAAGATGAATGTTAGACCAAAACCAGACTATATCCAACAAGTCAATCATCATCATCGGCTCCTCATCATGGCGACGAGCATCGAGTCTTGAAGCATAGTTTTAGAGTTTGCTGCTTAGTCTTCTTATTCAGACCTCACTTGGTTTTCCTCTGTGTTTATGCCATCTCTCCAGGTAGTGTTGTCTCTCATCCCAGAATACCTTATGACCGTGCTTCACATAATAGCTGTACAGGTAAACACAAAGTTGTGAAGTAATCAGATATCACTATGCATATATCACTATATGGGAGATTTTCATGAAAATTACTTTACAACCATAGTTTAGTACAAAAGGTATTATGAAAACTCTCATATCATACTATCGTTAATATTTTGGCTATCATGTACAATTTTCTAGAACTCTGGGATAAAAGACTTTTGGGTTATCATTGTGCTAGTATCCGCTTTACCTTTATAATACAGGTTGTATGTAAGACATTGTACAAAAAGTGCTTTAACACACTAACTGAACTACATACACTGTGCATGTATATGACATATGAAATGATACATTAAACATTAATTTTCAAACATCTCTCCCCCTCACTCCAGCTTCTCTCTCTCTCTCTCTCTCTCTCTCTCTCTCTGTCACTCTCACTCTGCTCTTAAAAGTCATAAATGCTCTATATTAAATAAAAGACTGCTTTCTGACCTGTGCATGGCTGCTTGGAAGGCAACATTCCCGCCCCCCCCCCCCCCCCCCCAACAATCCCTCAAATATAAGATATTTACACACTCTCGACAACAATAGCACATTTGAGAGTGATATGGCCTACTCACCATCCAAATAATAAACCAGCAAGATGAGCCGCATGATCAAAGAATTGCCAGCCAAGAAGAACTCCTGTAGTCTCTAAACCTAAGAGAGCAACAAGGCCCTAGACGAAATATAGAAAAAAGAACACATCATTTGATGTCACTGTTATTGGTGTTTTCTTGATATCTAAAAATACTGCTTAAAGTTCATAGTGACATGGAATTTGCTTGAAATGTGTATGAATTTATTGTAAATTGCTTTATAACCTGATTGTCCTTCATTGTGTTATATTTCTATTGGGGTTTCTGTGGCCCTAAAACCTCCTTAATGTTCCTGGGCAAACAAGACATTCTTTATTTCAAAGAGAAAATATTTTTCTTACAAACTTAATAACCTTTTAGTCACTAAGGATTACGCTTATTGTAGTCATTTACTGACTGAACTCGGTCTCAGTAAACCATCTTGCGGCATAGACTCTCTGATGTACGAAAAATCTTTCCACAGTAACACATCGCTTCAATGCGGATTCTAAATGGCTTATGTGTAAAGATAGCACACACAAAGTTTCAGTGCCCAATATTCCCTACAATACATTTGCTGTAGTGTTACACAGGTCAAAGTTCACGGGCGGACCTGGGCGGTTCAGTGACTAAAGGGTTAAGAAATATGTTAAAAACTTTCACACCAGGATGTTGCATGAATTCAGCTTGTATGATAAACGTGAATTCATGCAAGATGCAGCTTGATTTGAGTAAAGCTAGCAGGTAAAACCTACCGTGCTTGCAGAGAAGGTGATGAAAGGCAGAAAGACGATCGCTAATCTGGCATCAGGATACTGCACACAGACTGATCCCAGCACGGCCATTATTGCACCTGACTGGGATATACACAGAGATTACAAAACATTACTGATATGAAACAGTATATGAAAGGGAAATGATGTACATATATGATGAGGAAATAGTAATATGAAAGATTTGGTTATTCTGTGATTCACTCACTGACCTTACAGCATATTTTGTGAATGATCTTTACATCGATACATGATAAATTGTAGGGGAAAAAAAGTGTAAAATGACGTACAAAAATGATTGAAGATTTAAAGGAAAGACTATGGAAAGTATAAAAACTGCTTTAGTGCTTTGTAAAGGCATGTATCAAGACCTTTGTCAATGCAAATGCACTACCAATGCTTTTATTCAATACACTGCTCAAAAGTTAGCTGCTTCGTACATGATTTATCCTAAAGTTGCAATCTCTGACCACGTAAAACCTAGGCAATGAGAAAAACCTAGTACTCTTAGATTATGCTGGACAATGTATGGTTATGTGCATAATTGTAGCAAATCAAACCCTCTGAAATACTTATTAGAAAAATGTGATATAAAGTGTACAAGAATTAATGCTTTAACAGAGTAAGATACTTACAGCCCCTAATGAAGGATTGAACCGCGATGTAGCTATTTTCAGAGCATAGCTTGCAAAGGAAGCCCACACACCTGTAACAACAAAACAAATACAAAAGATATCAAAGGTGGGAAATTAAAATGCAGACAGGTAGTTGAAAAAGGAGCAAGGGATGGAAACAAGCAAGAAAAGCAAAAATGAATAAATGGAATGCAATAGAGAGGTACAGTTTGGTAGAGAATACAAAAGGATTGAACCCCTCCCCCCCCCCCTTAAAACATTAACCCAGATAACTATTGAGAGGGTAATTAAATGGAGGTATTTGTCTAGGGCTACATGTATGTGTTCTAGGGGTATAACTGTCCTTCAAGTGTAGATGTCTGGGGTTTAGTGGTTCAGGGATTAATGTTTGAAGGTCTAGTGGTCAAAATAAAAATAATAATACCACTGTTCTTGTATAGCGCATATCACATTATGATATAACGTCTCTATGCGCTTCCAAAGGGTTTTGGATATTATTACCCTGGCTTTAGCTCCAGCAGCCGTAATCAGCGCACAGTGCATTTCAAGGAATAAATCCTGCCAGGTACCCATTTACTACACCTGGGTGGAGAGTGGCAAATGTGGATTAATGTCTTGCCAAAAGACGCTAGTGCCGGGCTGAGATTCGAACCCTCCACCCTTGGATTGAGAGTCAAGTGAATGAACCACTATACTATATCCTAGGGGACATTTTTCCAGGGAGTAGTGGTCCATGTATTGATACTCTAGAATCATGTCCAAAACTTAAAACAAGTCTTCCTTTCACATAAACCAACATACATACCTGCACTGAGATACATTGCGAGGAACTGCTCCTTGCCAAGTATACTCCCTATACTCCCAGAGAAACTCCATAGAACATACATGTTAACTCCTAAATGCCAGAGGGAGTAATGACTGAACACAGAAAGGATCATGGGTAGGCATGTGGCACCTGTAAAGATGACAGTTTATATATTACCACAATTTTATCATCTTACAAATAATTTATTACAGCAATATGTCAATGAAAGCTGATAAAGATAACAGATTTCATGTCTTATTCTTGTTCATCATCATGTATTGCCTTTATTTAAAAAAAATAATACTGATTTGCTTCTCCCTGCAGCGTTTTGTTTATCTAATTATCTGTAACCAGAAAATTGAATAGAATTTGATGGATGGATCACTAAACAGAAATAGATAGATTGGTCAAATGACACAGGATACAAAAAGAACTAGATGAAACTTCGACCGCGCGCGGTCGGAATTTATGCCTCCGCCATCACCAGATTGGAAATGTATGGCATACATGTACACTCTAAAAAGGATTGGTTCAACAAAATTACAAATCTTTTCACTTAAAAAGCACAGGAGACAGAAAATTTATTTCATTTCATTTCATTTTCATCCCGTACAAATAAAAAACTTACCATTGATGACTTACAATCATCAAATACACCAAGGAAATAGATATTTTATAGCAAATAGACCACTGTCCCCTTGAAATTTCTAAAATAGGTAGGCCTAGACTCCATACATCACAAACCATTTTTATGTATATAATGATTTCTATGACCTTTGAACTTTGACCTTGAGACCCTAAAATCTAATCAGTTCATCGCCCCTCCCATATGCAAACATGGGCCAGGTTAGAAGCTGATCTGTCAAACAGTTCTTCAGTTATTGCGAGAACTAACCATTTTTATGTACAGAATTACCTCTGTGACCTTTGACCTTTGACCTTGAGACCCCAAAATCTAATCAGTTCATCGTCCCTCCCATATGAATACATGGGCCAAGTTAGAAGCTGATCCACCAAACAGTTCCTAAGTTATCACAAGAACGATTTTTATGTACATAATGACCTCTATGACCTTTGAACTTTGACCTTGAGACCGTAAAATCTAATCAGTTCATCGTCCCTCACATATGCATACATGGGCCAAGTTTGAAGCTGATCCGTCAAACAGTTCTGAAGTTATTGCGAGAACGAACCATTTTTATGTACATAATTACCTCTTTGACCTTTGACCTTTGACCTTGAGACCCCAAAATCTAATCAGTTCATCCTCCCTCCCATATTATGCATACATGGGCCAAGTTACAAACTGATAAAAAAAAACGGTTTTGAATATCGCGAGAACGAAAAGGGGACGGACGGATGACCCAAAAACATAATGCCTACGGTGGGCGCAGGTATAAAAAGTTTCTGACACATTCCAAAAATAGGTCATGCACATCTTTATTCCAAGACAAATGCGGGTGCAAAATTTCATG
This sequence comes from Heliocidaris erythrogramma, assembly GCA_025617745.1. Taxonomy (NCBI): domain Eukaryota; kingdom Metazoa; phylum Echinodermata; class Echinoidea; order Camarodonta; family Echinometridae; genus Heliocidaris; species Heliocidaris erythrogramma. The sequence continues at coordinate 1,271,981 of CM046871.1, read as the reverse complement.
AGCATTGCTCGAAAAATGAGGAAGTAGTTTGATCTGCAAGATTTCCCACCGATTTATTGCCATATTTATGCCATAATTATTGCCATAATGCCGTTGCCATGCTGTTACCATGGCAATGCAGTTTCCGACACATTCAAAAAATATGTCTTGCTCATCTTCGCCACAAGACCAATGTGTATGCCGAATTTCATGAGCATTGCAAGATTTGCCACTGATTTATTGCCATGATATGCCATTGCCATGCCGTTACCATGGCAATGCATTTCTGACACATTAAAAAAATATGTCTTGTACATCTCCATCCCAAGACAAATGTTTGTGCCAAATTTCATGAGCATTGCTCGAAAAATGAGGAAGTAGTTTGAGCCGCAAGATTTCAACCTGATTTATTGCCATAATACATGTATGCCATTGCCATAATATGCCGTTACCATGACATCGCAGTTTCTGACACATAGAATAAATATGTCTTGCACATCTTCATCCCAAGACCGATGTGTGTTGTGAATTTTACAAGCATTACTCAAAAAATGAGGAAGTAGTTTGAGATTTGCAATGGACCGACCGCCCGACCGCCTGACCGTACGCTGATACCCCCCTTCAAAGTTCGTTTGGCAGGGGTATAAAAATGAAAGAAATAGAGATGGAAATATTAAGTGATGCAATCACAGATCCATAAAGTGGAGGGCAGAAAAAGAGATGAAGTATAGAACCTTAATAAACCAATGAAATGTTAGATAAAGGGAAGAGATTAATGAACTCACTTGCAGCAGGATTAGCACTAAACCACTGTATCATGAAGTGTTGCATGGCTGGTATTCTCCAGAATGCAAACACTGCTACATTTGCTGCTACGATTCCTAGGACGACCTTCTGTGTTCCATTTAACCTGCTGTACCACTGATTCATCTGCAAACAAACAAAAATTATTCACACACATCAAGCCATGCTCCTTCCAATGTAATCTAATATGTAAATAAATGCAATAAATCATGGGTTATCACTACAATTATCATTTAAATTAGTCAAAATGATCTGTAATAACATAAAGAGGTATCAAAACTGCTACATATTTTGAGGAATATTGACAACAGACGCTGTACTATACGAAGCTAATACAATCAGATTACAAAGTCACATCACTAAACTAATGACATTCTTTTCTGTTATTCTGCTAAGTAGATTTTAACAAATAATATCACTGACTCTATCAAAACACCAGATTGTTGTAAATGCTTATGGATCATACAACTACTCAGGCAATTTACACAATTTGATCAGATGCAGCACCTCCACCACAACAAAATTGACACTTTGGATACTATTTGATTATAATTTGTAAACAAATCTTTCGGCATATTATTTGATTATAGTATAACATTTACAGACTCCAATCTGAGGTATGTTGGACGAGGTATTCAATAGGTTAACTATAAATAAAAAATTATTCACCACTTCTCTAAATTCTCCTTGTTTTCTTTCCTTTGCATCAAAGAAACCTGAGTAACGTTGTCTGAGTCTGTTGATAGCTCTGCTTCTTGCCTCCTCATACTGCCATATAGCTGCCCCACTGAAGGCACATCCTGTGAACTACAGAAAACATTGTGGGGGTTCATCATTTCTATAAAATCTTATATGTTTAAGCGGGAGGGGGGAGATGTAAAGATGCTTCTTCAACAACAGCTCTATTATTAGCAACAAGCAAATAACAACTTAATATTATTTTGAAAAAGGCCTGGCCAGTGGCAGATTTAGCTTACCTTAAGTATACACAAAAGAAAACTACGCCCCCTAATTGTTGTCCCTCCCCTCCCCCTCAATTTTGTTATAAAAATGTCATAACTTTTGGTATGTTTTTGAGTACAAGTAACTCATTTTTTTTTCCAAGAATGAAAATGTTTAAGAATTTTGCCCGGTGCCCCCCCCCCCCCACCCCTTTATACAATCCTTGTTCCACCACTGGGCCTGGTGGTAGACATGAGGTAGAGAAAACCTGACAAAGTGGACAGAAGTGCAAGTAATGCCTCTGGTAGAGTTTAAAGAGGGTAACACAGAAAATGTGTGATAATTATACATTACAATCTCCCTGACTTTAATGCTCTAATTATTTTGTATTTTCTCACATTTACAAAAATCTATTTATTCATTAGGGGGATGGGGTTCATTCTTTCAATGAAAGGAAGCTTATTATAAGATAACCTTTTTTTTTTGTTTCAACTTACAACTCCTGCAAAGACGAACGGTTTAAAAAGCCTGCTGAATGGAAGCTTCTTTGGGACATCATCATAGACAACGTTAAACTGTTCTAGGTGAGCCTTGTCAAATTTGACATCAACGATTTTCTTCTTAGTTTTGGTTTGTTGGAGTCCTTTCCCTTCAGGTGCTGCTCGTCTAAATGATCTCAAGTGGGATAGCTTGACATCGGAGAAGATCATTTGCTTTGTCCTGCAAGACAGAGTGCATTTATTTTATGTTTATCTTCTCTACTAATCTTATAATGATCAGATTTGTTTATTCATTGACTAGGTACATGTATATTACAACCCTTGTAAAAAAAAACCATGGTTCCCATGGTACGGTAAAACCATGGTTTTACAATAGATCCACGGTATGGTAAAACCATTGTTTTACCATGGTAAAACCATTGTTTTACCATGGTAAATTGGAACGGACATACCAGTGGCGTAGATACGAACACACTTTCTATTGTTAGTGGGGGGATGATGAATAGACCGTCCCCCCACTAACAATGGATAATTATGTGTGTCTACGCCCGTGGGACATACCATGGTTTTACCGTGGTGAGTAGTTGTATGATCCATAAGCATTTACAACAATCTGGTGTATAACCATGGTTTTACAATCAAATCCACGGTAGAACCATGGATTTACAACCAAAACTACGTGCTTTTACAGCCAAAATCATGGTCATTGGATGTGGATAGTGTTCCACAACGCAGTGCTGTTGAGCTAATGGCACGTGAACTGGGAGTAATTCCAGCGCTACAGACTGCTGAAATGCTGCTCTCCTCCAAGGATGTTACTGTAGGTTTTGATGCCACTACACAAGAAGAGGTACACATACAGTGTTCACTTTACAACAAAGCATGAATGTCTTGCCGCAGCTGTTGATCAACTAGCAGGAGGGACTGCAGAAGATTATTCTGAACACATCTGCGACACAGTGGACCAGTTATGTGAAACATATACCTACTTTAATGAGAACGCTAACTTCCAGGACATAAGACAAACAGTAATTACAAACATCACAAACACCATGAGTGACAGGTGTGCGGCAAATCATGCTGCTATCAGGATCGTGAATAGTGAATGGGGTAAGTCACTCAATGAGTTGTACTGTCATAGATGGTGCCCAAGGAAACTCAGAGAGACAGAAGATGATGAACGTTTCCGCTCTTACATGCCGAGCTGCTTGGATGCCTGCATTATCGTATTGGAGAGACAATACAAGCAGTACTTCGAGTTGGATGTGACAAGCAGCTGAAGGAGGAAACTGCCTCTGCCAGACCCCATAAGATTGACTCCGAGGAGATAATGGGAATGTTTAGTTCTGCCCAGCAGAAATCCCTGAATGCGACAATGTGTTACCTGTCTTGTCGCATGCGAGCATGTAAGAACAGGACAGTCGAGTATCTTGACAGTCTTCAGGATGAACGTCGTGAAGAGGTTCTTCACAAAGCCGTGAAATGGGGTAGAATGCAAAGAAACAGAAGGAAAAAAAAAAAGGAACTGAGAGCAGAGATCATAAGGAGGGAGAAAGACAAAGAACATGCACGTGACGTGAAGGAGAGGAAAAAGCTTGAGAAAAAGTTGAAGGAGACCGACATTGAAAGTGTACGTCAACAATACCCTAATTTAGACTATTCCAAATCTGATGATCTACAGGACATTCTTTGACGGCAAAGTAGTGGGAAGAAAGGCATGCCATGTGTGGTATGAACAAAAGCTTGTGGTGTACAATGCCAAGATTGAGAAACTGAAAAAGAACAAGGTGTACTGCGTTGCCTACTGGTTGCACAGTGAGGATTATGATGATGCCACTGACTACGACATACCCAAGTACCAGCTGGCAGCAGATCTTCTGCATGGAGACTTAGTATTCTGTTAGAACTAATAATTAGAAATTAATGGTAAGTTCTATGACTCAATCATCACTGCTATATCAAAATAGCCAACAATTGGACGCTGACTCTCTGCGGACACTATTATGTGAAGCAGCCGCTATTGTTAAAAGCCGTCCTTTGTCAGTGGAATTCCTGAATGATCCATCTCACCTAGAACCCATTAATTACACCAAATCTCTTGCTAACTCAAAAATCAGAGGTAATACTACCACGTCCTGGTAGTTTTCCTCGGGAGGACATTTATTCCAAGAAGCGTTGGAGAAGGGTGCAACACTTGGCGAACAAATTTTGGTGCTGTTGGAAAAGAGAATTCCTAAGCCAACTTCAGTTGCGACAGAAATGGACTGTCCCTATTAAAGCGTGATATGAAAGTTGGTGACATTGTAAGTACTGATCAAAGATGAGAATGCTCCCAGAAATTTGTGGCTTCTGGGAAGAATTCTTGAAACTTATGCTTCTGGAGACGCTCATGTTCGCAAAGTGAAAATCACAGTGGGCGACTCAAAACTGAACAATCAAGGAAAGCGAGTTTCTCCACTGTGTAATCTTGAGCGTCCTATTCATAAATTGGTTCTATTACTTGCGCAAGAAGACCAGGTATAAATTCCCAGCCAAAGAGACTATATTTACTTTCTTGAACTGGATTTATCACGAAAACCTGATATAATTGGATTGGCAAACTTTGAATTTAAGTAAATTTATCATACCACGAGATAACTGATCCATGTAAGTGACATTACATGTAGAACGTGAATCGGTAGAAACATTAATTTGGTTAAAGTGAGAGATATACGTCAAGCACAGACTAGAGATTAAAAGGCTCTCTGATGCACGAATTTGAATAATGCTACATTCAGAGTCTGCAAAGACTATAAAATATTTATTATTGAAGGACTGATGAACACTCAGCTTAAACTTTCATTTCCTTTAAGGATACTAGGTTATTAATATTTGGGTCTGAAATTTCAGACTAATAGTCATGTATATTTGTACAATAATTTTACACATTTGAGTCTGAAGTTAGACTAGATATTCATTGAGATGACTTTATATATACTTTAAACTCACATTAATGTATTCTGTCCATTAACATTTTGAATTGCTCATAATGAGGTCTGAATTTTGAAACTACAGAAATATTTGAAATGACCACATGTACCTTATTATGCATATCTGTTATCGGTTCTGATATTCAATTCGTTGATATGATATCTATCTTATTGCATCTAACTTTCAATGTGAGTGAATTAAATGAAGGGAGTATAATGTGTTTTTCAAGTCAGTAGACTCATATTATATGTGAATTTTCGAATTGATACCAATATAAAATTCCTTTTAAGAACAACAAAGTGATATTGTCAATGATTCCAAATCATACTGTCAACTTGCATATTATTGCCTTTAAAGCAATGTGAATTTATTTGATGCAATGTAACTAGACTTTATTAGATAGTAACTGTTCTTCAAATGTTTTTTGTTGTTGTTGTTGTATATATATATATATATGTATGTGAAGATAGTGTAGTATAATTAAGAAATGATATGAGATTTGTCATCTTATTGCAAGATTTGTAACTGATTTGATACCCAGCACAAGATGTTGAATCCAGTAATGACCAAAATGTAGTGGACTGGATAATTTTTATATCCTCAAATGTTTTTTAACAAAATCTAAAAACATAAAAAAAGGGGAAAATGTAAAATATCAAAGTAACGTGTAGACCTTTCTTTCTTTCTCATCATCATCATCATCTGTACTGGGAGTGTAGGATATCCTGTATTATGAAACGGGTTCAAGAATGTAGCCATCCTGATTGGTCAACTAACACCATGTGACCGTGCAAAAAAAAGTGATAACATATGGCAAACAGGCTCTTAACCACGGATGAGCTGTATGTACGCGTACCTTTGGTGCGTGCAAACTTAAAACGCAATGAAATCGCCTAGTTTAATTGTCATTTTAGCGCAGGGATTACATGCCGCACTGAAATGCGCATGACTTTTATTGGCTGCGCTTCTGTGATGTCATCCAGGAAAGCAAATGGCAGCCTCCATGACTGTGCAACTCTTGGCATTTCTATGGGGTTCGTTACCATTTTTATAGACTTCATAATCATATTGCCGACCCATTTTATAAAACTATTAATACATGGTTGTGAGTTTCGTGCGTTAGTGCGATCTGGCAACACGCAGGTTTTTATCGCTGTGTCAAACACACGCGGCTTGCATCTTGTGCGAATAGTACACCACGATAAAAACCTTTGTGTTGCCAGATCGCACCAACGCACTCCCAACCATGTATTAATTGTGTAGTGAAAACTGTTTTGAAGTTGATTTATTTATTTGATTTATTGTGAAATGCCATTTTTATGTCACAAACAAAACAACTCATTTGGGTCTGAAGACCAAAACTACTTCAGGACTTCTGTGTATAGGCCTGTTGGTAATTTGGACAGAAGTCATGTAGTTCTTTAATTTGTGTAGCACCATCTCGAGGTCAACAAAAGTGATGATATTTGATCAGTGCTGGAGATTGTACTTGTGTGTAAAATCATCTTAAATCTTGAGCATCCTTACTTGGATTGTTCTTAGAAGGAAGATGTTTAGAGGCAAAGAGGTTAGTTGAAACATTGATTTATGCAAAATTAAGAAGTATAAGCCAAATAAGAAGCACTTAATTTGGGGTTGGCTTTGCTAATTGAAATGTATCTAGGAAATGTACATCAATGTATGTGAGTGTACTTAGCTTGCTTCAGTAATGTACTTAGTTATAAAAGTTAACAAATGTCACTAAATCCCAATTATAGTGAACAAACATCAGTTGTGTTGTGTGGTACAAAGGGTGCAAAAGGAAGGAGTTTGTAAAACTACTGAGAGTCGTTAAACAAGCTGCAAAGTTGACGGGAGAAGTCAGAGATTTGGATAGGTTATGTGAAAGAAGAATCTTAAAGCAGGTTAGAACTATTCTGGACAATGCAAATCACCCCCTTCATTATTATTACATTCTCATGCCTTCAGGGAAAAGATTTTGTTCCTTGAATTGCCGCACCCAGCGCTTCCTAAATTCGTTTGTTCCTTTCTCGATTCGTTTATATAACCAATCTAATTAGACATTGCAAACCCATCTCTTTTCCATTTTTAATTTTAGCAGCTTCATAATGTCATGATTAGTATTTATTCAGGATTTAGTTAAATCGATTATAATTGATGATATTTGTGTAAAATTTAAATCATATTACACATTTTGAACTCGTATATTGTAGATTCCATTACTACTACACTCTCTATTTTCTTACATGAATTACTTGTAAAAATGTCTACCATGTATTATATGTATTGTATTGTATTGTACATATATCTGTATGCGAGCGAAATTAATTTCCAAATTGGACAATAAATGAAAATTGAATTGAGTTTAAGTGATAATGTAATTTGTAAATAACAAAATTGAGTAATTGGATAGATATGTGCTAGCATTCAAGGTATGCTTTACTATGAGCACAGCCCCTGGTTGTAACTTTTTTTGTTGTACTTGTACATTTCAATGGCAACGATAAATAGCGCTTTTCAGTGCTGAATAGTGTTATGCAAATGAAGAAGGATTGCTATTCTTAGTACTGTACATTCAGGTCATATTGGGTGCATTTTTAATCCTAATTTGGATCTGGTTCATGATTGCATAATTTAGGAAATTGAAGATGCTTGATTTAATTAATCAAGCTTGAAACTGTATTTAAGGTTAAGCCTGATTGTATCCAAATTCGTTAGGTAACAAAGCTGAAATTCTCATGAATTTATTATTGTATCATTTAAAGTTGAGATTGATCTGAAAGTTTAATGCAATTCTTGTACTTATGACTTTTTCATTTGTTTTAATTACAGTTTTCACAGAATTTGAAATTTCATGGAATTTGAGATCAGAACTTTATATAGCTCTTGACAAACTCACTTTAAACAGAAATTCTCATGGACATGTAATGAAGTCAAGAACCATGCAATAACTGATGTCAAGAAATTATGTGCTATAAAGAACAGACACAAAACTTTAAATTCCTGTCGAGACCTTTGTTTATTTACGATACTCACAACAAGTCTTCTGCAGCTACAAATAGTATACTACTACAGGTCTCTAGGTCGTATCACTTGGTGAAAGTCATTAACATGATTAAGCTGGTGCATGCATGGATGCTATTGGGCGATTCCGTAAATTCGGACGTACATTTCACACACTTTAATAAGCCATAAAAAAAAAAATATTGGTTGATCATATGATATTTCTAACCAAGCACTGTGTTTCAGTGAGTAGAAAACAATCACACATCATTTGGGGGCAACACCTACACAGTGACCTTGAAATAATGGAAAAACACTGTCCGGTTGGACGTATGCAGGGCTTTTGCTAAACAGTCAGGTAACGTCGCGTCGCGTTGGTAGAAATTTTCGAACATTTTTCAGGAAGGTGTCTTCAAGGGGACAAATTGAAAAAGAGTCCATCTCAGTATGATTTTTCCCGTTTTCAGGCTAAAAACGACAAACAAGGGAATAAAGAAAACAATAGAAGGGTAATGCAAAGAAAAACATGAACTATAAAGAGAGAATTCCCAAAAACGAACGCATCTACACTATATACAAATTGTTCTCATATTTTGGGTTAATGTATGCCGACATCTTTGACTCGTGTCTTGAAGATGTTGATCGATGCTAGTCAGTAGACGTAAGTAAAGGTAACAAAACTAGATTAAATTAATTGAAGCAACTAACAGACTAATATAATGCCTACCTGTCACCATCTTCCCTTTTAGCAAAAGCCTGATGGCAGCATGAATTAATTATTTGATTTCTTATGCCATGAATAAATCGATTGTTGGATTAATTAATTAATTATTCAATTAATCACTGTTTTATTGAACTTTGGATTGAAAACACAGAGATGTTTAATAATTTTAATAATTTTAGCTGTGTTTACGTTTTCCGGATTCGTGGAATGGCCTGAGCTGCGCATGGCCTAGCCTAGCCTAGCCTAGCCTAGTTTGCAGGCACAAACCCTGGTCAGTCGTAAAAGAGTGCCTGCACTGTAAGACTACTATAGGCCATGTACTATAGCTGCTCCTTCCGACCAGAAGGTAGCTGAATTAGGCTTCTGTCAAGACGCAATGATTTTCTAATAAAGTGTCAAATTAGGGTCTGTGCTTGCAGACTAGGCCTAGCCTGCCTATTATACACGTACGGTACGTGTAGGCTAGTCATGCTCTGGTCTACGCTGCATATCTTTTCATGCGTAAAGTGCTTTGCACTGTGTCACGATCATCGTCATCATCATCATCAGACATCATCCGTGAAAGTACAGGCCACCGGGATGGTGTATCATCGCACGATGGCTTCAAGTTCAAGCTCAGCCTCAGGGTCAGGGGAAGATGGTGACAGGTAAGCATTATATTAGTCTGTTAGTAGCTTCAATTAATTTAATCTAGTTTTGTTACCTTTACTTACGTCTACTGACTACCATCGATCGACATCTTCAAGTTCAAGACACGAGTCAAAGATGTCGGCATACATTAACCCAAAATATGAGAACAATTTGTCTATAGTGTAGATGTGTTCATTTTGGGAATTCTCTCTTTATAGTTCATGTTTTTCTTTGCATTATCCTTCTATTGTTTTCTTTATTCCCTTGTTTGTCGTTTTTAGCTTGAAAACGGGAAAAATCATACTGAGATGGACTCTTTTTCAATTTGTCCCCTTGAAGACACCTTCCTGAAAAATGTTCGAAAATTTATACCAACGCGACGCGACGTTACCCGACTGTTTAGCAAAAGCCGTATGCAGAGATATGATTTTTTCTGATGTCTCATATTTATTTTAAAAACTCTGTGAATTCTTGCACATTTTTCTTCAAATTCAGTTATGATTGTATGAAGTATATGTCAAATGATAGTTATTTACCAAAATAATGTTGCTTTTATATTTTCATGTTTAGGTATTATATATTTTATTGTCGTGATGGACGTACACGGTTGGACGTTCAATTTGTCCGTGATGGACGTACATGTATTAAACATATGGGAGTTCAAAATGTTTATAATTTTCTTTACATCTTATTCATAATTATACCCTATATACTGCATTAAACATACAAAATGAAAGAAATAGTATATCCCTATTTTTTTCTCTTTGTATTCTATTGTTTTTCAAATTTCTTATGTATTTTTTGTCATGTGACAAACAATTTTTTACTGATATTTCAGTTGGGATTAAAATGTATAGATCTAATATTTGAACATGATTGAAGGGATGAATATTATTTTTTGTAATTTTCTGAGTTGTGATTTAAATCATTTTATAATGCAACAATTTAATAAGAATGATACATTGACCGATAGTCACAAACTCATGAATATAGAGACATTAAAAGTGCTTAAATACATAAGACACTACATTTAAGCTACAGTAATGTATGAGTCACACTAAATATATCAAAGCTACAACAAAAACTAAGCTACAATATTGTACATACTAAGTAAAGTAAACATATATACAAGTCAATGCTAAGTAAAGATAAAAGAAAATATAAACTAAATATGTCAACATATATGGTAAATAAAAAAAAAAAAAATAAGTAGAAAATATATGTGTTGCACTAACACTCGGCTAAATAAATTTCATGGTATACAACTGCAACAAATGTATAAATCATCAGTAATTGAAACCTAATGTAAGCATGTAGAAAGTCTACCTAACATTTTAAATGCAAAGCAAAATCAATTTAATAAAAAGCTAGAGACCTACTTTACTGTGTATCCTTAATGAATAAAGCATACTGTTAGGATAGAACTGAACCTCCAAATTTATCATGCAGAGGAAAATAACCCAAAGCACTTCTGTAACTACTTTATATGCATGGTCAAGCAAAGCCTTACACTTCTCTTGGTAAAAAAAAAGAAAAAAAAAGAAACATTGTGAAGAAGCAAGTTACATTAAAATGTTACTGATAATGTTCATTGCAAGTTAACACATTATTGAAAAGACAGTAGTGTTCAAACTGATTAAAATCACAACTCACAATTAACAAAAAAGTTATCTTACCACATGGGTAACTCATGAGTTTCTTAAAGTAGATATTCAAAGAAAAGCACAAATATGGCAATTAATGTATCACTAGAAACTGGGAAGCTTACAGATGGCAATCGTATAAGTTTTATGTCAACTGCGTATCTGGTGATTATAAAAACAACACAAATAAAAGCTCTTCTCAGCATCTGGAATATCCGAGGATTCGCCAGAAATATAGCGATGTTTTGATGTCGTCACACTCGGGATCGATCCTGCTTAAGCAGACGACGTCCTATAATGAATGAACGTAATTGCAATGCAATTATTTATCAAATTATAAAGGGTTTGGTGTATTTAAACATGACCTTATTTCACACCATTATAAAGGGAAAGTGAAACTGATTCTGATAGCTAAAACCGTTTGATTGTAAATACATAGGAGAAGGGTCAATGATCAATGAAATAAACCCCACTTTCAAATTGAAAAGCCCTCCGAATAATAGCAGGATGGTATTCGTTCCCTCTTGAAACGCCGAACATGCCGCGGTGCAAGCAGCTGAAAATAAAATGGCGTCTTATTTTGTTTACAAGTGACTGATTCCTTTATTTTTTTAACGCTGCATTTTTCATCAAAATAATACCATACACGAAGTTAAGAGTGAGGCAACAGACTAACATTAAGACTGACGCTAGTCAAGGAAGAGAAATAAGTGAAGAGGAGATGACAAAATAGGCTCTGAAAATGTGTAAGATGTTATGGGACATCGTCTGCTTAGACAGGACTGGTCCAGGGTGTGTCGTCACATATCTCAGCAGCGTTCGAGGAGCTCTTCAGCTGCTATATCGGGGGCTGTATTTTACCGTTTTATAATTGATAATAATCATTACTTCAAATGTTTCCAAGCGTTGAATTTGGATAACCTTGTTTAATTTATGCCATCTATGCAATAATAAGTATTAAGCCAATATTTAAAATCATTAACGTTCTACTTTAAAATTACAATTATTAAACAGAATGATGTCAAAAGTCTAAATTTCAGATTGGCATAAACAATAAACGACAAACAACTTTGGCAGAATCAGCACCATCATCTTGCCCTTTCATTTTTTGGTAAAGCCCACTCCTGCTTATTCATTTTCCTTTTAGATGTCTTCCTTTGTTTTGCTTTTCGAAGCTTGTCTCTCTGCAAGTGCTCAGCATAGGCCTCAGGACTTGCTTTTAAGCGAGCTCGTCTCCTAGCAGCTCTTTCTTTATCAGTAAAAGGCATCCTGGGGGGGGGGGATAAAAAAATTAGAACATGCAATATGTTAATATTGATTGGAAATGTATACTGACAGTATAACTGTTTTACAAAGAATGGAGAGTATAACAGAACAAAAAGCATACAAGATTAGGTCTAATCCAAGGAAAAATTAACAAAAAATGTATGTGAAACCTGTATATAAACGCCACTCAAGGAAGACACAAAAAGTGATCTTAATAGGCAGGTGGCCTAAATTATAAAAAAAAAGTTCAACACATAAAATGCTCTGAAGGGAAACAAAATGAGTGGCCTTTATAATAAACAGCCTTAATAAGCAGATGGCCTTTATAGATAGGTGGCGGCTATACATGCAGCAGGGTTGACTGTATGATTACTATATAATTTAGTAATATTGATAATAATGACAATAATAATAGTACTAATAATAATAGTAATACTAATTATTATTATTGAATCAGTTAATGTTATTTGCATTGACTAAAACAACACAATTGTACTTACTCTATTGAAGTCTAATGAAGTTAATCCAAAATTACAGATGAGAGTACTGCATGTACACTGGTGTCATCAGAGAGCATTGGAATGAATGTGTGTCCGGTTTGCAAGTTCTTCTCAAAATGGCAGATTCTTGTACAGGGCAAATACTTGCTGCCAATTGACCATGAATGGACTATTAAACTATTTTCATTTGCCTGGAGATGTCACATAAATATTTCAGCAAATTGACTCATAAAGCTGCTTCCATGAATTCATCATCTTAAGTACTATTTTAAGGTCACATCGAATATAAATTAGTTGTACTCTCTAGCATAAACTCATTCTTAAACAAATGAGAGTACATTCAATGTTAATCAATTGATAAATAACCAATCAGAGATAGTTAGTTTCCATCTTAGATTAGTAAGACAACAAATGAGATGGAATAGCAAGTGCAAATGCACATTGGAAAGAAGAAATATATTAAACAAAATTATATCGTGATGGACGTACAAAAACGTGCAGTTGGACGTACAAAAAAAGTGTACGTCCAACCGCTCGTTAATTAATTAATTAAAGGTAAGCAGGATAACATTTTATGTTGACTATGTAGAGACCCTTAAGCTTACTTTGCATTGGCACTGTTGCAATTGTTGAGTACTTCGTCTCTCTGAAATATAAAAAACTAGTGTTTTTCTGTGACGGACGTACATGACAATACCTGTTATGTAATAAAATGGCAATTAATCAACCAACGATCACATTTTAAATTATCATTGCATGCACAAAGAATTGGGTATGATGCAGTCATCCACTATGAAGAAGGAATGAAATACACTTGTTCAGTTAAAAAAGTACCAGAAAAATATTTAATACACTTAATGTAGAAAAAAACTAGAACTTCGTTTATGCCTTAATAAACTGGGGCATGGTGACCTTGACCTTGGTGATATTAATTTGAAAGTTACAAATTTAGAAAGTTCAATGTATTGGCTTTAAAATGATATGCAATTTAGGTTTGTCACAATAGTTTGAAATTTTTGTCCCTGGGTTGACACTTTTCCGGAACTGCGCTATTGCAAAGTGTTTGTCTAACCCAAAAGAGTCCAAGCTGCATTTAAATGAATTAATGCTGGTAGCAGTTACTAGAGACGCGGCCGCTGGTACACTACTGCCTGGTAGACTGTTCCAAGAATGGACGACCCGTTTGCTAAAACAGTTTCCTAGGGTCTACAGGGAAGATACTGTCTGAACGCAGGCACTACGCCTTTATATTCAGTTCCAAGTTCTTTTTCCTTTTCATGATGGCTGGATCGTTTCCTGGTGCAGGCGATTCATAATCATACTTAATGGGCTCATTTTTCCAGCACCTATCCAAAGCTACTCAAAACTTAGCCTGACCAGCACGACGTCTGACATAGACTTGGTTGACTAAATTTAACTTTGTGAATGCACTCAATCAATAGTTTAACTTTAAAAGAGTTTAAGTTTTATTTTGTTTCATTTTTAGATGAAAAATATATGTAATTTCAGCGAAAAGCATGTAGTCGCACTTTTGTAGTCGCGGTTGGCAACGCTAGAGAATGGGCAACTCGTAAAGCGCTGTGTATAGTTTTATACTCAAATCTGTGGGGGTCCGGACAACCCGACCACCGGACAGCCCGAGCCAATACCCTGGACAACTCGACCAGGTCGAGTTGTCCAGGGTGGGCTGCGTTTTCGGACAACTCGACCTACTTTTTTTCTTCTAACAAATTTCATGAACAGAGTTTCACAGCATGGCTACAATAGGGTTAGGGTTAGGGTTAGGGTTAGGGTAAAATGAACTCCAATAAATTGATCGGTGCGTGGGGCCCGATCACGGGGAACACCGTTATTCTCACTGCAAGGAAAATCATGTTTTATAGAACATGAATGTATCATATCAACATACATTTACTTGATGCAGAAAATATCTTTTGTAGCCATGCTGTGAAACTCTGTTCATGAAATTTGACTTTGTTAGACATTGTTAGGCCTAGAAGAAAAAAGTAGGTCGAGTTGTCCGAAAACGCAGCCCACCCTGGACAACTCGACCTGGTCGAGTTGTCCAGGGTATTGGGTCGAGCTGTCCGGTGGTCGAGTTGTCCCGGATTCAAATCTGTGCACACTCATGACACTTGGGCCGTGGCGTTGGGGCAGTATTAAATGCCCGATTGTAATGGTGCCGATTGTAATGGTGTCGTTTCCCTGACCTGCTGACCCTCAATTTGAGTTGATTTCTGACTTGTTCTGTCACGTAAATTTTTTAATGCATGATATAAAACTAGACTGACATAACTCATTCACAATTGAATGACAAGCGCCGTTAAAACCAATCCACAACTACAAAAACAACAACATTCGTATTCATGCCCCATGCACACCACGAGCCACTACGAATACAATATGCAAAAATAGTTGGTATTTTCTGTCGCGTGTAGTAAAGGTATGGGGGGAAAAATAAGATAAATATTTTAAATACTTGCTTTCAAATTCAGGCCTTAAAAATCTCACTCCTACCTCAAATGGCCGTTAGGAATAACTTTT
The DNA here is from genome assembly GCA_025617745.1 of Heliocidaris erythrogramma. Classification (NCBI taxonomy): domain Eukaryota; kingdom Metazoa; phylum Echinodermata; class Echinoidea; order Camarodonta; family Echinometridae; genus Heliocidaris; species Heliocidaris erythrogramma. The sequence goes on along the minus strand of CM046871.1, from coordinate 1,256,476 downwards.
GATATTTTCAGCAAAATCCAAAGTCAAAATCTTGTCCAAAACCGGAGAAATCCCCGCCGATTTGTTTCGCGATCGGGCGTTGTTTACATAATGCCGATGTCTTAGACTAAAATCGGCCAATAAAATTTTTGTCCACGAAAAAACTCGGGATCGCAAGCGCACATCGATCTTTACGATCGCGCACACAGAAAATCGGGACTTTTCCGTGTATGCCACAGGGACCGAATTTTTAAGGACAAAACTCTTTTGGGGAGATGTCAGCGCCCGCGGCGACCAGGAAATGTACACATTGACTCCGACAGCTCGTTTCGCGAGAATCAACAGTAAATTACGGATTTGATTTTTGGAAATATCTTTTCTAACATCGGTGAGTTGAATTTATTGTATTTCTTGGATATTTTGATGTCGGTTTTTGTAAACTAAATGCCGATTTTGAGTGAATGTTTGTGACTTTTGTGCAGTGGTGTTTTAAAAAGTTGAGGTGTATGAATGCCTAAATTGTACACACGAAGTATAGGAATGTAGCTATGAAGTATGAGTGGCCCCATGTCATGACGGTCAACAACAAAACCAAAGGCATCAACATCCCACGCATTATTCAATAGATGGGACTAGGTATTCGACGCATACAAATTTGTAGATGAAATAATGACGCCTTACCGTACTGGAAATTGCCGTATACTTGACATCAGTACATTCGTCGTATACATTTTCCTATCTGAATGTGTTAACGGCTCCAACTCTTACCAGAAACTACAGTAAAATGGTATAAATTGTCGCAAAACAACTAAATATTTCATCAGCTTTCGTTCACGTTACCAGTCGTTAATCCATGAAAAAAAATTATGATTGAATTTTCAAAGAATTTTACCACATTAGAAATTAGGATTATATTCAAAGAATTAATTAAATCGTTATAATAATATCTTAACTTAAGAAATAAAAGTGAATCAATGTAAATATTTCAATTTAATGACAAAATATAATGTAATTTTTTAAAAACGAATACAACAAGTCTAAAAGTGGGCTGCTGAAAATAGACCAATCGTGATGCTTTTTGTAATCATATGACAGTCACCATGACCAGCGCTGCAAACAACAGCACACGGTAATTCTTAGCGGATCTCGAGCAACGTAGCCCCGGAGAAGTCGGGGTCATCGGAGATGAATATCGGCGCGGCTGCTGAAGATCAAGAACTAGCGAGAAGGCCAGGACGAGCATTTACCGTAATTGCCGACTTACGAGTTACGTACGTGTTGACATTTGTTGATTGATGATTGCTGTGCCTGCTCCTGTAACGTAAGTAGTAGACGAAAGATCAAATATTCTGTGAAATTGAAAAATTACCAAGGTTTCAAACTTTTGGGTCGAGATTTTGAACGCAGAACATGTAGCCTAGTTATATTATACGTGATGATTAGGATTTAGGAAATTAGGGCTAACGTTAGGCCTAACTTGTACTTTACTATTATAGGCCTACTATTACTAGACGTTGCTAGACCGAAAATTCTGTCTCTCGTTCGTTAGCCTCCTTGGATAGGGTCGGCTCTTCACTTAGTCTTAGAGACAGAAACCTCCATACAGTGATACACTCGCCTGTCATGCCTGTGCAAACTCACTGACCGCCGAGGAACAGTAGGCATGTCGTTGTTAAAAAAATGTGAATATTACGATTTTTAAAAATATTTGTGTAAATTAAATAGATTAGGCCTAGGCTCTAGGGTGCGTGCTACGGTATTCGGTCACTTATAAAGAAATCGCCGCTGATATGAATACCTATCTCTTTAAATTGACAATCTACCATCAAAGAACCGCAAAATTGTCCTTTAAATAATTATCAAAATAATTTAAAACATGGAAACTTACCCCAAAAAATATCGCCGACAGAAGGAGGAGAAGTTTTCCGCCCAGTATTCGGTCGGCGCCGCCCACAATTCGGTCACGCGATGGTGCGCTGCATCTCGGGAGAGTTATATAACCATTTTTGTCATATTTCTGCGTTTTTAGGCAATTTCTGTGGCTTCTATATATTCATACTTAAATGTATGAGAATTTTTATCCATTAAAATCCACAAATCGAAGATCTAGGGTCAGAAATAATGAACAAAATGTATTTCTAAAAAGAGCAAAGCGCGTCAGCAAAGCGCAAAGCGCGTCGGCGAAGCGCAAAGCGACAAGTTGCACACAAAGCGCGTTGGCGCAAGGCACTCAATGTTGCCTGACCGAATACTGGAAGAGCGCCATCTCACTGGCAGGGGTGAGGTATATATTCTCTTGCTCATCGCTGAGATCGCCATTTGCAAATTCGCTGCGATAGAGGGAAGACCCGGAAGCTCCTCTTCACACACATACTAAATTCATTGCACCTGCACACATAGTTATTGCACCATAGGCGTCTACATATGGCTATGCGTGTTAACTCACGCGCTAATGGAACCCGGAAGTGCGGAAACTTGGGTAACACTGACCAGTTTCGAGGGTATTTGGAGATCTTTTCCAGGGCGTCCGACCTGAATTGCTTTCAACATTAGAGGTACCTTGTTCATGTGTCTGTTATGTACAGGTTTCGAGCCTCAAAAATTATTCATGAGTTCTTCACAGCTGTTCAAAGAGCTGCGTGACCGAATTCTGGAAAGTGACCGAATACCAGGGCGCGCACCCTATACTAAGTTAAACGAACATGTTCAACTTACCAAGTTGACTGTTATTCCTTCTAATGCTCCTTTTTCAGGTAATTCAGGGTCCAAGGTTTTCTCCATTTGAAAATCTTCCAGCCGTATTCAAACTGTTATAGTGTGTAAGTCAATGTGTATTCGGTTTGCACAGCAGAGTGATACGGCCGTTTCTGTCTCTAAATGAAGAGCTAACCAACGAGAGACAAAATTTTCGGTCTAGTACTTTACTTGGTAAGATTTGGTAAGATTTATTAACTCTAGAGTCTAGAGACCCCCTTACAGGGTATGAGAGTACAAATAATCAACACATACAAGTTATCCAATCAACATGGACAAGTTCAACAAAAAAAAAGGAATAATATTAAACATATATACAAGTTATTAAAAAAACAACATAAAGAGCATAAGTTAAGCCTATCTGGGCATTTAACCCGTCTACCACTGCGGGTAGACCTACAAATACCTTGTTTAGTGTTTATATCTATGTAATCTTCATCATCTGATTTCTTCAAGTTAGCAAAATATGACATGATAATACTTGCAAATTTTGATAATTTTCTCAGCTGGCAAGCATTAGACAGATTAAAAAGCTTGTTCATGTTCAATGTACATACTCTGCCTTTTAACAAGTTCTTTGGTAAATATAAAGTATGTCTCAAGTCATGAAAAAAGGAACAAACAAAAATATAATGATATTCATCTCCAATATCTTTAGAAGTACATAAGGGACAATAAACACCATCAATAACACTAGCATCAAATCTACTTTTATTTACAGGAAGATTATGTGATCTGCATCTAAATCTACTTAATATCACAGTATCTTTATGATCCAGAAGCTCAAAATATTTTTCTTTCACCAAGTCATCTTTGAATATTCTGTAATTGGACCAAATACGGTTTTCCCAAGATTTCGCTCTCCAGTCCTGCAAATACATATCTGAAATCCTAGCTTTCATAAGTCTTAAAATTTGGTTATGACTTAAGCACCTCCCCTGATCTATCCAAATATTCCCATGACCAGCATTTTCTAACGTAGCTTTAAGAAAATATATCCAGTGGAATGGAAATTCAGTACGTAACTGATCGTTACCATTAATTTTCAACATCAACTGATACATTATAAATGAGTATTTAGTTTGTTTACCAGAAACTATCCTTGACCAAAAGCCGATCATTTTTGACTTAATATTATTCAAAATGGGTCCTTGACCTGTCTCACCATAGACCATGCAGTCAGGAGTGATCTTATTAACATTCAGTATAACTCTTAAAAACTTTCTATAAAATACTTCAATTTGATTAATGTTTTCACAACCCCAAACTTCACTACCGTAGAGTAGAACTGGTAATACAAGGTGGTCAAATAAGTGACACTGCGTGTCTACCGTAAGCTGTAGTTTCTTAGCTTTAACTAACATACCATACATGGCTCTTCGGGCCTGAATTACCTGTTTAGATATTGACTTTTTAAAGGAGCCATTATAGTTGAAAGTAACACCAAGGTAAACAAAATCATCTACTATTTCTAATGTTTCATTTGCGTAGTAAAAACTCGGTTTCTTCTTGACCTTTCCTCGCGAGAAAATGACAATTTTAGTTTTACTTGCATTAACTGTTAAATGCCATGTATCACAATAATCATTCACAGCATTTAAGGCCTTTTGTAATTCTGCAAGAATTATTGTATCATCAGCATATAGCAAAGAATTGGGATTAATAATGAAGTCATCCTCCCCGGTAAACCTGTCTTTGACTAGTTTGTTAAGGAATTTTAAACCGTTATAAGCGTTTCCAATGAATTCCTGAAAGTCATTCAAAAAGATAGAGAACAGAAGGGGCGACAAATTTTCTCCCTGGCGTACACCTACATTACAAGAGAAAAGATCAGACATATCTCCATTCACAGAAATACATGATTTTGCATTCATGTAAATGTTCTGTATGACATTCAGAATTTTATCTTTTACTCCAATTTTTCTCATTTTCGACCACATTGACGCTCTGTCTATTAAATCAAATGCCTTCTTGTAATCAATGAATGCACAATAGAGACGTTTCTTCTTATTCAAATATAAATCAACAATAGACTTTAAAACAAAGATATTATCTAACATGGAATAATTCTGGCGAAACCCTGCCTGTTCCTCTCCTAACAAATGCTCTTCATCAAGAAATTTTGTGATGGAGTTGAATTTTTCAAAATGGAGGTAAAGAGCTTACCTAAGCAACTGAGAAGAGTAATACCTCTGTAGTTATCGGGGTTAGTTTCTTCCCCCTTTTTCTTGAATATAGGTATAATAATTCCAACACACCATTCTGTGGGGACTGCACCAGTATTCAAAATGATATTAAAGAATTTAACAATGACCACAACAAATCTACTGGAAAATTCTTCAGAAATTCATTACGTATCAAGTCCCTACCACAGGCTTTAGAATTCTTAAACTTTTTAATCATTTTCTCAACTTCTGTCAATGAAATAGGGTCATTTAAGACATTCACATTCCCTTCAGAATAAGACACATAAGTTTCATTTACAGTAGATATAACATCTCCTTTTCCCAGCTTACTAAAATGTGCTACGAAGTCACTCATTGAAATATTTATAACAGGCTTTTGCTTATCTACTCCTCTATCACTAAGCATAGTCCAAAATTCTTTAGGATTCTTAGACTTTAAAGATCGTAAAGACTCATTCAAATTTTTATGAAAGAATTTCTTTTTACTCTTCAACAATTTCTTATACTTTTTTCCTGTATCATCATACTCTTCCCTGAGATCAATCAAACTAGCTTCATCTTTAAATTTCATCTTCCTCATATATCTATTCTTTAAATTCAAATAATCCCTGCGTGCCACATTGCATTCAGAATCAAACCATGGTTGTTGGCTTCTCTTTGTATAGCGATCTTGAATACGTATGTTATTCTTGTAGCAGTTCTTAAATTTACAGATACCCACTCCTTCTGCCGTCGTAATAATAGTATCACATAAAAGTGAATAAAAAGTGTCAATATCTTACTTGCTAACATTACCTGACAACTTGTCTACACCATTATATAAAACACCAGCAACTTCTCCCAATTGTTCTTTAAAAACAGAGGAATTTTCCCTATCCCACTTAAATGTATGACTAGTGGTGATTGCATCAAGTGCTGAATTATCAGTAATTGAGCTGGCATGAATGACAGGTCCTAGACTTTTTAAGGTGGTCAATATTGGACAGTGCACATCAGAAAAGCATCGATCAAAAACATAAAATCAATTACATTTGCAAAAAGATCTTCAGATATAATATAGTCAACTGTGCTTTGTCCACCATTCTTATTAAAACATGTAAAACTCCCTTTGCATTTATCAACACCAGCTCTGCCATTCACAATTCGTAAATCAAAGTTCTGGCACATTTCGATAACTTTCTTAGCCTTTCTTAGCCTTTCTTAGCCTTTAGGTTTCTTATTCATACCGGTAATTACCACCACGACTGGGCGTTCTGGCGTGCGCCTGTAATCCAGCTACCAGTGGAAGTTATAAACTGATTCAGCGGACCCAGGTTCGAGACTGAGTCACGTCTTTCGGATGGTGACGTTAAAGGTCGGTCACAGACGTAAATAATCATATCTGATTGATACACGTCTGTAAAAACCCAATTACACACACACACACCATGTAGAGAGATGTAATCAGAATCAAAATCAAAATATGTCATATATGATTATGACTTATGACTATATGTTTATGATTTATGAACTAAGTATGAATATGATGCCATATTCATAATTGTCAATTTTGATTGTTTTTGAAATTTCAATTTTCATTTCAAAAGATGATGAATTGAAATGAAAAACTGAAATTTGAAAGATTAGAAATTTTACATGAACTTAACGAATGACCAGATGACATAGGCAGGCAGATACATGTAGGCCTATATTATTATTAAGTTTCTTATTGGAAGGCCAGAATGAAACTATGCCTATGGCTCGAGTGCCCATGTCTGCGCACGCGCGTAACAGCACGATTCTAATAAAACAAAACATGCAACGAACACAAACTTTTCATCTTTATTGATAGTGATATGTATTCATGGAAAAAATATTGAAAAAGGGCCTCAAGCCTCAAAGTCAAAATGTTGTCTTTCACTTCAAAACTCCTGAACTGCATGTAAAATGAATGAGTGCGCAGACATTACCAGTCATTGGCACGATTGTGTTTTCAATGTTGATATTACACGGCCACCGTTTCTTGTGAAAATGGCATTGTTCTTGCTCTAAATTTGATGAGGTTTTTTTAAAACTTACTCTTTCGAATATCAGGAATAATATTAAATTAAGCTTTAGAGGAATATTAAAGAAATTCTTGTTTATTTTCAGGTTGAAATCTTTGGTGCGCAGACATGGGGCTATACCTATCATACATGTGAGCTTTGAAGGTTGTTACTTAAGCGGATAATAATGTTAAAAAAGGAAATATTAAACAAGAACTAGGTTCCCACGCAGGCACAACAGTCCATAAACTAAGTTTTTCTGTTTTTAAACTTTGACTTTAATGTTAGAGGTTAGCTAGTTATATACCATATACCCGAAGGTTATACATAACCTTGTTCATTGGATAAGTGATATACCCAACACCACGTGTGTCCGGCCCGGACAGGTTGGTTATCCAGACAGGCCACTTTTGATCAGGTAATTTTAACAAGTTTGCAATCAATATTTCATGGATCTTTTTACATTTGTCGGAAAATATCATACATGACAAACATTCATGTGGTGGTTCATGTGGTTCGGGCCATTTGATGAATATTTTTTTTGTGAAATCCAAAAGCAAACATACATGTAGCTTGTTTTTGTTAAGAGTTAGTGTCCAGACACACAAACCACCATCCTACTTGTAACTTTTAACTTTTGTTAGTTATTAAGTTAATATTAAGGACAGTGTGGATGCATTAGTTTCAGAAACTTAGTTTACTTGAGTCAAAGTGTTTTTTAGAGATGTTATTTATAAATAATCTTGCATTTGTGTTCCTGAGAGAGGATGTTGTCCATGGCATGACATTGATATAGGACCATAGTCGATCCTACCGACCTGGTTATAATTCCTTGAACAGGTGATGATTTTAGGGATACCAACATGAATTTTTAGGATTGAGATTTATAAACTCCTTTGATTTTTTCTTCAGCAGTTTGTTCAGGATTTATTATGATTTATTATTTCACTGCAAGTTTAGATGTGTATACATACATATATATTTTTTTTAATTTCCTAAATAGGTTATAAAGAACAGAGGAAAAAGCAGAACTACAATTCACCTATAGTCATGACCAACATGGATTCATAATTCTGAGTAATTCTGAATATAAACATGTCATCAAAATGACGGACATGAGTGATAGCGATCCTATCGTGACGGATGTCATACTAGAGGAGGAGGAGGTGTCCAACATGCCAACTGAGTCGGAGATTGACGGTGCTTCCATTTCAGCCAGTCGGGTCGGTCTTACCGATGTCATGCCACGGAGCACGCCCTCTCCAAGTCCACTACAGCAGCGTCCTAGCTCAGCATTGACTGTCGAAAATTTGAGACTTCATGAACAGACTATTGGTTTGGAGGAAAAGTCCCTTTCAAGACAGGGTAGTGCTAATTCCGGGCAGCGTGATCGACCATTATCAAGGGGGTCATTAGGACCGGTTAGGACTCCTGGGAGTGCTACTCCTGTAAGGTTATGCTCTGGTAAATCAGGAATAGGAAATATAACGGATGGAACGACACCAGGACCAGATAGTATAAGAACTGGAAGTGGAAAGAGAGAGCCCCTCCCACCCATTGGTTCTGACCCTACCACATTGCAACAAAATGGAGTTGGTAAGAAAACTTTAATTAAAACTAGTATTACAGGCTTCACGCGTGCTATATAATGTTAGGTGATAATTTCCAACGTATTGTTCTAAACATTAAATTTATTAAAATATAAATTCCAAATTCAGAACAGCGAACAGGACAATAAGATATAACTTTCAATAACTGGGAATATTTTTTACTGGATGTAGTAAAATCATGTAAACGAATGATAATTTTTAAAACAAAACAAAATAAAATAATGTTTTTGTTACAGCTTATGAGCTCTATTATTAACTGCACTTTTATTAGAAAAGTAATTCTAGGACCATTGTCTTGTAATTTTATAACTGTCCATTTCGCCTTCCTTCTCTCTATTTCTCATGCATGTTGACCTCTCTCTCTCTCTCTGTTGTTTTTTTATCTGTATCTACATGTGTCTGCCTTTAGCTTTACTTTTGGCTTTTGCTCCTTTTGCAGACCTTGTCATAATCAATTTTTAAACTCTTCTATCTTGTCTTCTGTTTTGCTAACCCAGATGTATCAAGGTTATCTGTATCAAGAGAGAACCAGGATGATCCAGAAACCGTTACAAGCATAGCTAGGATGTCAGCTCACTCAGAACGATCTGTCTCATTTAGAGATGGAGCTGATAGGTAAATTCTTTTTCTCTCTCCTTTTTAGGGCAGCTAGTACCTAAAATTCACTGCCAATATCTACTGTCTATTGGTAATCATTTCCACCATTTCAGCATCCTGTCATAATGTTTGCATTTCTTGCATTTCTTAGTGTAGTAATGTTTGTAGTGCCAGACTAGAGTAGAGGAGAATTATGTTTTGTCTTAGGTAGCTTAGCAAAACGTGATGGCAGTAAAAAAGCAGGAAAGACGCAAATGAGAAAAGTATTCAAATTCGTAACTCCAGTGATTTAGGCTGGTCTAGATTCGGCGACCCCGCTTAAACTGGAAACCGTATACCGCTTCCGGGTTACAAATGTTTACTAATATTGCGCACCTGGATAATAATAATAGCTACATTTATATTGCGCACGTATCCATTCCAGAGGATGCTCAAGGTGCCTACATGTACAAAGTATTATTATTACCCTGGCTTTAGCCCAGCTGCCCTAGGGCGCTGAAAGCATTCAAGAAAAAAATTCATGCTCATTTACTACACCTGGGCGGAGAGTGGCAAATGTACATGTAGATTAATGTCTTGCCAAAGGACATTAGTGCCGCGGCGGGACTCGAACCACGAACTATGAGATCCACAGTCCGGTGACGTATCCACTAGACCACGACACCTGTATGGATGGTCGTAAATGGCAGTATAAATGGATTTGGGGCGGTCCAGGAGCGCCCTAAATTTAGGCCGCAGTAAAATGGGGTATATGACTCACTGCACAGCAAGGCAAGGGTCTGAGGCACTATTCTAAGGATGTATTAAGCACAGTGTGCGGGCATGCCAGAATCCGATGACCGGGGTAATAATATATATCTGTAATTGTGAGCGCTTTGGGCCACTATGGGAAAAGCGTGTAAATGCCAGGTATTATTAGGTGGTCTGTCATTTGAGCTTTTAATTTTGTCAGAATTTTTCTTTATTTATTTTTATTACAACTTTTTGTGGCCACCAAATCTCAAAATCGGCCAGGTCAATATCATTGAGTTTCATGTCATGTATGAGGTCAATCATGGACATGGTCCATTAAGCTTTTGGAGGTCATCAGGTCATCGTGACGTCATCAAGACGCCATTTTGTAAATTTACAAGATAGATTATATCTTCATAATCGATCATCAAAAATCAACTATATTTACATCACATAAACTTCACTTGACGGGTCATCAAGTCATGTCCTCACAGGTCATCTAGAGGTCAGGACGTGCGCGTACGCGCGCGTCAACATTTTAAAATGCTCAAAATCACGTAGGATCAAGTCTGCACACGTTTCAGGTAATTTTAAGCATTTCAAAAAAAATTTCGTGCGTAAGCGTCCGCGTGCGCGTTTTTTAAAGTCGTAAATAACGTTAAAACGCTTTTTTTTCGATTGATTTGCAATCCTGACACCTTTCTTCATCATTTCCATCAACTTGGAATCAATTTCAATTAATAATAAGCTCGTACGGGTGCGTCAAAGTGCGCGCGTCTATGGCGAAAATAATGTAAAAATGTGTAAATACATGCCTCTACAAAATCAACTCTAGCTCTTTAAATAGTCCATAAACCCCCCAATTTTTTTCATCTTTGGGTAGATGATGAATCATAGATATGATTTCATGTATCATTTGACCCTTATAAACATTATGACGTCATCAAAATGGCGCAAAAAGTCAAAATTTCCATTTTTCATGTTTTGACGTCATCTTATATATGCAAATTTGGCTCTAGAATTATTGGTCGTTTTTCGCCCAGATTTTAATATGTTGTAGCTGAGGTAATTTCCTACAAAATCAGTCACCAACATTTTTAGCTCACCTGAGCCTAAGGCTCGAGTGAGCTATTGCGTTGGAAATTTGTCCGTCGTGCGTCGTCCGTCGTCCGTCGTGCGTCGTCCGTTAACTTTTTACATTTTCATCTTCTTCTCCAAAACCCATGATCGGAATTCAACCAAACTTGGTAGGAATCATCCTTAGGGGTAGGGGACCAAAAGTTGCTAAAATGGTACATGTGGCCCCCAGGGGGGCCCAGGGGGAGGGCCCCCAATTGTAAAAGCTATGTAAATTTCAAACATCTTCTTCTCCAGAACCAGGCATAGCTCAGACTTGGTAATGTGTATGGAGATACCTCTATAGATGAAGAATGAATGTTGTTCATGAAATGTCTCTGAGTGGCCCTATAGGGGCCCTGTGGGGGTAACATACTGGAGGGGGGGGGGGGGGGGGGCGCTGCCAGGCAAAATGTACATTCTGATCTTCTTCTCCAAAACACATGATCAGAATTCAACCAAACTTGGTAGGAATCATCCTTAGGGGTAGGGGACCCAAAGTTGCTAAAATGGTACATGTGGCCCCAGGGGGGCCCAGGGGGAGGGCCCCCAATTGTAAAAGCTATGTAAATTTCAAACATCTTCTTCTCCAGAACCAGGCATAGCTCAGACTTGGTATTGTGTATGGAGATACCTCTATAGATGAAGAATGAATGTTGTTCATGAAATTTCTCTGAGTGGCCCTATAGGGGCCCTGTGGGGGTAACATACTGGAGGGGGGGGGGGGCGCTGCCAGGCAAAATGTACATTCTGATCTTCTTCAAAACACATGATCGGAATTCAACCAAACTTGGTAGGAATCATCCTTAAGGGTAGGGGATCCAAAGTTGCTAAAATGGTACATGTGGCCCCCAGGGGGAGGGCCCCCAAGTGTAAAAGCTATGTAAATTTCAAACATCTTCTTCTCCAGAACCAGGAATAGCTCAGACTTGGTATTGTGTATGGAGATACCTCTATAGCCGAAAAATGAAAGTTGTTCATGAATTTTTTCTGGGTGGCCCTATAGGGGGTCTGTGGGGGTAACATACTGGAGGGGGGGGGGGGGTGGGGCAAGTTGTCCATCCATAAACTTTTTACATTTTCAGCTTCTTCTCCAAAACCCATGATTGGAATTTAACCGAACTTGGTAGGAAGCTCAGACTTGGTATTGTGTATAGAGATACCTCTATAGATGAAGAATGAAAGTTGTTCATGTGTTAGAGAGAACATGCACCAGATGTGAATTGATCCACCTCAGGTGAGCGTCGTGCCCCCTGGGGCTCTTGTTCATTTTGATGACGTCATCACAGTGAAATTTTCAATTAAAGATGCCATGTCAGAATTTTCCCAATTTACGTGTTATGTCTATGGAAGATGATTTTTTTTCGAATCATGAATCTACATGACATTGTTCTCTGAGCTGTATCTCAGTTGTTTTTGGTCTATTTTCTTCCAGATTTTAGTATGTTATAGCTGAGACTATAAGCTTTTATAGTGTGGTCTCCAATTTTTGATCAGATGTCGGGATCATGCCCAATTTTTAACTACAAAATGTGATTTGAGAATCCTGTTTTTCGTTTACGTGTTATCTCTATGGGAAATATTTTGGTATATTGGTCAAAGCACTTGCCTCTCATTCCGGTGACCCAGGTTCGATCCCCGGTGGGTCCATTAAATTTTTTTTTTGTTGCTTCTTTTTGCCTTTTATTTTACCATCTTGTTTGACTATTATAACATAAGCAATCACAAACCAAGTAATAAACTGCCTTATTTTCCATGTTATGTCTATTAGAAAGTAGTGTGCAGTAGTTTGTGTACAACCCTATGGAAATTGTGATTCCCTGTCGTGTATTTATAGAGCTATGGGGTTTATCTCCCAAGTATCCTGCAATATCAAATAGTCCTATTTGATATCACAATTTCTCAAAATTGGCTTACTCAATTATCTTCAAATTTTGTCAGTCATCGGTCCTAATAAGGTCAAGTTCCCACATCTTTTTCAAGGTCACCAGGTTATCTTGACGTCATCTAGGCGCCATTTTGTACAAATCAACTTATGGTCGTATCTTCTTCACTAATTGTCATTTCTCTTTCATATTTGGCATGGCTAAGGTCATTGTCGTTTCAGTCATGGTCATCACCATTATCATCATCATCATCATCATCATCATCATCACCATCATCATTATATCATCATCATGATTATCATCAACATCATTATTATCATCACTGTCATGATATTCATGATGATGATGATGATGATGATTATCATCATCATCATCATCACCATGATTTCTCTTTCATATTTGACATGGTTAAGGTCACTGTCATTGCAGTCATGGTCATCACCATTATCCCCATCATCACCATTATCACCATTATCACCATCATCATCATTATCACCATCATTATATCATCATCATCTTCATAATCACCATCAACATAATCATCACCATTATCACATCATCAATCATCATCATCATTATCACCTTCATCATGATTATCATCACCATCATAATCATCATTACATCATCATCATCATCATCATCATCACCATCATCATCATGATTATCACCAACATCAACATCATCATCATTATTATCATTATCATCACCGTCATGATCATCATCGCTATTATTATTATATCATCACCATCATCATTATATCATGATCATAATCATTATAACCATCATTATATCATCTTCATCATCATAATCATCACCATAATCATTTTACAATGACCGTTTCACACATTTTGCTACATTCCTGTCCTCAAGAAGCATCTCCATTCATGGCATTCTTGACTTCCTATCTTCACTTTAGTATTTCCCCATTATTATGATCATCCTGATTACAATCATGATCATACAAATTGAAAGACAGACCACCTAATAGTTGAGAGACATATTAAAATGTTAAAATTGCAATGAAAAAGGCGCATTTTGCTCCCCCCCCCCCCCCCAATCTTGGCTGCGGACAACTGATCATTAAAAAAAAATTCCCTGCAATAGCCGTCAAGATTGTGAGAATTTTTCTTTGATTTACACTTGCAGGTCCCATTCTGCTTCATCAGCTGGTAAGCGGAAGAAAGACTTAAAATCTCCTGCCATCAGAGAGGTTCATAAAGTCGTAGAAGCAGACGGGAGAGAGAAAGTTACAATATCCTGTGGTACAGAGACAGAATGGAGCTGGCTACAAATGATCAAATTCCTTGGGAAAACAGAAGAGGAACTTGGCACTATAGGACGTAAGAATATTACCAAGTACTCTTGGTATCATATCAACAAAGTTCTTTAAGGGGCATCATCGTGAGGATGTGAGGATTTCCTTTCTAACCCTTCATAAAGGATTTAATGTATTTTCAGTGGGTTTCATCCAGAGTTATCTGGGGCTTGGTGATTCCAGGGGAGCGTTTCATCAAGCGTTTTGCCAGTGATTTTTACCGACAACTGTTATAAGCTACTGAAATCCTTGCATCTGATTGGCTGAGAGAAAATTTGTCAGTAAAAATAACTGACACTTGATGTAACATGATCCAAACAATCTCCATTTTGATGAGTTATTTAATTTTTTGAGATCATTCGATGCATATTCAATTCAATTTCAATTTCAATTTCAAAACATTTATTTCCAACTTTTCAATATAAGTGTACAAAGTAATTATGTTTTTTAACAAAAAATATGACATAAATAGTGTAATCTCAATAGAAGACTAGGTGCTTATATGGGCAAAAAAATTTTCACTGAATGTGACTATGATGGCATGAACATACAGTGAAACCTGTCTATATTGACCACTAAAGGGAGACAAGAAAAGCGGTCTTTATGAGCAGGTGGTCTTTATGTACAGGTCCCTTTAATACATATTACAATGAAAAACATTTTTCAAGGGAAACAAAATTTACGGTCTTTATAGACAGGTGGTCTTTCTATACAGGTGGTCGCTAAATTAGGTTTGACTGTACTCTTGCCAAATGTCTTTAATCTCAAACAGCAAGATCTTGTCTTGTGTACACCCCTTCATAGGTACCCTACCCCCCAAGACACCTCCAGAACGTCCCATCAAGTCTGCACTCTCAACCAGCAGCAAGATTTCTAATGGTAAGAGGCTCCAGTCCAGAGAGGGCAGCAAATATGTAGAGGAAGACATCAATGGGGCGAAAGAGATCCAAGGAGAAGAGATGGATGAAGTACCCCCTTTGCAGTTGGACTCGGACTCAGAAGTAAATCTTTATTCTCTTGTATACAAATATGTTTTTTATTTTGAATTTCAAATTGTTTTTGCCTTTTGTTTAAAGGGCGAGTCAATTAGAATCAACATTGGGGCTAAAAATGTAGTACATAGGTCCAATGACACAATTCTGACATTTTTACAGAAAAAAAATTGCCCAGTAACAAGAAATTGGTCAAAAAACTCACTAATTTGGGAACGCCCCCAAAAATTGACAGCTAATTGGCTAGAGCGATTTGACGTAGCATCGGGAAGTCCCCGCGAAGCCATAAGGTTGACTAATATGTTGGCAATGTAAATGAATGATAATTTATCCATTTTCATATCACTATTTATACAATTTCGACAATCTTTAAGTCCCCAAAAGGATTTGAATAGGTTGTTTAGACATTTTAGTAGAGGTCAAATGACAAGTCTGGCATTTTTTCAAACACTTTACCCATGATAATTCCTCTTTTGGATTAGGTTTATGTTTTGGAAAAACGTAATATTTTACAGACAAGTAGACGTGTGGACAGTCGCTTTACTGCTGACCGTACCTTGCGAATCTTTGTGTGCGTGCTTATGATAACAACCAAGTACACTGAAAGACTGGATGAAAGTCTAAATATATTACAACAATTACAGCAAAATCGTGTGCTGCAAGCTAGCTGCCTCCCCGGGGGGGGGGGGGGGCACTCACATATATATGTCACACATGTATGTGCCGCTGTGACGTCCCCCATTTTCAACCTTCTCGGGTCGCTCCCATGATATGCGATTTTCAGATTTTCACTAACCGCACCTCGATTGGCTTCCGACTCGCTCCCTAGAATATGAGAAAACAATGCGCACAGCCCATTGTCCGGGAACGGTCGCTCCCTAGCCTCCCAGGCCAGCGCAGCGGGGAGCTGGGCGACCTAGTGCCCCCTAACTGAACGCGGTATTACTAGTGCTAGCGGCGGCTCAGCGAGATCAATCTGCATGCGACATCGAGCCAGTGCATTGGCGCGGCATGTACAGCGTTAAAAACAGCGCTGCGACCGCTGACTCAGTTCATGCACCGTATGTGTACCAGAGTAGTGAGCAGCTAAAATTAGCTCTGCCCATGAGCCCGTTCTCTCCTTAGACCCTCAAAAATGAGCTTCCTCAATTAACCATTTAGCTCCTTAGCCCCCTGTTTTGAGATTGGCAGCGGCACACCCACATCCAAAAACAGGTTGAGTGCCCCCCCCCCCCCCCCCGGGCTCTACGGTACGGTACGGTAGACCTACCCTCTTTTTCTCCAGTGACTCCAGCTTCAGAACTGCAGACCGACTCTTGTTTTTTTAGCTCCCTGTGTTTGGCTTCCAGTTCCACAGCCCTCAGTTCCCGGTCATCAGACTGGGATAGCTGTCGGCCGCAGCATTTTATTCTTGGGCGCAAATCCTAGCTGGTCATACAGCCCCTGGCCTGAGGGCCTGACTATCGAAGTCCTCCTCCCTAAAGTGGTCACTGCAAACAGTACTGTGAGCGGAAGGGCCATCCCACTGAGCTAGCTCGCGTCAGCTTGATCCTTGAAATCCAATTTTTTCGAGTTGCATCACCTTTAGGAAAGGTGTGCAGACTGACACCATCGCTGGTGCCTTTGCTGCACCCAGCAACAACACATCTCCGCGGCATTTTCTTGAGATATGCACTCCTATCATGCCTATCCAAAATTCCCTGCACTGGATATACACAGACAAGCGTCGTCCGCTAGCTAGACGTTCCCGATGGTACGTCACAGGTCACCTGACAAGGCACGTGACTGGGCCCTATTTTTCGAGGGGCGTGACAGACTAGCTGATAAACGTGCGATTTAGGCAATTTCAACGAAGCTTAGAGAAGTACACAGATCTTTTTAATAAAAAGTATATGCGATTTCTAGCAATATTGACACAATACTTTGATATTATCATGAAATGTAATTCTAATTGACTCGTCCTTAATGTCTCACTTGCCCCCTCCCCTCTGCTCCCATTATTATGCATATAGAAGGATGTTATATCCTAATTGTAATTGTAGATGCAAACTATATATTGTTTGTTGTTTTGTTGTTTTATTTTTGTTGTGCACAAATTCATTTGGGTAATGTAGACAATTTCTTTAAAACTAGCCCTTTCATTCTGCTTACTTGATCCTCTTGGGACCATACTTTCCCCAAGTTTCAGCAAATGGTGATATGTAGCTACTGAGTATTATACTCATACTGTATTTAGGTATGGCTGCATACTAACTATTCTGGAAGGGGGTCCATAATTAACCTTTTAGAGTCTGTATGCATATGCTGTATGTAAAAAAAAAGAAGAAATTTTTGGCGTCCTGACTTAGATTTTTGGGGCCCATGTGTCCTGGATGCCTGTTGGTATCAAGCCCTGATTTAAGTGCATTGTAGTTGGTAATTGACATCTGTAGGGCCAGTCTAGTTAATGTTTCCTGGGGAGCGTTTCATCAAGCGTTTTGTCCGTGAGTTTTACCGACAACTGTTATAAGCTACTGAAATCCTTGCATCTGATCGGCTAAGAGCAAATTTGTCAGTAAATATCACTGACAAAACACTTGATGAAACACTCCCCTGATCTGTGTATATTTAGTTTTCTGATGAAGATGAAATGAGCAAACCAGACCAAGGAGTCCCCAAGATCGGCCCTCCTCAGATCATCAAATACCAGAGAGAATCTGAGCAGGTTCCTATATCTAAGAAGTACAAAGATGCAGCACACATTGTTGGCCAGGAATTGGACATTGATTTCAGTGATTTGGACTCTGCAGACCTGAGCGAAAAGGAAGATGAAGAATTAGAAGCCAGGATAAGAGGTAAGGTTAGATTCTCTATCTCTCTCTCACATCATCGCCCTTATTCTCTCTAAATCTGCCTCTCCTCCCCTCCCTCTCCTTTTTTTCTCCCTTCTTCTTCTCTCTCACCCTCCTTCATCTCATATTCCTCCCAACTCTTTTTATATATTTCTTCTCCTCATAGCTCATCTTCGTTCTCCTCTGCCCTCTCCCTTCTAGACATGTCAGTCCTTCCTCTTTTTCATTTCTCTCCTTTCCTTTTTTATCTCTGTCTATTTTGTCTTTCAGTGTCTAAAGAATTAAAAGCCAGAAAAAGCGGTAAGGTTGGATTCTCTTATTTCTCTCTCTCTCTCTCTCTTTCATCATTATCTCCCTCTTTCTTGTTCCCATTTTCTCCCTGCTTCATTGTTTTGTACTGTCTCTCCCTCCTTAAATCATATCTGATCTCATCATATTACAAGTACTTTTAAACTTTTCTTCTCTAAAATATTTCTTTGTTGTATTTTGATGTGTTTTCTCAGTCATTCAGGGATGTATATCATTCCTTTCAGTATGCCACGTCGTCTTAGAATAGTGACCTAGATCGATTGCGCACTCACTGTAAGTGCTGGGTATTATTACAGTCAAACCTGCTTTTGCGACCACCTGTATAGAAAGACCACCTGTCTATAAAGTGTTTCCCATTGAAACATGTATGAAAGGAACCTGTACATAAAGACCACCTGCTCATAAAGACCACTTTCATGTCTCCTTTGAGCGGTCTTTATAGATGGGTTAAAGGAACCTGTACATAAAGACCACCTGCTCATAAAGACCACTTTCGTGTCTCCTTTGAGCGGTCTTTATAGATGGGTTAAAGGAACCTGTACTACAAGACCACCTGCTCATAAAGACCACTTTCGTGTCTCCTTTGAGCGGTCTTTATAGATGGGTTAAAGGAACCTGTACTACAAGACCACCTGCTCATAAAGACCACTTTCGTGTCTCCTTTGAGCGGTCTTTATAGATGGGTTAAAGGAACCTGTACTACAAGACCACCTGCTCATAAAGACCACTTTCGTGTCTCCTTTGAGCGGTCTTTATAGATGGGTTAAAGGAACCTGTACTACAAGACCACCTGCTCATAAAGACCACTTTTGTGTCTCCTTTGAGCGGTCTTTATAGATGGGTTAAAGGAACCTGTACTACAAGACCACCTGCTCATAAAGACCACTTTCGTGTCTCCTTTGAGCGGTCTTTATAGACAGGTTTCACTGTACCACTTTCTAATTCCTACCTGCCCAGGTCGAAAGAAATACCAAGATGAAGATGAATATGACTACTATGATGACCCCCATGATAGACGGAGTAAAAACCTAGGTGATGACCTTGGGGGTAGGACAACGCCCCCGTTGTCGACCGTGGGTGAGGTCCCCGAGGTGTGCGAGTACTGTGGGAAAGAAGCCAAGACATTCCCGACGCATGAGATGCTGAAATCAATGTCACAATCCGAGGTAAAATGCAAGGTTCTGAATTTTAAACTGTTAAAGAATAAATGTTTTCAGTTTGGAATGGAATACATGTACATGTTGTCAAGTCACTTATTTTAGAGAATTACAAATTATCAATATCCTTGGAACTGAACAGGGTTTCAGTGTAATAAAAAATTCTTTGCCAAATTCAAATAGTACATGGTTGCCCCGAGGGATTTTCTGTTGAATGTTATAGTGCAAGTGTTGATATCCCAATAAGTTTAGCCCAGTCGACCAGTCTGGCTGAAGATTGCGCCCCGCGGGGCAATGGCACGATCAGGTAACGATCACGGTGCCCTCTCGCGGCATAAAAACGTCCACAATCTGCGGCTGAGTATCCCTTTAATGTTATCATCATTGTCATTTGTTATAAGTATCATTTTGTGTTAACATTTTATTTTTATTGTCATCATTTTGTTGCCATGGTTACCAGCTCTTCTGCTGCAAAGAGTACCAGGACCTTGTGGAGTACACTATAGAGAACACTGCTCTCTCTCGGTACCCGTCTGAAGAGATGATAGACATTGCTCCACATGCCCCCTACGGTAGCAAGCAGGCCAGGAGGGCAGCCAAGGAGAGGGCAGCACAGAGGATGAGAGATAGGGAGATGGCTAGACAGAGAGCGGCAGGGACCAATCAGGCCAACTTCTTTGCCTGTAAGTAAAACTTCATCTTCATAGATTGAGATGTGAAAAAGACCTAATGCACATTCATGGTCATGTTCCTTGCATGCTTCCTAGTGCTTTGATTGCTGATGTCTTGGCTTTTAAGAGTATGGCATACATGAATCATTTTGAATAATTTAGTATTTTACTGTGTCGGCCCTCCGGATATTTAAACTGGTAGCTTTTTAAAAAGAATATTGAAGTATAGATTAACAAATGAAGATAAAACTTTCTTGTTCTTCCTTTTAAAAAAAGATTATACAAATTATTTACATTATCAGCAGTGCCTGCCTTATTAGTTCTTTGATTGTGTTATAAGATAATAATCTATTATTGCATAGTGTCTTGAAAGAGGGATTTGCTTTTGATAGCTGTATCTTTCTGTATTTTAGAAAAGCATAAGGAAAAATAGCAGTGATTATTTACATACTTCATTCTTTTGTAAAGGTTTATTTGCTGATATATTGCATAATGTGTCTGTGACACACTTTATTGAATTAATAAAATTTTCCAATGATTTTAGTAATATGTCAGTGAATTTACTTTCAATTTCCAAAAATGTTATTGAAATTGATATAATTTGCTTTCCTCTTTTGCAATATTTATGCACAATTGTTTCTCACCACAAATAATGAAAACTTCATCCTCTACAACATGGTGTTGCTGCAACATTTGATATCTGAACCATTCATTGCTTACAACTCATAGTACAAGGTAGGTGTTTCTATAAAGGGGATAAACGTAGTATACTACAATGCTTTCAACCCTCATACAGGTTTTGAACTAGAAGGTGGCAACATGACTTTTTAAAGTTTGGTGGCGGTTTATTGTCTATAACTAAAATGCAAAGTTGAATCAAATACTGCAAGGAAGCAGAAGCTGTTCATTTTCCTTCTGGTTTTTTTTCTCTCTTTCTATGTGGCTTTCAAACAAATCAAACAAAAACTTGTCAAATTCAGTTTAGTTTCTCTAACTCTGAAGGAAAAAAAAAACCTTTGAACAACTAAAGAGTTGTTTGATTTTCCCAGGTTTACAAGACCTTGATCAGTTACAAAATGGAAATACTGCAGTTTGAAACCAAGTGTTTTGACAATGTGTAAAATCTGATTTTGTCAGTGGAAAGGTTTTTTTTAGCAATATCACTCGTTTTGCCACCCTCTAGTTCTCAGGTAAGTAAATAATAGCATTGATCATCTGAGGATTTGACTGGATCTTGAAGACAGTCAACAAAATATCAATTTCTAATCAAACTAACGTATCTTATCGACAAAAACTTGTCACAGGCAATTATGCCAGCAGTTCATGGCTAAAAATTCTAGAAGTGTTGTGTACAAGACACGTTCCTCAGGAGATGAATGCTTGACTATGATCGGTGTGCATGAAACCTGAAAGACTGTGTAAGGTTTTAAAAACCAGTGACCTCAGATAAGGAGATTGGGTTTTATGTGTTGCAGTTATTTTTGTGTATAAGATAAAAGTGGTGGGGTTTTCTAGACCTTTCACAGTTGTCAAGTTTAATGTTCACCGTGAGAGAATGATGGTGATGTGGTTTTGGCAGTGACGTTCCTATTGTTGAAGCTATTTGTTGCACAACCGATTTGACTATATGATGCACAGAAGGCCTCTGTTACAGGTTATGTACCGTGAAAACAAGTTTCACAATAACAAAGAAATACAGTGGCCCAAATTTACGAAAGTGGTTTATCTAACCCATGGTTTAAACCTCCATTAGCGTGGTCCTTATGTCCAATGGGAGGTTGGTAATACGCTAGTACGCTTATTTATGCTTACTTTAGCCCACGGAGGAGGTTTAAACCATGGTTTAGACCATGGAAAAGATAAACCTCTTTTGTGATCTCGGGGCCAGTGTGATCTTGTTCATACTGCTTGGCGGGAATTTGACACAATTTACAATTGTGAGAAAAAATAATTAATGTGGCAATCAAATGATATTGTACTTTTTTCTACCACACTATATCAACTACATGTAGTACTCTCTGCAGTAAAATTGAAATTTGGACTATCTTGCTATTGTCAACTAAAAGCTAAAAGTAAAGTAATGCCATGTTAAGTCAGCTGTACTGATCATTGGATTTAAGGGAGTACATTCAGCCTGTGCAATCCTCTGAGTGAAATGTTGTGCAACAATTTCGCTGTGCAATGGGAATGTTCCTGCCTGTATCTCTATGGGGATATAATTCCTGTGAATTATCTTGATAATCTGTAGTCATAATTTTGAATTCTTTTCTTTCCTCTTTGTATGTTTCGAATCTCTTCTCTGTAGCTCATCGGATAGAAATCATGGACGGAGGTCTGTTTATTAAGAGAACACCTTGTTTCTATTTCATAGCACATTTTATTCATTGTATTGCATTTGCACTTACATCCGATGTTGCATTTTCATATACGATGCGTTGCAGGCTTTCTAACATATACATGGATGAAATTCAAGCTAATTGATTACAAGAACACCCTGTCGCTGATGTTCAGTTAGGGTTTCATTCCGCAAAGAAGAAATGCTTATTAAATAATTGATTTACCACATTTCATCATAAGTTACCACTTTAAGAGTTACATCACGTGATTTAGAATTTATATTGCCAGGTTAAAAAAATGAAGAATTCTGTAATCAACATTGATTTTATCACCAAAAAGTTCAAATGCACTTATTGTATTCACATCATCACATGCATACCCATTGCAAATACTCCCCCCCCCCCCCCCCTCCGCTACCCTACCTCTTTCCAACTTGTGAAATTTGTTTATTAATTGTTGCTCTTTTTTAAATAAACCAAATATTCATTTTATACTTATCTAGCATCTAACAATTTTGTGCCCCAGTTGTGTCATAATGCTACCCCATGATCTTAACTCATTGAACCTTTCCCCGTTGGTTTCGAATTAAACTTTGAAAAGCATACTCTGCATTCATTTTATCTGTGAAATTTTAATGAAATTAGCATTGTAAGCGTTAAATGCATCGTTTAGCTGTTGCTGTATTGTACGTTACTCATTTCCAAAGCTTTGTCCAGTGTTTTCATCACTGTTTTGTACTAGACTTTGTTAGTGTTTTGTTACAGTCTATGTCACCCAATTCTTTCTGAGATAATTTGTACATGTTCTGTGTCCCCTCTTCTTTTGCACCCTCTCCCTCTCTCTCTCTCTCTCTCCCTCCCTCTCTCTCTCCCTCTCTCTTTCTCTCTCTCTCTCTTTTCTCTCTCTCTCTCTCTCTTTCTCTCTCTCTCTCTCTCCCTCTCTTTCTCTCTCCCTCTCTTTCTCTCCCTCTCTTTCTCTCCCTCTCTTTCTGTCCCTCTCTCTCCCTCTCTCTCTCCCTCTCTTTCTCTCTCTTTCTCTCTCTTTCTCTCTCCCTCTCCCTCTCCCCCTCTCTCTTTCTCTTTCTCTCTCCCTTTCTCTCTCCCTCTCTCTCTCTCTCTCGTTCTCTCTTTCTTTCTTTCTCTCTCCCACTGTCTTATATCAGTGCTTACTTATTTTTTTGTCGGTTTTGTTGTAATTTCCTTTATTTGCCTGTTTTGAGCAGGTCCGCTCGCTATTCACAGAAAACCGCTATTCATTTAACTTGCGTTATGAATAGCGGTCCTTATAAACTGTTAAGAATAGTGGTCCTTATGAACGAAGGTCCTTATGAATAGCGAGGTAATTTGTCTATGGTTTGCTCGGTATTCATACAAAACCGCTATTCATTTAGGTATGCGTTATGGATAGCGGTCCTTATGACTAGCGAGGTTACCCCATTTTGAGTACCGATAAGCAAAGTGCTTATGTTTTGCTGAACATGCTTAGAATTACAATATGGATTTTAGATTGCGTGGATTTTTCAGGATGCAGTTAGCATTTTATAGAGTACCAAAGTGCTGACGTCATATTCGCCCGTCGTCCAGGTTACTGGTTCCAAACAACAAAACCCACGCATGAGGTTCACCGCGAAATCATTCAAGCAACGGGCTGGAGCAGGGCAAATTCACTGTTTAGAGCTGGTGTGATCACCACGAAATTTTTCAGCACAAAATTGTTTGGAACCAGCAACCTTGGCCGGTATGACGTCACACTTCGGTACTCTATATCTCTTGAATGCCTCATTTTGACTTTTCTATTGCAGCATTAGGTATTTTGATTTTCAGGCCTTTTTCCCCATCATTCCTTCTTTACCATTTTTGTTTTTTATATGAGTACAATTTTTGTTGCATTAACAGCAATTGGTTCTGTTTACTTTTTACATTTCCCATCTCTTTACTGTTCAAAATACAGATGGTGAGTTCAGAGATGTGTTGTTTGCTGAATTGAAGAGTCTTTCTCATAAAGTTTATTTTGGGATCAACTTTTGAGTTCTTTACTACAATCGGAAGTTGTATTGTTTATCTTTCAAACTTGTTTGACGTTGAATGTATCGTGTGCTGAGTCCCAGAAGGATGCTAACGCATGATTAATGCCCGTTTTCATCTCAGTGGATGATGTTTAGGTTGAAGGCGTATTTGAGGTACTGCCTGGTTTGATGGAGACTTTCTTCTTGTCTTCATATGTTTTGTTGTTATTGTACAGATTTTTGTTGAAATAGTTTGTCATCTCTGTTCTGCAGTTTTCTGTTTACTTCTCCATCCTGTTGAGTTCATTTATGTTGTATAGAGTTTCGTTTTCAGAAAATATTATTATCAAGTTGCTTCTTGAAATTGTGAGTAGCACAATGATTTGAATGTTCTTTGTTGGTGTTTTTCATCAGAAGACATTTGATTCAGTTTTTATATTTCTAATTGATTCGTTGGTGAAATCATTTTCATCACTGTGTTGTGAGTGGAGTTCTGATTCAGTTTGAAATGGATTCCTGCCTGTTACTTTCACTAAGTTTACATGAGGCATATTAACCCTTTCAGGACAGGAAATATTAAGAACAACTTCAGAAGGAAAGTTAGGCACAAGATAATGAGTTGTATATTTTCACATATCTTCCCTCCAATATGTTAAAAATACATGGACAAAAATTATCCCCTTTTAGTTTTTACTAAACTGCACCATTGTACACCACCCTGGAAACTGAAGGTACAAAAATCAATAATTGATTTATTTAAAATGCTACCAATCACCCAAAAATATTTTGCTCTGTATGTTACAGGATCCATGTCATTTTACTATATTCAAACATGGGCTTCAAATACTAATTCCATATTAAAGAGATATTGCAATTTTAATTAGACTCTGTAAGTGTAAAAGCGACTCGTGAGTAGACTAATTGACGCACATGTGCACGCTCACAAAGATAAGGGCTCGCGTGGAAACAAACTCAGAGTTCAGTTCCACGCGAGCATTTTTATGTTATCCATTATTTCCTTCCTACTCCTTAACTGTTCACCTATAGAATGCCAGATAAAGTTCTTTGAGGTTGGTTTTATATTTTCTAGCAGTAAACAAATTTTTTTTTTTTCAGGTGATTGGTACATTTTAACTCTTTAAAAATTTGGCTGCTACCAAAATAATAACCCACCTTCACAACTCTCTTACTCTGAAAAATATTTAGTGCATAGTGTGCATACTGAATCCATTTCTAACTGGGGAGCGTTTCATCAAGTGTTTTGTCAGGGATTTTTACCGACAACAGTTATAAGCTACTGAAATCCTTGGATCTGATTGGCTGAGAGCAAATTTGTCAGTAGACATCGCTGACAAAACACTTGATGAAACGCTGCCCTGAATCAGCAATAGAGCAGAGGCCTGGGTAGTAGGTAGGACTCTCTGTTTCTATTCTAAAACTCTTTTCTGATTCTGATGGTGAAGATATGCCTTCTATTGCTCCTGCTCGTACACCGAGTGATCATGCTGTTTCACCGTCTCAACTTGATAAGTTAAAAGGTTTGAAAGGGTGTCGTAAGTCTGCTGCTTGTGCTCCCTCTTCGAGTGATCTTGCTGTTTCATCGTTTGAACCTTCCAAGCCAAAAGGACTGGAAGGTTATCGTAAGTCTGCTGCTTGTAACAGTGCCTATCTTTTATTTGATAAGTCTGGGAAAGATTTTTGTTTTTTGTTATAGTTTGATGCGTCAATTTGTAAAGATTGTCCAGTATGCTGAGAGTTTATGCTTCATTGAAATGTTTTTCGAAAAGTACTGTAATGCTATCTTGACAAGGAGTTTGAACCAAGTTCAGAAATGACTTCATGATATATATAGTATCTTGACTTATAGAACTTTGTCAACTTTTTCATGACATTGTGTTGATCTCTTTGACTCTCTGTTTCTGTCTCTCTCTCTTCATTGTCTTATCTCTCGCTTTTTCCCCCATAAATTTGTATTTTGCTTTGTATTTCTCGTGCGTGTACCTTCTTTCTTGTTTAATTCTATTGGCATTTATCAAGTAGGCAAGTTGTTCACTTGGAAACAAAATTTAATCCTCAATCTACTTTTGCTATATATTTGGTGCATATTTTTTTTTTCCTTCTACATGTCATTTTAATTGTCTTGTACTGCTAATGCATCTATTAATATTTTGTGAAGTGCAAGTATCTCATTTTAAATCCTGCTTTAAATGTTTTTGCATATATAAGTGCCCCACCATGTTTTGTCTTACACTTACAATCTAATTCTGAGTGTGACAAATTTGTGATCACTTGCACAATTAAAGTTGAAAACTAACTAGAATATCCTATCCGCCCAATATTATTTTTTCTGGGATAAATCCATGCACGACAAATGAAATGAATTTGGGAGTACAGTATCTTTGCCTTCACTTGCACCTTCCTTGATGTTGGTTTTTAGGAGATAGGGGCTTATGGTTCTTTCAACAACAACAACATTCAGAAAAGGAGGAATTCTTTACATTATACATCAGATATCCAAATATGTGGAAACAAAATGGGTGGAAGTTACACATGATTGTAAGCTGAAGAGCAAAACAAGATGAAAAGAAGCCCATATTCATCACTTTTACCAGAAAGTTCTGTTCATTCGTTCATTTATTGGATTGTCAACTGTCAAAATCAATCATATGGGGATCGATGGTTGAAAGATAATCCACCATGAAAATTGTATTAAACTAACATGCTGTCCATACTTTTCCTTCCCTGAAAACTAAAGTTGCTCGTCAGATGAAGACAATCAACTACTCCCTCTCATCTCAGAAGTGTCTAGATGAGGGGTGGACGATGCGCCCTCCTACACCGGAGGAGGTGGACGATCGGAAACCAGTCTATGTACCACAGCCTACCACGCCCCAACTACCGGTCATATTCAAAACAAAGGTAAGATGAAGAACAACAATAATGATATTTACAAGTATGAATAATTGGTTTTTAGTGTGTTTAGCTGATATACATAGACATTGCGATGGAAATGTGATTCCTGTATTATTTATTTTACTGACAAAACTTGCTTGGGCATCTTTGAATATTTTGCCAGATTTGGTTCTTGGTTACATTTTGATAAAAATGGAGTGATATATGAATCTTTAGATGCACACCACAATCTGGATATACATGTACAGTATGTATATCTCCTTGTACATGTATATATATGTTGCCTTAATTTTATGAGATACGATATGGAACTAAGAATGGTGCATTCTTTCTGAGTTGACCCATCTTATATCTTTTCCAATTTATGAATCTTTATGTTAGATCTGTATAAATACTGTGTCAAGAATATAATTCTTTCATCAGGACATCTTCCACTTTAATGAATGAAACCATATAGTTTTCTTGTATTCTACAAGATTTAGGCTGCAACAACATTATGTAGGATGTTGAAATACCCTCTTAATGGCTCTGATATTCATTGTACACTGTAAGGAGGAAAGAGCCGCAAAATTAATCCCAATTTTTTCTTCTTCCTCACCTCACAGAAGAAGGATCGTAAGGAAACACCAATAGTGAAGAAGCATTACCGCAGTGGAGCGTTATTCATGGTCATGTTTGAAGATGGCACTGGAGCTGTGTTGTATCCTTTACATCAGGCTTTGATTTTGGTTTGGTTTTAACCCCTTCCATGCCACCAGATTTTTTGAGGAATTGTCAAAAATGAACTTTCAGGAGTTGAATATTTACTTTCAATGAGTTTTTTATTTTGAGCAAAATGGGCAAAGATATTTTGCATAGGAATAAACATTATATTGGAGGCACAAATTTCTGTACGAGGTAAAATTTTCAAGCCATTCTGAGCCTAAACAAAATGTTCCACACTCACATTTTGGGGCGGGATTTGCCGCCCACGGCATGGTAGTGGTTGACCAGTACTATATTAGCATACAGCTGTCTAAAAATTTAATGAATTTTGTGTTATATACAGTGGAACCTCGTTATAAAGAGCACTGATATAAAACCTCTCATTGGAATTATGCCGGTCCCACTTCTTTGTATTCTATTGTTTTTTAGCCCTGATATAACAAGGTTTTGATATAAAACAACACGTCCCCTCGACTATTCGGAACCGTACAACCAATCAGCGCACGCAGCCCGTCCGTGCCTGCATATCTGAAATGCACGCTAACAGACCAAAGACAGCCAAATGCGATGCAGCGATCGGTCTCCATTTGCTGAACAATCCAGCTTGCGCACAAAGCTATGCCGACGATCAATTCTCAATTATGTCCCGGGCCAGAAGCGCAGTGCATTTACGCTTTCTGGAAGCCGCCTACATTCAATCGCACGAACCCCTTCTGTGCAGACAAAAGGAGTTCGTCCAAGCTTTGCGATTGTTCTGAAATTACGGCGTCTGGGTTGGGTCCGGGTTCATCGAGTATAATATAGTTGATTTTGAGTATTTCGTTACATACCTGCGTGATAACCTGATGAGTGCAGGTCGAAAAGCTTCGTTATCATGTCTCTTTTTCATGCCATATTGAAATGTTGTAGTACCAAGAAATTATTTGTTCCGCTATAAAGAGGTAATTGTCTTGACTTGGTCCCAAAGAGTTTGTTATAATGAGGTTCTACTGTAATGGGATGAATATGACAAAAAATCAATAACAAATGTTTTGGTTAGCAAGGTGAGCAATTGATTACCATAAGGACAAGACTTTATAGGTTCATATTGTGTGTCTGAGCTTATGTTCCCTTTGACAAACAGGAATTAATTCATATGTTGAGTGTAGATTTCCAGCTAACACCCAGCCCCCCTTTTCTGTGTCGAGAAGGCTTTCAATTTCCCCAAAATTTATTATTTTAGAATTTGTATATTTAATTTGAATCTTAATAAGAAATTCTTTTCATGTTTGTTTTATCAGGATATCTTCTTCAGAAATTGAAAGCAGTCGGATCTAATTTGTAGTGGGATTTTGAATGGACAGTATAACTCAGGGATGCCACTTTTCAGACAAAAGTAGGAATTCCTACTTTTTCAACATATTTTTAGCCATAGAAAACCACTACATGTATTTATGTACACAAAGGCCCATTCTAGATGATTTTTCCTACTTTTTTATCAATTCTAAGTGGCATCCTTGGTAACTAATGATGTAATGACCCTTAACCCTACCACTACTAATCTCAGTTACCCATCAGGTTCTCTAGCCATTCTGATCACCCTGGTAGAGAAGAATCAGTTTGCTTACTATGTCCAAGCTGATGGTAAGCCTGGTGAAGCTAAGTTCCTGGCTGTCTTTGAGCCAAATGGAAATGGGACATGTTATCATGGCAATGGCAATGTCAGGTAAATATGATCACTTTCATTTTATGCTAACCTTTGTACATGTCATTTATGTCTCAAAACTAATTTTTTCATAGGGGTTCTGGATTGAATTTGTTAGGGGGTGTACACATAAGCCCTGTGTCATCAGTTTGAAGTTTGGGGGTCTGAACTTGGATATTGGGGCCCATGTGTCAAGCCCTGCATGTAATTATTTTGATTATGTGTGAATCGTAAAATATTAAAAGACACAAACAGTTAAGATTTTAACATTTTACATGGCGTGATTAATGCGGCTCTCTGACTGCACTTCTTTGGAATTTGATAAACACAAGATCATATCTTTAGATCGGTGAGGAAGATGATCTTTGCTGTATTGTTTTATACATAATTAACTTATCAATAATCTTATAATCTATTCTTTTCTTTTCTTCAGATTGAACATCAATCAGTTTGGTGGTGTGTTCACCGATCAGCAAGGTGCTATCAAGAAACGTTGGTCATGGAAAGATGAAGACACGCTCTCCAAGACACCTCCATTCCAACCTCTATGCTTCTCTCTCAATCAGCAGATCAGTGTAAGATGTATGATGCAGGAACAAATATTTATCAACTTTAACTGTGACCTTCAGACATGTCGATTCAACGCTGGAACAAAACTCAAGGTATTGTACGGTTTTTATTATATTTCTGGGCAGCGTCAATCAAAACCATCATAAGTACACATGTTTACCGACATCCTGTTGAAACTTGTGTAGAACAATTTACACACGTTTGTATGAGATGTCGGCAAACTTGTACCTATGATGATTTTGTGAAATAATGCCCTGGGGTGGTATTCTGAGAATTATTTTATCTTGACTTTAGTGAAAAGATTTTAATTATAACAAATTTTAAATTGCAACAATTTATTGGTGTTTGCGCAGATGAATTTCACGTACGCATCCACTCTTGCACAGTCATAACCAATGATGCGCCATAAGTGTACATATTGTACTTGCGAGTTAGTTTTGGGAATGCACATTCTTTCATTTTCAAATGCTTTCTTGATAAATGATGTATGGATTATCTCTTATTTCCACCCTGATCAGCTTGTTGGACCGAAACAAGTGCCTCCAAAGGTTATTGACAGAGACATGCTCTACATCTCAGAGGTCAAGACATATGTCCAGTAAGTACTAGTCTGATCCGGTTTGAGCTGGTCTGATCCGGTTTGAGCTGGTCTGATCTGGTTTGAGCTGGTCTGATCCAGTTTGAGCTAGTCTGATCTGGTTTGAAGTTGATTGCAGTTATAGGTTTTACTTGTCCATTCGATCCTGAAGAAACCATATTCAAATCTTGGTCCTGATGCATGATACAATTATGAAGTATAATGTGTGATTATGGCAAATTGGTGTGATTTTTTACTGTACATGTAACTTTATTTCAGTATCCAGACAAAAACGTTTTGACCGCCACCCTTTGAACAACTACCCCACCCCCTATTTCATTACCCCCTAGACAACTGTACAGTCATGTACCCCTTGGGAAAATCTACTTGGTGATCTGAGGAAAACTAAACCAGGGGCATGTAACATAAAGAGATACAATCGATCTTACGATTGATATCAATCGTAAATCTATGGCAAACCATGTACTGAAGAGTTACAATTGATCGTAAGATTGATTGTATCTCTTTATGTTACATACCCCAGAACATTTACCCATTTAATAAAGTTACCCACTAAAGGCCTTGGGGGTTATTTGTCTGAGGAGTTGTTGTTTGAGGTGATGTAGCTAAGGGTGTTAGTCGGGAGGGTAGATTTAAGAGAATCTTTAGAACATATCATGTACAAGTAGCAGGCTACTATTCCTTCAAATCAAATATATTCTAATGATGTCAACAAGAAAATGTGCCCATCTAATCCCTGTTCCTTCTTTTTGATTTAGGATGGTAATGGATCATATCTTCAACCAGAAAACCTTCTCTAGATCACCCAAGCTTGAGAATCTACGCCCCTCCCTCAAGATTCAGAACGCTGTCCGCAAGAACGAGAGACTCAAACAGAAGGTCGTTGACAGGAAGGTCGGCAAGAGATCTGGAGGCGTTGTTACCGTCAAGTAGAATGGACTAGATTGCCTGGTAGTTTTGTCTAATAGTCTGATAATGTAGCATGGATACACGACCAACATAAGCCAAGTGAAATGTCAAGTCTCCAAGTCTGCTAATCTTTGAAACATCTTAAATATGCTGAAGATGCAGGCAGATGTAGCTCGATACTCTTCTACATCTCTCTTTCACATATACAGATACACACACAAAAACAATGAATAATAATAAGTCCAGTGTTATATTTAATCTGCAAAATTCAGTCGCTTAAATGAGTGGTTTGGTTTTGTTTTGATTTAAAATGTGCGTAAGATGCAGGAATTCTTCTGCATGTCTCTAGTAAATGAAGGACTCTAGATTGTGTACTTATCAAGTTACATAGCTCTTAGGTGAGAAACAGAATTAGATGTAGAACAAAGAGGATCTCATATCTGAGATTATGACCTACAGACTTAGAGATTAGTTCCATAATTCTGTTATGATTATTAGAAGGGTAATCTCAAGACTGAAATGATGGAATTGTTCATTTCATGTAACTTTAAAAAGCTTGTAAAATTCTCTAGTAGTAAAAGCAAAATCTATCATAAATAGAGTTAACAAAAGTTGACAATAGTATACATAGTGTCTATTGAACACAATGTCAGATATCTATTCAAATTTAATGTATTACTGGGTTAGAAAAGGAATGACAGGCTTTATCATTAAAGTTTGACAACCATCAAATAAAAGAGGTGAAAATGTTTACACCTCTCTGGGTACTTCTTGAGAAAGATATAATGTGCCACGTACTTCATCCATTCAGTATATTTACTTGCATGGTAGAGAGGTGTCATGTAGAGTGGTTTAACTCTTTCAGGACAGGAATTATGGAAGGGCTAAATTGATCACATTTTGTTCTTCAAATTGGCAACAATATTTTTCAGTGCTACATGATTCCAGTAAGGTGTAATGTCTTTGAAAACAATTTACATGTTTACGAGTTTTGTCAAAAATTGCCAATTTTGATAAAAAACAATGATTGTTAAACCTCTCAATGTGTTGCCAATTTAAGGACTTTAGAGGTTATTCTTGTTTTAAAGATTCCTGGCATCAAATGCAATATGGTTATGCAACAAAAATGGACATAGTATGTGCAGAAAAGGGTTAAACACTTGAATGGAGAGGCAAAGGTCATGGGATCGATCCCTGGCACGGCACTTACGTCCTTGAGCAAGGTATTTTATCTACGTTGCTCCTCTCCACCCAGGTTTTAGATGGGTACCCGGTAGTATGCATACGTCATTGTGGATTGATCAGCATTGTGAGCGTTTGCAAAGGTGCCTGGCTGGATTGCTCCCAGGGAGTGGAGAAGGTGCATACATTGTGTGCGGGCAAGCCATGAATCCGATGACCGGGGTAATAATATGTCTGTAAAGCGCTTAGAGACATCCGAGATGTATTAGGCAATATATAAATCCAGAATATTATTATTATGGGTTTTGTCTTTATGTGTGTTGTGGAAGTTTTGAGGGATTTTAAGCAACATGAATAATTATATATTATAAATAAGACAAAGTTGTTTTTTCCATCATATTCAACGTATATGTAAACATTGTATAGAGCATGAGTGAGATACGTTGGTGTATACCAATTCCATTTCATTGTGAATGTTAAATGTGTGCAATATGTACATACATGTAATGTTCTTTTTCAAACTTCCATTTTTAAAAGGGAAAACATTGTGTATGTGAACAGTAAGTTTAGTCTTCAAGAATATATCTGAAAATGGTACTTTTTGAGAAAAATGATTAAAATACAATTATCATTCCATTAATTCCAGTGTATATACATGTAGATATATAAGATTCATGTCTTTTTCATACAATATGCAAATACATATCTAATTTTGTCTGTAATTACTGCAAATATATAACTACATTAATTAATTACATAATGTACAAGTTTATAAAAAATATGAAATTACTTTTGTTGTGTCATTGCTGATTGAAAAAGGGGAAAAGTGGGTATATGACTTTGTAGATGATTGTAGATATCCGATATACATGGACACATCATTTTAGTATCCAGCAGATTTTATAATATTGCAAAAAGTACTGTTCCATCAAATTATATTTGATAACGTCTCTTTGATTTCATAGAGACAGGATGCATGGTAATATTTCCAAATGCATGTGTGTTCTCAGACTTTGTGATTCCATCCAATGTGATCTGTGTTTGCTTCATGAATGCTTTCCTTGTAGTTTTAAACATATTCCTTTTTGTTTTGCATGCTCTTTCCATGTTCCATTCCTTCCATCATCATAGTCTTTCAGCCCATAGAAGGTATACTGTAGATAAGACATGTAGCTTAAGAATGTTTTAAAGTGATATTTTCTCACTTTCTCAGTGATATCTTGCATGTATGTGATAGAAAGTGAAATCCTTTTTGTAGTGTTCATCACTATGTCAAAATGGTCACCATTATTTTTAAGCAGTACAAAGAATCGCACTGCCAGTATCTTCATCAGCAGCACTGTCACCATGATTGTAATTACCGTAGTTGTCATAGTAATGGACATCATTTCATGTAGCTTAGCGAATGAAAATACTATTGTCAAGAAAATCCTTTTAATGAAGGACCCTCATCTGGCCAAGTGACAACCAACAACTGGGCAATAGACCGCTTCGGTAATGTATGCAAATTTTATACATTCCTTTCAAACAAAGGTTGTTCTTGACAACCTGAAAGCTTGCCGGACATAGCAACAAATAATGTTTGCAAACTGGATTCCAAGCATTGAGGCTCATTTATAAAAAGCAGGTTAATGGAATAGCTCGTCACTAGGTGCTCAGCGAATATATGTGCATAAATTTGTATATATTACAGAAGCGGTCTATTCCACGGTAACGGAAGGACATTCAGATACATTTTGTGGTAAACACGGAAAGAGGACGGATGGTATGCCTGATGAATTAATGAATTCCTTTGTTGAAAAAAATATATTGCCAAGCTTCCTTTAAGGTTACCAATCACAAAAAAATATTTTGCTCTGTATGTCATTATACTACTACATATATATTCAAAATATTGGCTTCAAATATTTTAATTATATTCTATATAAGAAAGCGACTTGTGATTAGACTCGTACGCGCTCACCAAGATAAGGGCTCATGCGGAACCAAACTCAAGAGTCTGGTTCCGTGCGAGCATTTTCATGTTATCCTTTATTTGCTTTCATACTCCTTAACTGTTGACCTATAGAGTGCCAGATAAAGTTCTTTGAGGTTGATTTTATACTTTCTAGCTGTACACAAATTATATTTTCAGGTGATTGGTATATTTTGTCATCAGTATGTACAGTCAACATTGTATTAATTTCTGGTTTTGATTTACAATTCAATAGTATTACGTATCTGAAGATTCATTGGCCCGTATTCTGAACTCCGGTTTAACTTAAACTCCAGTCTAAGTTAAACCAGAGCTTTAATCAAAACTGACTTAAACCGTAAGTCCCGTCTAAATTTCTGTACAAAGTTAAGCCATACTGGACTGGAGTTGAAGTTAAACCGGATTTCAGAACGTGATTTTCTAAAACTCTGGTTCAAAGGGCAGTTTTAGACTGGGTTTAAACCACACTTAGACCGCGGTTTAAGTTAAACCGGACTTCAGAATACGGGTCATTGTGTTTGTGCAGTGTATGTATGTATGATGTATTTGAGAGTAATGAACCTGTTGAATACTTAGACCAGGATAACTTAGACTATAGCCTATAATAAAGATGCGTTTATACCAAATCAGAATCATATCCAACGGGTTAAATTAGACAAGTGCCTTGGTGTTATAAAATAACAGTGAAAATGTATAACCGGTAGGTGTACTTAATATACAGGTAACTTTGCATGATTCAAATCTGTTGGGACCACAAAAAATAGTTTGACTTGAGCAAAATGCAACTTTGGAAATGTAAATAACACATATTTGCATAGTTTGGTCCAAAAAAGTGATTCAACTTATGGAAAGTTTGATTTTACACTTCAAGTTATGCAAAGTTTACTGTACCACATTAAATAGACAGCTGTGTTACGTTAAAATTATTATGACTGCTAGGGCCATAAAAAATCAGGACTCGTTTCGTTGGAACAGTAAATATCTGCCTTATGTGGTCTATATACATTCATAACGATGGATGTATTCTTTGTTTTTCTGGGAGAGCATTATTGAAGGGGAAATAACTTTTTATAAACCCTGCCAAAGATTTAGGGTAGCGATTATCAGAAAGTGCACTTTTTCCAACCAAATTTACTGAATGTTACAGGCCATATATGTTTTCACATTACATGGTTCACATTACAAGTACATGTACCTTGAATGCACATGTTATGTCTGTTATTCTTTGTGCTTTTTAATGATTGCAGATTTGATCATTGTGATAGTAATCTATTTTTAAAAGCAGGATTGCAAGATGGTGTTTTAGGCACATCTTCACTATGTTCTGTACCTGATCGTGCCTAAATGTATGATGTGTGTCATTTCTTTCTGCCAAGGTTTTTTAACCTGTTGCACCAAATACACAAATTCCAAATTCTTTCCACATTATAAATCCTGTATGTATGTTAGTAATGTAATTCATGTATACTTTCTACAGTGTAATTGCTTGAATTGTCATTGATGCATGACTGTACAAAGCATGTAAATACAAATTTTGTAATGAAATACAAATGATGTGCTCATACACTTCAAAGATATGAGAATAAATTTTACTTGAAACTAAGCTCAGTTTATATTTCATCTTTATTTCGTTTGATAGTTCTCAAGAATACTATAGAATAACATGTAATCTAACTTATTCACCTGATATCAATATATTCAAGATTTATTTACAAAGTAGCATTTAATATTTAGTGGAATAGCCAATTATTACCAAGTATTATTGCCTGCTTTATAATCTACATACATGAATAAGCAATGTATAAACTTTAAAAAAATGTGTCTCACACAAACTTGGTCATTCAAAAAAGCAGCCAGAATCTACACGTTTCCGATAAATGTTCTCACTTTGTTCGTGAAAAAAAAACATTCTTCTCTTCTTGCCAAACTGGAGATAATATACTGCATTCATATAGCGCATAATACGATATCTCTAGGTGCTTTACAGACATAATATTAATAAAATATACAAACATATCTATGGTACACTTGTGTCATTTACACGATAAATGTGTATAAGTCGAGTAATATTCTCCCAAACTTTTCATTTCACAGTGAACATCTATTGTGTGGAGTGTTTTGAAAAAGAGAAGTCATCTTCTACTATAAACAAAGGATCAATCTCAATGATCACTTCTACACATTC
Source organism: Heliocidaris erythrogramma (assembly GCA_025617745.1). Classification (NCBI taxonomy): domain Eukaryota; kingdom Metazoa; phylum Echinodermata; class Echinoidea; order Camarodonta; family Echinometridae; genus Heliocidaris; species Heliocidaris erythrogramma. The sequence goes on along the minus strand of CM046871.1, from coordinate 1,219,254 downwards.
TTACTTCCTCTTTCCAAAATCTTCAAACTCTTCTCTCTTCCTCTTCTTCTTGGATTCATTTTAATGGCACTTGTCATTCAGTTTTGAATATTTACGCCATTTCTAGCTTTTGCAAATAAATTTCTGCTTGTATCAAGATTTAGTTAGGGGGGAAATAATTCCCAAACTTATAAACATGTAATCTTGTAAAGTAATGATACTGCCTAGTCAACAAATCATAAATGCAAACATTAAGGTTTTTGCTTTCTCAACCAATTTATGAGTTTTTACTTGTCATCAAAAGATATTTCACTTTAGAAATCCTATATTTCATTGGTAAAATTCATCTCATAGCAACTTAGCAAAAGTGCTATAATGTTTATTGTTTTTGAAGTGATAAAACCTTGTAACTGGATTTCTTTCATTCTTTTTTTCTCCATAATTTTGTAGCTAAGAGCCAATTTAAAATTCTGAAAAACCATAATTAACATCTGCAAAAATGATAGGTGTACCACAAGTGACCTGTATAAGGAAGGTCACCAATGCTATTATTACATGTTTGTTAAACATGAAAGTTTTATTTTGCTCTCCTGGAAATCTAACATTTTTCAGTTTGAGGTTATATTATCCTATCTAAATTTACATTATATTTCTGTTACCTGGACACCATGTACATGTAAGACAATCTTTAATTCATCCATGTCTTCTCTTTTCTTCTTTTTTTATACAAACATGTACATTTATCACATTTTGTACTTAGAATGGAAATAAATAATAGTACAATACAATTCAACTAATAGTTTAAAGGAACAAGTCTGTGTTATGCTTGTTTTTATCATTAAGTGGGTGTTTGGGTTTGCAACCACAATATAAGCAATTACATACACTGCAGTAAGCACCCACCTCTCTGAAACATAAAACTGAATACATCATAATAGATAGCCTTTGTATGAATTAGCTCTGTACATGTAATATTGTGGGATTGCTTATCAAAGTGTAAGACTTTTTTTAAAGCAATGACAATGGCTTGTGACATGATATATAAAATAAATCTCCTTGCAAATATCTTTTCAAGATGTTTCATCTACAAACAAAAGAATGTTACCAGGGCCTTGTTCCTGTAATAGGAATATTTAGCTCTTATATGAGTACAAATATTAAAAGCAGTATGTCTTTCTATATAATGTACAGTCAAACCTGCTTTAGCGACCACCTGTATAGAAAGACCACCTGTCTATAAAGACCATAATTTTTGTTTCCCTTGAAAAGTATTTCTCATTGAAACATGTTTTCAAGGAACCTGTACATAAAGACCACCTGCTCATGAAGACCACTTTTCTTGTCTCCCTTGAGTGGCCTTTATAGACAGGTTTCACTGTATAAGCAAAACAGACCACAAACAAATCTTCAAATATCTTCACCCAAATGCAACTTAAAAGCTAACACAGGTCCATATACATGTACCTTATACATCACATATCTTGGAATCTGGACTCGGTTCTTAGAATACTGTAAATGTGGAATATTTCGCGGTGTGGTAATTTCCGCGCATTTCACGCGGCATGAAAATAAAAACACTAAAATATTTTTGTTTAATGTAATTTTTTTGCCCACGAACCCAGGGTGTCGGCAAAATTAAAACACATGAAATTCACTTTAGTTGGCCAAGCGCAAAAAAATTACCGTAATAGCATGAAAATTTCCACTTTTATAGTATGACTCAATAAATATACATGTACACGTGCATTACATACACAAAAGCTTATTGGAATCTTGCAACACAATGGAATAACCTCAAATTTCCAACTCACTTTAAAATGTAAGTGGAGTGTATTGCTTTTATGAATATTGTTAGTACTAACAAAAGGATACAGAAATGTAATCTGTAAGGAACTCTACTGTCTGTCAATGTACTTTGCAAACTTTTGAAATACCTCTACATGTACATATACTTAATTTTCCATGCTTTGAAGTCCTGAACTTTCTAGCCTTCTGAAATGCCAATGAATGGTACCTGAACACCAAATGTTTACATTTCTTTGATTTACAGGTCAAGACAAATGTGTTGCCATATACTTATGAGCAGTAATATAATTAAAAGAGAAATTATAAAAGTTAGCCCAAAATGCTCGTTACAAAACAATGATTGCAAACAATATTGTCTCTATGACTGCAGGATATCTTACATCTTCGTGGGTTTATTCCCATCTTTTTTTCTTTTCTTTTTTTTTTTTTTTGCTTTTGGTTAAGATAACCATTGAGTATTGTTGACATATGTTTGTAGCGCCTTGAGTGGTACTATACCAGAAAGAGTGCATTATAAATACTTATCATTATATCTTTTTTTTCTTATTACTTTTTATTTTTGTATATACCTTGAGGAACTTCACTAGCTGACTTGATGTGACCGTGGGTTTGTCGACTTCAGACCAGTATGAAGCTATGATTGACATAAGGAAGAACTGAAGCATCATATGACTAGGATGGCCTTGGTTGTTGCATGGTATGGTTCACGGAGATGCAGATAGAAGGAGATTCACCTGTATCGAGATTTAAACCATTAGAATTTGATTACATACAGCAGGAAGCAGATGACAGAATAAAGGCAGAGATTCCTCATGCAAACAAACACTGAATGCTTCACAATATAATATTCTGTATTATAAAACGGGGTTCAAGAATATAGCCATCCTGATTGGTCAAATAACACCACGTGACCTTGCAAAAAAAAGCACTAACGCATGGCAAAAAGGCTCTAAAGCACAGCTGGGCTGCGCGTTATCGTACATCTGGTGCGTGCAAACTTAAAACGCAATGAAATTGCATAGTTTAATCGTCATTTTAGTGCAGGGATTACATGCGTGCACTGAAACGCGCATGACTTTTGTTGGCTGCGCTTATGTGATGTCATCCAGGAAAGCAAATGGCAGCCTCCATGACTGTGCGACTCTTGGTGTTTCTATGGGGTTCATAACCATATTTATAGACTTCATAATCATATTTCCGACCCGTTTTATAAAACTAAATACATGGTTGTGAGTTTGTGCGTTAGTGCGATCCGGCAACACGCACATTTTTATCGTGGTGTCCAACACACTCGGCTTGCGCCTCGTGCGTATAGTACACCACGATAAAAACCTTTGTGTTGCCAGATCACACCAACGCACTCCCAACCATGTATTAACAGTACACTAGTATAGCATTGTACCTACCAACCGTCCATGGAAAAACGATAGAGATACATGTATCTTGAAATAAAAAATAGGATCGCAGTCAGATCGCAGTCAGATCGTAGAGTGTGAGGTGGGTTTTAATGAGAAAGTAAAATAGGAATAGTTGGTAGCTATGGTGTGGTACACACATCATGAACTAAGATATAACATCCCTATGAGCTTCCAGAGAGCTTTGGAAATGATAATCCCTGTGGATAAAGGGCGACAAAACCTTTATCAGCACACAGTGGATTTTAAGGAATAATTCTACCAGGTTCCCATTCACCCCGTTCGAGGGTAGTAAATGTAAATTCATATTTTGCCAAAGGATGTTCATGAAGTGGCAGGGACCTTCCAAGCCAAATGTCAAGGATCAATAACTATCACAAATTCTATGTACAAAATATACAAAATATACAAAATATACAAAATATACAATAGGGAGAAAAAAAAACAAATATCAGAACAGATGAATTCCTGAGTCACAAAGAGAGTCCAGTTGAGCTGCAAGAGAGCTGAAAGAGGTTGTCCAAATCATCTTTAAAGCACATAGAATTTCAGTCATGACTGAGATAAAACTCTCAATGTTTAGAACTATTTATGGTAAGAATTTTCATACAATAAAAAACATAAGGTTAACCCATTCAGTCATGAGCACTCATTTTCCATAGACCCCCAACTCAAGATACATGTACACTGTACATGCACAAGTATCTCAGACATCAATGTCAGCAGAATAGCATAAGATTCATTGTCACGATTTCAATACATGTGCAACAGATTACCCTGTCACAAATATTTTCTTTGAAACGTTGAGAGGAGAATTATAATGCGCAACAGATCTAAATGATATCCATTCACAGCTATGAAGACTATTAAATCATTGCTAACCATGTAATGACCAGTTCTAATGCCACGAATAATCAAAACAAAAATCTGTTACCGTCTCCCCACATAGCTTGTCTCTCTTAAAAAAGGTTCTACTAACCATTCACTCATTCAGGCGTCAGACAGATATTTCACATAAATATCACCTTCCCAAAATTTAAAGACTACTGAGTAGATGGTGCTTGAGATGGAATGCCAAAATTCCCTGAAATGAATGTTATCGTTTTTCTTCTACTCGTCAAGGAATGCCTTATCTTTCTTCCTTCTTGAACAAACCACTTGCTGAATATATTCCTGAATTCTCTATTCCAGTAGGCGTAGACCAGTGGGTTCAAACAAGAGTTGCTTATGGCAAGGATAAAGAAGTAAGAGTGAAAGACAATCTTGAATCCAGGGTTCTTGGTGACGCTGTGAGTGAAGAGAGTCACGAAGAAAGGCCCCCACGTCACAAAGAAACAACCCATGATGAGTGAGAGCGTGATCACGGCTCGTTTCCGCGGCTCCCAGCGAGACGGTGAATGGAAGCTACCCGCGAGGTCTGCAATCTGGTTTGTATGGCGTAGCGACACATGGAGCATGCTACCATAGAAGAAGATAAGAATTATGACAGGGACGATGAACTGTGTTACGAAAAGCGTGACGACGAAACTTCCTGGAAGGATGGTCGCGAACCAACAATGTCTGCAAGGAACAAAGCTAGACGTCCGCCAACCGAGGAGCGGCAGGGAGCCGTACATTATCGAAAAAATCCAGATTATTACCACGGCAGTTTTTGCATAGCCTGTATGTTCCCTAATGCGGGTATTGTATATGATAGGCTTGGTGATCGCGAGGTAACGATCAAACGCTATACAGAGGATACTGGACACACTAGCACTACACGATGAGATAAACATAACGACTTCCCAAAGACACCATGTCGTCGATGTGACATCAGCAAAGTAAATCCCAACATGAACCAGGCACATCAATCCAACAAAGATGTCAGCTACAGCCAAGCTTAATGTAAAGATGTAGCCAGAGTGCTGCTTGGCTTGCGTCCTCAAGATAACGATGATGACAGTGATGTTCCCGATGAAGATAATCACCGTTAGCAGCGAGATGATGGCCGAGATCACTGTAGCTTCTTGGTCAGAGATGCAGGGATCTCTTGCAGGTGGGAGCGATGTATTGGTGCTAACAGACATTGTTAAAATCAATTGTTATTCAGCTCAGGGAAAAGTGGGTGGAGGCGTACTCTAAGCTGGGTGGAGGAAACAACCCTCAAATTCGTAGCACAAGAGCAGTACAACAGGGGTCATTATGTTACAACATTCTCATCTTGGCAATGAATAGTCGGTCGTATTGTTATCCAGTATGATTTCAACTGACTGAATTAACACAATTCGCAGCCATGGACAGTTTATATTTCATTGTTGCCTTTTGATCCACATGTAAGTTCTTCTGATTCACATCCATTCATCCGAATGCTTCCTGGCAAGAGTTTCCAGCAATCTCAAATCCAATGAAGGACACAACAGATTAATTCTTTTTTTTTCCAAGGGCCTGAATTACAATTTAAATCTTCCTTGAATAACAAGATACAGGTATGTATGACCATTCCTCTACCATACCTCTGCTCAACTCATATTTCCTTTCATCTGATTCATCAATTGAGGATTACCCCATATTGCCATCACCAAGAAGAGTAGTTTTTGAATGCAGTACAACATTGCTGAACATCAGGCACATTCCTTCCAAGAAGGTTCATGTAATTGAAGAAGCTACTCCATGATAATCAATCCAAAATAATAGCCTCCATGTCTCACATAACAATGTACTAACACTACATTGCCAAGTCATTGAGTGACGCAATGCAACCACAAAGATTTAAGATGACAGCCTTCACCAAAGTTCAACCAGGGGCCATGCATCCAAGTGAATAAAGTCTCAATAGCTGGTCTCTTTGATAGAATTGAAAATCCACTATGTGACTACATAAATCTGTTTAAACAGCCTTTAGATGGATTTGTACATGTATACACACATTTTTTTAACATAATCTTTCTTCTGGAGAAGCAGATCGTTGATCAATGCAACATTATAGGCAATATCTTAGCTGGGTTCAGCATCCATATATCATAATGGTACAGTCTATGTACATGCACAAGTATCTGCACAACACTTTCACCTACATACAGAGCCTCTCCAGTTCACCTACCACTTAAGTGGACTGTTTACTAGAAACTAGCAGGAGTATATGACAAATGTGTACCAGTGGAATGGACAATGGTATATTGGAAGGCAACAAGGCATTAAGCAAACTAATTGGTATACAATTCAAGTCTCAAGTAACAAAGCCCAGTTCACACAGAAAATGTAATACGACTACATCAGTTTTATGTACATACCTGTATCTTAAGAACCTCCCCAGAACTCCAGAAGAAATCAGAAAACTGGATTTCAATTTCTTGATTTCTTCTTTTAACTCATTCAAGAGTAAATGCTTGTTTATCAATCAAGTAATAACTTTCGTTTATCTGTTTGCGGTTTCCTCAAATGTAAATTTTACAGGCACATCAACGTTGATGTACAAATAATGGGTGCAATGAAAGAAATATAATCAGGCTATAATTAGGAATTTATTCATACAATTAGGAATTCCGGGAAGATTTGGTCTCACTGCATGTTAAGGTTTCTATGAGGGCAGATTCTTCTACACAATGAATATAATGTTATATAAGTTATGAACCAAATAATTCAGAATTAAATTTCTGAAGTGAACGGCACAGAATCAGTCAATTAGCTCATAAAACAGAAGCTGGCCGTTTTACAATCAGTTAAGAATTCATTCCACATACCAAAAGTACCTTGAAATGCAGATGATCTACTATTAATCAATGCACTGCTGAAAGCATTTTGTTGACATAGCAGGGTCATAAAGGACACTGGGTCTTCATTAATCATTTTATGAGAGTGCTTTCAAGGAATGGCATTGGTAAATGGGGTTAATTATTAACTCTTGTCTCAATCTGACCATAGCACCATTATAGAACTGATAGCAAGTTTGTTTCCAGTGAGCTAGCCGTAGATACCGATATGCAAGGAGGAAAGATGGGACATTCCCTTACAAATGGATGCTTGGCAACGTAATCCACCAAGAAATTACTTTCCTTTTCCTATACATACCCTGTTTTTTTAATCTCCTCATTTTTCTACTCTTTTAATGTTTTCTTATCCTACTTCATTGTCTGTTTGTTTTTTTATCTCTTCCATGCTGCTTCATTTATTCTTCATTATCCTTTTGCCTCCCTATAATAGTATTCGGCTCATTATGAATACTTATATTCTTTCCCCTCCTCCTTCTCTTCTCTTCTCTCCTCCTCTCTTCTCCTCTTCTCTTCTCTCCTCCTCTCTTCTCCTCTTCTTCTTCTTCTCCTCCTCCTCCTTCTTCTTCTTCTCTTTCTATCTATCTCTCTCTATTCCCCACTCTCTGCCTTTCCCTTGTCATCCCCTCCAGTTCCCCTCCCCTTCCTCTCACTCTCTCCTTCTTCTCCTCAGCCTCCTCCTCCACCTTCTTCTTATTTTTCTCTTTCTCCCTCAATGTGCACCTACAATTTGGCTTGTCTCTTGTGTGATAGCCGTGTATACATGCATTATAGTTGTGAGGTCATCAAGGAAAACAAAAATGAAAGAATGGTAACCTTTCTCACGTACCTGTTCTTTTGATGGACATGCTATGATCTGTTGATCTTCTTCTGAGTAGTTGTTTTTCACCAGATCCTCCACTTGTTGGTAGGCAACTTGTACTCCAGCCTGAGGATGATGAAAAGCAAAATTAGAATGACACCTGTCAACCACTTCTTGGTTGTGTGGCCACTTTCTAATATAACAAAATCAATATCCACAAAAGCATCATCAATCACTTATTTAAAGGCAAGATTTTAAAACAATAATGATGGTAGGAGAGCATATAAAAACATGATTAAGATGATGGTGTGATGATGATGATGATGATGGTGATGGTAATGATGATTATGATGATAATGGTGATGGTGGAGATAGGGATGATGATAGTGATGCTAATAATTATTGTTATAATGATAAGGATGATCTCAGCAATCATACATGTTTGTGCATGATGATATGAGGAGGAGGAGGAGATGGGGAGGAGGAGGAGATGAGGAGGAAGAGGAGGAGATGGGGAGGAGGATGGGGGGAGGAGGAGGAAGAGATGGAGGGAAAAGGATGGGGGGAGAAGGATGGGGGGAGGAGGATGGGGGAGGAGGATGGGGGAAGGAGGATGGGGAGAAGGAGGATGGGGGGAGGAGGATGGGGGAGGAGGGGATGGGGAGGAGGAGGAGGAGATGGAGGGAGGAGGATGGGGGAGGATTGGGGGAGGATTGGGGGAGGAGGATGGGGGGAGGAGGATGGGGGAGGAGGAGGAGATAGGGAAGAGGATGGAGGAGAAGGAGGAGGAGATGTGGAGGAGGATGGGGGAGGAGGAGGAGATAGGGAAGAGTATGGAGGAGGAGGAGATGTGGAGGAGGATGGGGGAGGAGGAGGAGGAGATGGAGGGAGGAGGATGGGGGAGGAGGATGGGGGGAGGAGGATGGGGGAGGAGGATGGGGGAGGAGGAGGAGATAGGGAAGAGGATGGAGGAAGAGGATGGAGGAGGAGGAGGAGATGTGGAGGAGGATGGGGGGAGGAGGAGGAGAGAGATGGAGGGAGGAGGATGGGGGAGGAGGATGGGGGGAGGAGGATGGGGGGAGGAGGAGGAGATGGGGAGGAGGAGGAGGAGATGGGGAGGAGGAGGAGGAGATGGGGAGGAGGAGGAGGAGATGGGGAGGAGGATGGGGGGAGGAGGAGGAGGGGGTGGGGAAGAGGATGGGGGAGGAGGAGGAGGGGATGGGGAAGAGGATGGGGGAGGAGGAGGAGGGGAGGAGGATTGTAACTTTACTCACTTTGATTGGTCTGAAGAGAATATACTCTGTATCTTTATTAGCCAGGTATAGAGACATACTGTGAAAGAGTTTTGGTAGTTGAGTCTTGATCTGCTTGTATGATGCCCCTACCACCTCATGAACACGCTCTGAAACACAAAAACATGAGAGAAAATTTAAGATCTGGTAGAGCCACCAATCTACTTTGTAAGCATCTCCTATAACTATTCTTCAGTATTGACGATGGTTACCTTACAAGCTACATGTACAAATGAAAAGGAAAACTCTGAACACCTGTCAATGTTATGAGACACAATAGCTCACTGTAAACGACAGGTAAAATATTGTAGCATTTCTACAGATGACCTCTTTTAAAATACTGAAATCTCCCACAGATTTCAATAAATTCAATTCTCATTTATTTCATTTTCAGTTAAAAAGTACATTCAAAACAAATACAAAATAAGTCATAAATGAAATTAGAAAATGAAATGGGGAACTACATAAATAAAACCCTTGGGCCTTGTACAAGCATAGTTCCCTAAAAATATTGCAAAAATTATATAGAAAACCAATAAAAAACAAAACTAAAGCTAAAACTAAAATATAACACAAATATAGATAACAGAGAAAAATAGGAACAGAAAAATAACTATACATATTTAAGGGAAAGAAAATGCTTCAACCTTTTTTTGAAAGAAGTGATTGTATTGCATTTAGAAATATATTTGGGGATTGAGTTCCAAATTACAGGGAAATTATGTCGTACTGATTTCATGGCATTATTTAGTATTTAGTATCAAAAGTGTCGGTAACTATGTTATCTGAAAATTTTTAAATATCAAATCTAACAATAATAGGTCTTTAGCACACTTTAAGCATACAATGTAGAAGATTGAATTTATCCACTTTTACTCAAATAAATCTCAGGTCCACAAGAACCAATCAAAATCAATACAAGCACTTTTGGTTGGAATATACATGAACAGATGCAAAGTGAATTGCAGGCATAATGATATAAAGACACGTTAAAAGTCATTCTCACCTGGACTAGCGAATGGCTGGCTTCGAAGGGAAACCCTGGCTCCGCTCTTCTCCTCGTTTAGATCAACAATCACTTGAGACTGTGTAAGAAATCAAAACACAAGAGAGAAAGTTTGGAGGGCACTGGAGTAAGCAGTTTGCAATAGCATTTATTTTCACATTAGGGTATCTATGAAAGGATGATGTTTTCTAATACATGTAAGTTGAATTAATAACACTGAGATTTTAATAGACAGTGACATTTTCCCTATTGGAAATGATAGAAAAAGAAACTACAGCTTGCAACTACCTGTAAATGTTTATAGTACATTGTAGTGATGATTTTCATTTACCTACTGGGCAAATTTAGAGACTGTAATGTTCATTTTCAAATGCTATTGAAAAAAACCCAACATTTTGCACTGCTCAGATAAATTACATAATTATAAGCATTTCTGAAAGAATTAAATATGTTTAATTTAGTTCATTTCTGATGTCCAAACATCTGTCCTTAACAACCAAAATGTTGACATATTTACCATGAAAATCCAAATTAAAAGTAATTTTACCTTCTTCTGGAATAAGACGAGTTCTGAAGCCAGAAGGTCGATTACATGTTTGATGAATACCTCACAAGTACATTTCAGCTGGTTATCAACATCTTTCTTGGAATCAACATAGTGCTCCGTTACATGGGGTGCACCCTGGAGGGCAAAAACAAAAAACAAAACTCCAGTCAAAGTTGATGTGGAATAAAACAAGAACTGAAGAGCACAGTCCAAGGGCTAAAAAGTAGAATACATGCACACACAAAAAAATCTCCATAGTTGATGAGCATGAGAAGGGATTAGCAATGGAAAGTGAAATTTATAAAACAAAAATGAGAAAATTGAGAAGTGCCCAGAAGGCTGGCATGGATTTTAATTGGAAATAATAGCCTGAAAATGTTTCATGCTCTTGCTAAGGAGTAGGCACAGTACATGTATATCTAAAACATTACATCAAAGGTTTATCAGTGTATACTATCATTCAACATTGTGGCAACAATCACTAGCTAGCAAACCCTGATCCAAAGAAGCGTGCAAAAATTTCACCTCTTGACTACGACTAGCCATATAAATTATTCAGGTCCAGAAGGAAACTAATTCTGTGTTTAATAAAAGGATCTGAATTAATTCCCTTCTGTCTCTCAGCAAAACAAATACAAATCAGCTCAACCTCTGGCAAGCTATGGGTTCTCCAGACTTACCTCAAAGAGGAACTCCAGGAAAGAATTGTTGCTACTAAGGACAAATAGACCTCTTGGTTTCTTGAGGAGACCATATGCAGCAACTGAAACATAAATTAGTGAACATTGATAAATTGGACAGCGACAAATGATACATTATATGCACATCAAGTTCAATCAAATAGATAAACATGTATCTATCACGTGTTATCACTCTACCATTACTTTCTTTGAGTTTATTTGAATGAAATACAATCAAACCTGTACAGAAAGACCGCTCAAGGGACATGAGAAATGTGGTCTTTATGAGCAATTGGTCTTTATATACATGTACAATATATACAATTATTACCTATATAAGGCATTTTTGTCCGCTTGATTTGCGCGTGCAATATGCTCTCATATTGCACGGAACGCTGAATTCCCCATAGGCTACAGTACTACACTTGCCGTGCAATATTATGCCGTATTTTGTCTGGTCTGTTTGCTTGCGCGCAAATAATGCAACGCTTACACACATATGCACATGACGTCATAAATAGGTTAAGCTAAACTTGTGTCGTCACAATGAAGTATGATGAGGGGCTTTATTAACTGAATGTGGTTGGTTAAAATGATTTTTATTAAGTTCTAAATCATTTTCCTGTAGGGTATAGATAATAATAATTATATTGGATGGCTTTATTTCATGGAATACCAGAAATATTCCACTCATTAGGACCAATATTGCACTCATCTTTGATTTGTGCAATATTGGCCCTAACTCGTTGAATATTCTCTGGTATCCCATTCAGAGCCATCCAATATAATATAAATATCAAACATAGTATATGGTATAGAGCACTGCCTCACCTTTCATTGTACTGAAATCTAATCCTGTCTCTTTGATTGAGAATTCAACCTGGAATGGTGCAATCTGTTCTCTGAGGATGAGAAGGTGCTTGATCAGGAAGAGTTGACCATCAAGCTGGGTCTGCGATAGAAGCAAGAAAGGATCACCACTCAATAGACCGCTTCGGTAATGTAACTATGCAAATTTTTATGCACACATGTACCTTTCAAACAAAGGTTGTTCTTGACAACCTGAAAGCTTGCCGGACATAGCTACAAATAATGTATGCAAACTGGATTCCAAGCAGTGAGGCTCATTTATAAAAAGCAGGTTCATGGAATAGCTCGTCACTAGGTGCTCAGAGAATATATGTGCATAAATTTGTATACATTACAGAAGCGGTCTATTGACAAGAAGAGATTGGGATGGGAATACTGGAGAATCTATGGTTCAGAACTGAAATGTTGGACTAGCGCCTTTTGGGAAATCATTTAATCTTGATTCTCCAGTACCCGCACCTTTGATAAAATTGAAGAATGTAGGACTCCTGTACACTAATCTGAATGTAGGACTCCTGTACACTAATCTGAATGTAGGACTCCTGTACACTAATCTACAAGCATTCTTAGAATGTTAATCTGTTCAGAAGAACTTGAGGAAATAATGTTTAGTAAAGATATGTTTACACCTATATTAAGTTTGCTATTGGTAAAATGGATAATTATGAATGTCATATTTCTGTGCACACGTACACATGAAATACTGTATGGATTTATTTACTGATATATAACCTGAGTATTATAATAACTGAGTAGATTGTGGTCTTATATAGTATTCATAATCTATTTTAAATTTGATTTTAATTTTATGCAAATGACATTTCAGCCATGATCCAGAACCTATTTTTCTGCACAGTCTACCCATTCAGTTCTCTCCACTCCCTTTCCCTCCTCTCTATGTCTGGTATTACTTTATGATCTTAATTAAGCTATATGTATATTATGTCTGAACTTCTCATCAGTCATATCTTTTAATGTGATATTATTCTATGTTTTATCAGCATTGTATGTTAAGATGCTTGCGCACCCGATCAGGTGCGGGAAGGAAGGCCTGTGGGCCATGGTCATTAAGTTGACCTGTTCCTCACCCAGGCCCCCTGGTAGGGTGCGCAAGTGTCAACGAAACTATTGTATTCATTCAAGTTGAATCCACACTGTATGTACATTGTATATTGTTTCTTGATTTTGTTCTTCTTTTGAAAGTGCCAAATAAATAATAATAATAATAATAATCTGTTTATACAATGTTGTTTTTACAGTAACCCTTTCATTTCTAATTTGGAGTTCCCAAAATAAGCTCCACTTTTGAGTATTCCCCTTCTCCTTTGCAATTTTTGCTGTAATGATTTCTTTTGTCAAACACAATGCACTGCTTCTTGTCAGATTGAAATAAACGTGAATTTCAATAACTATTTAGATTTACTTATCATATTCATGTTATGCAGTCATGATCAGTTTTTAGTATGTCAGTGTTTATCAATGTTGTTAATCATTAGCAATTCAGCCATTGACTGCGATGAAATGATAATAAAACCTTCAATTCAATAAATCAAAATGAAAAAATAAAGAAACCAAAATACCTTTCTCTTTGTTATGCCTTGACAAGCCACAATGAGAGAATGAATACAGGATTGAAGAATCTCTTGTGATAAACCTTGAAAGATAGATTTCTGTAAAGAAAAAACAACAGATATTATTTAACCCCTTCCATGCCACCAGATTTTTGAGCAATAGGCCAGTTTCAGTACTATAAAATGCGTTTGGAGAATATGGTAACTTTTAAATCTTTTTTATCTTTTGTTATGAACCCTATAAAATCCCGAGAAAAAAAAATATATTCAAAAGCTAACTTTCCCTCCCATTCAGGCACTCTCGAAGCGGAGTGGATGATAGATAACAAATCTCTGCTTGTTGTATCCTATGGTAGAATCTCCTCTTTCTCAAAGAAAATCTTGTCAATTCTTCTCACTTAACAGTAAGGAAGCCATTAAAACAAAATCAAAAGTTGAGCAAGGTAATCGTAGACTAATAGTGAAAATACAAATGAAATAAAAATACGAAGTAACAGAAATCGGCGCGGAGCAATACCAAAAGCATGAATCCAATATGGCGGTATGTCAAAGCTTGGCCAACCTGGTTACTATTACCAGGCATTTAGTCATCGCGCTCGCATCGCCGAAACTGGGCTATTGTCAAAAATTAACTTTCAAGAGTTCATTATTAACTTTCAAGGATTTTTTTTCTTTAGCACACTGTTCAAAGAGTTAATGCATAAATAGGAATAAACATTATATTGAAGGCACAGGTTTCTGTATGAGGAAGAATTTTCAAGCTATTCTAAGCCCAAACAAAATGTTCAAAACTTAAATTTTGGGGCGGGATTTGCCGCCCACGGCACGGTAGGGGTTAAGCCTCATTCACACAATTTTTAAATTAAAAATGAAATAAGCATGATACACTTCATATTTTTACATCTTATAACACACACAGAAGTATATGTAGAGGAAATTGCCTCTGTTTCGTGCATTCATCAGAGGGTTACAGTGATTCAATTCACTTTTCCCCTTCCCAGCACAGGTGACGCCAAATACTTAATAACCCCAAGTGTCATTTATTTACATGTAAATTGGTTTTGTTTGTTTTTTAGGAGGTTTCAAACTTCAGCTCCATCCAAACTCTACAATCGCCTTATTAGCTTTAAGATGCGGGAACATTTCATTCTCAACGTTTTAAACAAATCTCATGGACCATTCCCTGATACTACCGAAACACAGGGGGTGAGTTAGGACTTACATCTATACACCTGTAGAGCTTTGAGAGGCAGACCAGTGCCCTTCTAACAGTGGGGTACCACATACCATGTAGATCAGCAGGCGAGAGGGAAGCATTCACATGTATGGTGGCAGTGCCTGCACCAGATCCTGCAGAGGTTGACCAAAAAAAAATACATTTTTTTTAGTGATTGAAAAATGCAGTATACTTACTTGTACAATCTGAGAAATTTGTTATAGAACTGTAGTAAAAGACTGAATACTGAAATATATAATATATTATTAATACATGGTTGGGAGTGCATTGGTGCGATCTGGCAACACAAAAAGTTTTTATCATGGTGTACTATACGCACAAACTCACAACCATGTATTAATAGTTTTATAAAACGGGTCGGCAATATAATTATGAAGTCTATAAAAGTGGTTACGAACCCCATAGAAACGCGAAGAGTCGCACAGTCATGGAGGCTGCCATTTGCTTTCCTGGATGAAATCACATAAGCACAGCTAACAAAAGTCATGCGCATTTCAGTGCGCGCATGTAATCCCTGCGCTAAAATGACAAAAACTATGCAATTTCATTGCATTTTAATTTTGCACGCACCAGAGGTACGCATACGCGCAGCTCAGCCGTGCGTTCGTACCTTTTTGCCGTGCGTTAGTACTTTTTTTGCACGGTCACGTGGTGTTATTTGACCAATCAGGATGGTTACATTCTTGAACCCGTTTTATAATAAATAATAAGTATATACTCAGTATGGTTCTAGTAGATTCTCTCTTGTTATCATATGGAATAACCAAACTACTGCATAGATATCTTGTTTTCAATTGTCTCTGTACTTTTAAGGTAGGCATGGGCCGGTACGCAGTCCAAAATGCGCATTAGGTAGTAAATTACTAAGCATTTGGCTTGGCTAAGTAAACTGGCTTAACCCGTATTCAGATCAAATCTATGAACTTTACTTTAGCAAGCCTATTTTGAGGCCAAATACATACTGATGGCCATTGTGATGTCACACAGCCAGTCCAAAAAATAAATGTGTCACATTACATTTGTTTGTGCACAGCTTACACTGCTTTGTGTATATGTATGAAATCCACATACAAGTACCTGCCAATCAAGTCATTGGCTTAAGTCTGATAGTGAGCTTTCTTATACTTACGCTAAAATACTTAGCCAACAGATTCAAATGAATACCAAAGTTGCTAACGTATTTTATCTCAGTGAAAACTAAGTAACATTGAGTACTTGAGTACTGAGCTGAATACAGGCCATGGTTATTTAGCTGGCATTCACTGCCTTATGACAACCTTGCTAAAACATTAATGGAATTCATCCTTTCTTTTCTCAATCTCTTTCCTAGCCATTTCTCTACATGGTCCAATGACAACTGCTTTGTAGTCAAAAATTCTAACTTCAACCAAAGTCCAAACCTAAACACTGGACCCATCACTCTAATGTACAAATCCTAACTTTAACCCTAACTTTAACCCTAACTTCAACTAATCTTTCAAACCAATCTAAACCCCATCCATAACTCTACATCCTTGATGTAACAGAGCCCAGAGACAATGTCAGCGGAGTAGGGTGACCTAGCTTACCTATAGGTGCCATGACTGATGACCCCATACCCTCAGGCGGTGTGGTCTCACCGCTCATGAATGCTGATCCTGATTGGTTGAGTGCTGCTACCTCATGACTCGCCGCTGAACCACTGGAATCGCCAGAGTTGCGTCGTGAATCATTTAGCCTCTGCTCTCGCAGGCTCTCTGCTATGCTCTATGTTGTTGCAGAATAATAATATTAATGATAACTAATAATTCATCACTTTAATCAAACAAGAACATAGATATGTGCAGTGAACAGAGAAGGATACGCCCAGGTCATGAAGTAATCAATTACATGCAGGGCAATATAACTTAAATACGATAGAGAATCTCAATAAATTAAAAAAAAATTCTTGTCCAATGCTACTTCAAATTCAGAATTCATCAGTGCACCTCTCATATTAACTCTTTTATTGTCATAAGCAATTTAAAATTACCCAAAGTTTGATACTGTATCTAATATTTGGGTTAAAAAAAAACTGGTCTAACTGACTTCTGTGCAAACACAAATGACAATCCACAACTTGAGTTTGTTATGACATGTTATCTCATTGAATACAAGACATGAATCTACATTTGCCACTCTCAACCCAGGTGTTAAATGGGTACCGGTAGGAAGGAATTCCTTGAATGCTGTGAGCACCGAATTCGGTAGCCTACATGTAGCTAGAGCCGGGGTAATGTTGGAGCGCCTTGAGCACCTTATACGTGGTGGATATGAGCGCTATAAAAATACCCAATATTATTATTATAAGATAGTTTTCAGAATAACATCCCACGATGAGACAATCATCCTACCTCCATCATCTCCAGTTTCTCTGGGTAGGCAAGGTCTCCTGATGCTGGTTTGTAGTTGAGGATGTCAGACTTGATGTAAACACTTGACCTGTATACCAACCGCTCCTGGACATCTTCTAGCATCTGATTGGCAACAACTGCAAAGGCACCTAGTTCATTCGCTGGATGGAAAACAAAGTCAGGTTCATTAAAGTACATGTACATGTACATGTATATCACATTCACACACACTGTTAACTTACTCAAGGTGTTTCTCCCCCATATGAACATTAAGGACAATTACAGTTACACATGCAAGGCAGAATCTCAAAGAAATTTGTTCCCCTTATGGGACATTTAGATTATGAATTCACAAACTTGCAAATATCATGATTGTCACTGTCATAATGACCATTTCCACACAAGGTGCACATAACCTATTGATTAAACCTATAATCATGTCTATGGCTTTATACCCTGGTGAAGGCTACAACTAGATGGGCTTTCAACTAGGATCTATGTATGACTGATCTTAATAGAAGTTGACACCAACAAGAATGAACTAACAATCATTGTGACGTGCAAAGAATAGTTGTAAACTTACGATTAGATTGGACATGATCTTGAAGCATCTCTGTTTTGAGGATACTACACAGTTCAGCCAGTGTTTCAAGGTGATTAATGTGAATGATAAGAGGGCGAAGGACATCATACAGACTCATACAAAGGTCCTCCAACATTGCACTGTGACAAAGAAACATACATGATGTTAACTATTCCATTTGATGCTCCTATATAACCAACAGCGAACATAGAAAATTTTCTTTCATTTCCAGTTATTTTTGTTGATTTGTAATCGTAAGTGGCTCCAGATCAATTTCAGCTTTGTTGCCCAAGTAGCAATTTTGAGCAATTTGCATAATTTGCATATCAAAGTCCAATGTGTTGTTCATGTTATGCAATGCAACTTGTGATGCAACAAACAGAGGTTATACCAGGGAGTCATATTGTATCACAGTTTTCATCGCACAAGATCAAAGGTGTCTTGGGCTGTTTAACATTGCCTATAAATATGGCCATTTGGATTAATGCAAATTATGCAAAATGCTTAAAGTTGCTTTAGGGAAAACAAAGCTGAAATTGTGAGACAACATGGGATCACAAATGAAAAAAAAATTAAACAGACAAAAACTTTTCTAGATTCATAAAATGTCATGTCTACAAAACAATGATCTGTTTCGTGTAGTACTACAGTGAAACCTGTCTATAAAGACCGCTCAATGGAGACAAGAAAAGTGGTCTTTATGAGCAGGTGGTCTTTATGTACAGGTTCCTTTAATACATATTTCAATGAGAAACACTTTTCAAGGGAAACAAAAATTGTGGTCTTGATAGACAGGTGGTCTTTCTATACAGGTGGTCACTAAAGCAGGTTTGACTGTATATGTATTTTCACTTTACACCAATAAATGAGAATCACATCATTCATATTGAGAGCCAGAAGGTCACTCACTCTATTTTATATTACATTTCTTGTATGTTTACAGTACAAGTGAAGCGTTAAAGGCCCTGAAAATTTAGTACAGGTAGGTATCTAAAACATCCTGTACAATTCAAACTTTAGTCAGGGGTTGAGTTTATGTCCATAGAGTAGTTTGTATATATTGGATTTGGGACCTTCTCGAATTTGTGAGCTAGTAAAAACCATATGATTAAAGTACAAAAGAAGAGCATTGTATGAATACTTACTCCAGTTTTTCAGTTGACTTTGAGAAGAAATGAAAGAAGAGTTGATATTCATCTTCACAGACATGCACCATGAAAGCACATCCACTCCTCACCTGACAGGGGTCAAAGGTTAAAAGGTAATCACTACAGAGATCTTTGACCATTTTAATTATGATTTATCATGAACTTCAATGCTGTTGAGACTGCACAGATCACAAAAGTTTAAAAAACACACCATATTCCATTTTGCCTCAAGATACTGAAATACTGTGCAAATTTAATAAAATGACAATATTTCTTCTTGGAATAGTATTTTTTTAAATAAGGTTTATAAGAGGATCTTCATTGTTATGAAGAGGATTTGAGGAGACATGGATGTCCCAGTATCACAGAATTGCTAGAGAGCAGTTATTAAATAAGTATAGGATGTGTCCCAATGTCCATGACTTACAAGAGAGCAATGATCCCTGGCGTGCTTGGTAGCAAGCTCTGATACAGCCATCTGTATGCTAGGCAAGAGGAGTTGATGTCTCTTACTAAAATAACATTGTAAGCAGTCATCCAGTAATGTTGTGTACCTGCAAGAGGAGACACATTTGAAAATAGTATGACTGCCTTCCATATACAGACACTAGTAATATGGCATGAATGTTACAGGCCACTGGCATTAGGACCCTGTTGATGATGCAGTAGTCATTAGAACAAGCATAAGGTTTCATTCTGAATTTCTGAGGATTCTGAAGACCAGTGGAACCTTACAAAAAGTTATAATTCAACAAATTAGATTATTATACGGAGTGAAAAATCTGTAACATTAGTTGATTTTCATGTCTGTAAAAAGAGAAATGTCTCAAATGGAAAAGCATCCAAATCAGACAATCTTGATGTTTTGACTATTGAAGAAAAAAGGGAAAGAAAAGACTTTTTAACTACTCTAGCAGATAATCTGTCCATCTGAAACAATAAAAAGTACAGTAACCAATCTTGCCTTCATAGCAATTAATCAAACTATCAAATAATTATTCAATCAATCAATTAATCACACTTACTCTGGTGTCTTGTCTAGTCTCTGTTCTACTTGTTCCATCAAGGCTTTAATCTTGGGGGCATTGCTTCGGAACTTTCCATAGAACAATGTGAATGCATTCTCTGATGTACTAGTCACATCCTGAAGGAAAAAGAAAACGATGTGAGAGGTGCTCCATGAAAACATCTAAAAACAAGATGAATACGACTGCGTCTCCTATATGCCTCCGCCTAAATTCAGTTGATGGCTCAAACTCTTCTAGAAATATTTGATAACGAGGCTAAAAACCAGTAATTTCATGTAATTTTATGTAAATTGACCTCTGTGACCTCTGACCTTTGACCTACTTACCCCAAAATCTAATCAGTTCATCTTTCTATGGGTATGCATACTGGTACCAAGTTTGAAGTTCTCACCTCAGATAGTTCCTGAGATACATGTATCGCGGTAACGGTGCTAAAAACCACTAATTCCATGTAATTTCATGTAAACTGACCTCTGTGACCTCTGAACTTTGACCTACCTACCAAAAAAATCTAATCAGTTCCTCTTTCTATGGGGATACATACTGGTACCAAGTTTGAAGTTCTTACCTCAAACAGTTCTTCAGAAATCGTGGTAACGGTGCTAAAAACCAAGAATTTCATGTAATTTCATGTAAATTGACCTCTGTGACCTCTGACCTTTGACCTACTTACCCCAAAATCTAATCAGTTCATCTTTCTATGGGGATACATACTGGTACCAAGTTTGAAGTTCTCACCTCAGATAGTTCTTGAGATATCGCGGAAAAGCGTGCTAAAAACCAAGAATTTTTATGTAATTTCATGTAAATTGACCTCTGTGACCTCTGACCTTTGACCTACTTACCCCAAAATCTAATCAGTTCATCTTCGTACGGGGATACATACTAGTACCAAGTTTGAGGTTCCTACCTCAAATGATTCTTCAGATATCGCGGTAACGAGAAGTGGGACGGACGGACGGACGCACGGACGGACGGACGCACGGACGCACGGACAACCCGAAAACATAATGCCTCCGGCACCCACCTTCGGTGGGCGGAGGCATAATAATGTAGTCCATTACAAACTATTAGAAAATGAAGCAGTATGTAGTGTAGGTATGATATTCACAATGAATAAACAGCATGAAACTAGCAATTATCATCTTAAGAGAATTACTTTATTGTTGTTAGTTTTCTTGGTCCACCTATATCACTTTGGACTGATTGTGTATCATAACATTCTATATGTATGTATTAAATAGTATACAACTGTTGACTGCTTTGAGGGGCACAATTGCAAGAACAATGAGGGCCATGGTTTTAACCGTGACACGAAAAAGAAGCAGTCAACATTTGTTTTATATACCACATCCTTCGTTAGCTCAGAAATTCATTTCAATGACAGATGAAATACGGTACAGTAACGTAATTCTCATTGATCGCTCTTTCAAAACTTTGTTCGGTGTACATAAGAATTGGTGTATACTGTGAGGTTTTGGAAGCATCAAATTGATAACATATTTACCCAGTTTCGCTGAAAAGCACATGTACAGAAGTGTGTATATGGGACTGCAAACACATGTGGCATGAATGTTCGGGCCAAACACTTCAGCTATTTCGTGTTACATTTCGAACATGAGGGCATTTGAAGAGCAATCTTTTTGAGGGGACATTTCTACTCTGACATTCTTCCAAACTAACAAAGAAAGAATGAGAAAGCTCACAAATTATATTTCAACTACCAGAACTCAACTTCCCTTTAAGTATGGTAAACACAGTAGGATTTCTCAACTAATCAATTAATCAAACAACCAATCAATGATACATGTACATACCTTGGGAACCACCTGTTGTGTAGCTCCATTAAGTATGGTAAAGACTGCAGCCTTGATCAGTGTCAATGCTTTACTCAGACATTGCTTAAACCTGGCCTGGAACAACTCTGACTCCTTGTACTGGGGCTGAATGGGGATATTAATAAGAACATTTCAGCTTTAGATTGAAAATACAGATATCCTTTCATATAATCTAATAATCTAATGTGTGATATGTCATTTTCACATTATGAATTGAACTCAAATCAATGACATGTACACATTGCAATTGCATTTTTAAAACTGAATTCAACAGACCCAAAGGAACCAGCACTAAGATGAAAAAACTCATAACATCAAGCAAATTGTCTGAAAGTAATGATCAAGGAAAACAGTTCAAAGAAATATGAAATGCTAATATCACAAGAAGATTGCAGAAGAAATAGATTATTGTATATATAATAATTACTTACATTTCCAATAATATATGCAATACATTCATCCAACTTGGAGAGGAGAGGAACAAACGATTCATTGGTGACTGCAAACGTTGGCGAACTCAGTTTCTACGACAACAAAAAATAACAAATTACATTAGGAATCTTTCAAAATGCATTCATTATTCTTCCAGTGTTAATAATTTTTACTTCTCATTCTTTGTGTATTAATTTGCTCTGGAGCGCCTTGAGCATCTAATCAGGATGGAAAGTGCACTATACAAGTCACATGTATTATTATTATTATTATCAATCAACCGTATCTGCTCACTATGAACACGATGACAAAAGAGAGCGGAAAAAATATACAGCTCCTCATTGTACCCTCCACAATTGTTCTGGTAGACAAAAGAACATCCCTTCATTGCTATTATGTAAAATAAGTTGAACAGGTGAATATGCATGTGACACCTGTTCTACATATTTTTACATGATAGCAATGAAGGGATGTTCTTTTGTCTACCACAACAATTGTGGAAGGTACAATGAGGAGCTGTATATTTTGTCCGCTTCTTTGTTTGCCATGGGCCTGTAACAGTTTACTAATTAAAGGAAAAAATGATGAAGGTGAAGGCTCTTGTAATAAATTACAAATAATATCAGAAACCACCCTCAGATATGCTCTAAAAATATGCAAAATACTTTGTTAAAATATTTCATCATAAGCAAATTGTTCAAAAGTGAAATAACAAAAGATAAACTTAATTTCTTTGATAAAATGATCTGAGCCTGATTGGTTAGTCACAGACATTTCACAAATTAAGTTTGAAGGCCTGTAGAAAATAACTATTTAATTGCAGAGAGGTATTTTTATGTTTCACTGTGGAGGTCATCACTGAAGGATTTGAAATTTGACAAAATTTGGTTGCCATGATCGTCTAATAAAATTATAATCCCAAAACTATTCAATTTCACGGACGGACAAAATGCCTACTCTTAACCGATCAGGCTCATCTAGAGTTCAAACATGACCATATCAAATTATCCTAGTGGGGTGCAAATTTGGACCTAAACATAGTTTACCACACAACTCATACAGAACATAGAGAACTAAGTATTTGTGAATCTTTCCACTGTCTCATTAACATGTCTATGTTTTAAGCTGGACATCTCCTCAATACTTTGTCATACATCTGTGTTTGAAACCTTACCTGATTTATCCTCTCTAGTTCATTGAAGTAGGCAAGCTTACAGCTGATGGCTTCAGCTTTATTCACTAACATTGTCTAGATGATCCAACAAAGAGAAATCATTCAAGGTGTTACATAATCTCTAGACAAATTACATCGTCATGAAGCAAATATACCTTGTTAAACTGACAGCTTTCGAACAATATTCGTATCCAGTGAACCCAAATCAATATTGGATGAGATTGTCCATCAGAATTATGATTTGGTTTGAATAAAAATCTGTATCTGTATCTCTTGCTGTTTATGTTTGTTTATCTCTGAAATGGGGGCGTGTCTTCTTGCTAATGATCTGAATCAATCTCAAAGTGACTATTTATAATAATAATAATAATAATAATAATAATAATAATAATGATAATAATAATAATAATGGCCACTTATATAGCGCTCATATCCGTCACGCAGTGACGGTCATGGCGCTTAGACATTATTACCCTGGTTATAGCCGAGCCGCCAAAGTAACTAGCGCTCAAGCATATCAGGTACCCATTTACACCTGGGTGGAGAGTGGCAAATGGAGATTTAGAGTCTTGCCAAAGGACGTTAGTGCCATGGTGGGATTTGAACCCCGTACCTTGTGATCTACAGTCCGGTGACTTATCCACTAGACCACAACACCTCTACATGCTAGGGTTTGCCAATAATATCCAATCTAAAGAGCATTTGTCTTCATTATGACCAAGATGTGCTGCAGCTTGGGATATTTGTGAATATGTTTGTTGTTTGAATGACTGCAATGTCAGCATGTCTGTCCGTCTCTCTTTACTTATCGTTTGGTTCTCAATTACCTGGTCTGCCACAGACTGCTCACAAGCCTTATGTTGGGTGTTGGTTTTAGTAGCAACCGGGACATACTGCTGTTCAAGGTCTTTGTTTGTTTGTTTATATGTTTGTGGTTTGAATGTCTGCAATGTCTGCATGTCTGTTTGGTTCTCAATTACCTGGTCTGCCATGGATTGTTCACAGGCCTCATGTAGAGCGTTAGTCTTTGTAGCGACTAGGACATATTGCTGTTTGAGGTCTTTGAGTTGATCCAAAGCTGTAGAGACTTCTTCCATCACAAGGTCACATTGTTGCTTGTATTGACTCAGCTGATCGCAGTAAGACCTGCATACATACAAGGAAATAGTGAAACCTGTATATGAAGACCACTCAAGGGAGACAAGAAAAGCAGTCTTTATGAGCAGGTGGTCTTTATGTACAGGTTACTTTAATGTATATGTTTCAATGAGAAACACTTTCCAAGGGAACAAAATTGTGGTCTTTATAGACAGGTGGTCTTTCAATACAGGTGTTTGCTAGAGCAGGTTTGACTGTATATCACTGATAAGCATAAATGTCCTGCTACAGAAAATTCAAGTTTGTGATATGATACCATACCAAGAAGATCCATTTCCCCCGTAATAAATCCAGGCCAAAAATAAGGAAGTAGTATTTAAAGGGGAAGTCCAGTCTAAAAATAACTTGGTTTTAATGAAAGCAGAAAAATCTGGCCTACAGATCAAACAAAGTTTGGGGAAAATCGGACAACTAATAAGAAAGTTATGAAATTTTTAGTGGCATGAAAAACTAGAGAAACAATGAAAATCACTAGACAAATTGGCAACTCAGTCATTGGTTTGTGATGTCATAGGTAACACAACTCACCAATTCTTTCGTTTATATTCATAATACGAATTCTCAAATTTTGTCCAAGAATATGGGTTTTCACATAACTTGAACCAAGTTACATCTATAGTAATTTGTTTTTGCATGTATAAACCTTTACAAAATATTTCAAGAACTTCAAAATATTAATATTTTTTCCAAATATTACATTTCCATAATCACTCATTTTTTTATGTATATTGTATAAAATTTTCATGATTTTTACAGAAAATTATTTACACTGTATTAGTGTACATGCAAAAACTTATTACTATAAATGTAAGTTGGTTCAAGTCATGAGGAAATCATATTCTTGGACAAAAAACTAAAATTTGTATTATGAATATTAACGAAATCGTTGGTGAGTTGTGTACCTATGACTTCACAAACTCATGACTTAGTTGCCAATTTGTCTAGTGATTTTCATTGTTTCCCCAGGGTTTCATGCCACTAAAAAATTCATAACTTTCTTATTAGTTGTCAGATTTTCCTCAAACTTTTTTTGATCTGTTTGTCTGATTGTTCTGCTTTTATCACAACCAATTAATTTTTGGACGGGACTTCCCCTTTAAATAAAATGCACTGATGTAATCTGGGGACTGGGGTTCAAAGGGAAATACTAAATAACAAATCCTAAATTTTCAAATACTGCGCTAAAATTTTATACGTAATAATAATAATAATAATAGTACATTGCTTAGTAAACGCATAATACCACATGGTCTCTATGCATGTTAGAACATCACTGTGATGATGTTACAAAATCTTAGTTACAAATTCAAAAACAGTTGTTTTCAGCTCAGATTTAAACTGATCCAACTGAGTGATATTCCTTAAATTAATATGTATAAAGCATAACAAAGCACTTACTGCATGGAGTAATGAATTAGAAATACTACACTACATCAAAATGTGACTGAGGAAATGTAAAGAGAGAAGCGTTTACTAACCTGTAACACAACTCTTCTTCCTGCTCCATCTGACTCTCAACTTTGTTGAACCAGTCAAAGAACTAGATAATTTTCATGACAAATGAAGATATAAAAATGAGGGAATGTCACATCTAATTTAAAGGGAAAGTCCGCCCTGATATTAAGTTGGGTTTAAAAGAAGATACGTCACTGAGATGCCAATGATTGATTTTCAACTTTAAACATTCACAACTCTCTTACTTCTTATCAGAATTTGCTCAAAGTTTTATTGAACTGTTTCTTGAATTAGTCTGCTTCTTTTAACACCAGGTTGATATCAGGGTGGACTTTAAAAGAAGGTGGTTCTTGGTGAAAAATTACAAAACAGCAGAAAGCAATTTAGCTCCACTAAGGCTATAAGCTACAGTACATGCTTACTTCTTGTGCCTCACAATTTGTCCACATATACTGTCCTACATGATATACTGCATCATCATTTCTGTAGATCTTTACTTGTTTTTACTTTAGTTTTGGCAGTATATCAGGAAGGAATTGTTGTGATAGGGTAGAAAAAAGAAAGAATAATCAATACACATTTGTAATTCATGAACATTTAAAAAAAAAAATTGGAAGGGGATGCAGACCAACAAAGAGCAGCCCAAAATAGTGAAAAGAGGAAGACAAACTATTTTTTTTAACCAAAAAATTAAAAAAGCTAGAATTGGATGATTATTTTTTTCTAAAATAAAGTGAACACAAGGAATAAGAGGAAATAAAAATTAAGAGAAAGATAGAGCAGAAAGAAAACAGATCTTTTCATCTTCAAGAGAGAGAAACGGGAAAACAGAGATGCAGTCAGCCTCCCTTACCTGTTGTGCATTTTCTATCTTCTCATCCTTCATCCCGAGCGACGCAAAGCCCTCAGCCAGAGAATCTCCGCTGTGAGAGAGACTTCGGGTGGTCACCAGTGATAGCTGCTGGGAAAAGCTGCCTGCTTCCTCTAATGGTAGCTACATGGGAGAAACATAACCACAGAAACTAACATGATTGCCATGGTTTTACTTTTCATTTTCTTTGCCTTGTTTTAAAACATAAAATCCATTCCACACTCCATTTCACATGCTTCGGCCTTCAGTTAAATTCATTCTACAACTTCAAGTTCAAGTTCAACTCTACCATGGCATGCTAACTCACTGTTATTTTGTTAATGTTAATACTTCATAGAATCTGATAGAACTACTAGCCTACAATACATGAGTCATGACTGGTACTAGACTCTGTTTCCTTTCTTAGTTTCTTTGTCGGCAGTGGCTATTCTTACGACGAGTCGTAAGAATAATTTTCCGGCTACGACATGCGCATACGCTCCATTTTCGTACTCTGCGCACACTTCACTGACGTAAAAGTAAAAATCTCTCTGTCTCTGTTTTCTCTGTCTCCTCAGCCTTTTCCATATTTTATCTGTAATTCTGTAGAGAGAAAACATCGGTCAGTAACATGATGAAAAAACGACAAATGACAAAGCTGGGAATCAAACCTGGGTCTTCGATATTGCCAGTCCTCTGACATTGTCTGACTTAACGATGTACCTGTGAGAACGAGTTGACATCGAAGGTGTTCAAAACATATAAATACCCTAGAGTACGAAAATGGAGCGTGTGAGCGTGTCGTAAGAATAGCCGGAAAATTATTCTTACGTCTGTTACGACTCGTCGTAAGAATAGCCACTGCCTTCCACATCAGCAAGCATTGGTGTGAATTTGAAAGCAAGTATTTAAAATATTTTGCATGTATATTTTCGTAGTGGTCAATATGACCACTATACGTGGTGTGATTTGAGGTTGGAGCACACCACGAATAGTGGTCATATTGACCACTACGAATAATACATGCGAAAATAGTTGGTATTTTCTGTCGCGTGTAGTAAAGGTATGGGGGGAGAAATAAGATAAATATTTTAAATACTTGCTTTCAAATTCAGCCCTTAAAAATCTCACTCCTACCTCAAATGACCGTTAGGAAGAACTTTTGATATTTTCAGCAAAATCCAAAGTCAAAATCTTGTCCAAAACCAGAGAAATCCCCGCCGATTTGTTTCGCGATCGCGTTTGTTTACATACTGCCGATGTCTTAGACTAAAATCGACCAATAAAATTTTTGTCCACAAAGAAACTCGGGAACGCAAGCGCACATCGATCTTTACGATCGCGCACACAGAAAATCGGGACTTTTCCGTGTATGCCATAGGGACCGAATTTTTAAGGACAAAACTCTTTTGGGGAGATGTCTGCGCCCGCGGCGACCAGGAAATGTACACAATGACTCCGATAGCTCGTTTCGCGAGAATCAACAGTAAATTACGGATTTCATTTTTGGAAATATCTTTTCCAACATTGGTGAGTTGAATTTATTGTATTTCTTGGATATTTTGGGGTCGGTTTTTGTAAATTAAATGCCGATTTTGAGTGAATGTTGGTGACTTTTGTGCAGTGGTGTTTTAAAAAGTTGAGGTGTATGACTGCCTACATTCTACACACGAAGTATAGGAATGTAGCTATGAGTGGATAGGAGTTAGACCGAAATTTTCTGTCTCTCGTTCGTTAGCCTCTTATTTGGATAGGGTCGCCCCTTCACTTAGAGACAGAAACGCTCCATTCACTCGCCTGTGCAAACTCACTGACAGCCGAGAGACAGTAGGCATGTCGTTTTTAAAAATCGTAATATTCACATTTTAACAATATTTGTGTAAATTAAATAGATTAGGCCTAGGCTCTATATGTCAAACGAACATGTTCAACTTACCAATTTGACTGTTATTCCTTTTAATGCTCCTTTTTCAGGTAATTCAGGGTCCAAGGTTTTCTTCCATCCGTATTCAACTGTTATAGTGTGTAAGTCAATGTGCATTCGGTTTGCACAATCGAGTGTATGGAGCGCTTCTGTCTCTAAGTGAAGAGCTAACGAACGAGAGACAGAATTTTCGGTCTAGGTACTACTACTAGCAGGTGACTAGTACTACTAGGAGCATGAGGAGTGAGATTTTTAAGGGCTGAATTTGAAAGCAAGTAGGTATGTTACAAAAATTTGAGAAATCTTATTTCAAGCATATAATTGATTCCATCAAATAGAGCTTAATGAAAGCTTCAATTTGATACCTCATTCAGCTCTGTAGCTGCAAAATTAATGAAGTTACAGTCATTTTTATGTCGAAAAATGAGCGCAATTAATTTCTTTTGTTTTCTATTGTTTTTATAGGGAAAAAAAGTCAAAAGTTGTGATCTCGGACCATCCACTCAAACACAAAAACTTTATTTTATAACTTTCTTAAAATTAAAGCTAACAAGATGAAACTTTCAGCAATTACAGATAATAACAGTATGAACATTATGTGAAACTGTCTCATAAAAAACAAAGGATAACCATTAATTAATTAATTAATTAATTAGGTGATTATTTTTTCTTTTCGTTCCATATTAAATGTATTTATCTGGTTTTTATATACGTGTATATATATCATATACTGATTTCCGCTCGAAATCTCTTTTATTTCACCAATCTTATTTTGTAATGTTAGATCAACTGTATATAATATGTTTTGTTTAGTAGTTTTCTCCCTCTCAAACAATTACTTTAATTAAACAAAAATCTTTTTTTTAATATATAATATTGTATCATTCGTTTAGGGGGTCTACATCACACAAGCTAACCTTTTTAGTAGATCCCTCCACATATCCTTTTGTCATCTTTCTACCGGTATGTCATATCCATGTATTCTGTTTTTGCAGTGTTTGTAACTTGTACATATTGTTGTAATTTCATTGTAAATGTGGAATCTGAATAAAATCAAATCAAATTATTTTGTGACTGCATATGTTTTTGTGTATGTAAAAATGAAGCGTTTACTGAAATTATCAAGTCATCGAAGTCAAATGCAGGATATTTGTAAATGGAACAGACAAGGACATTGGTTCTATCATCTGGTAAGGATCTTGTTGTATACTTAGTTAATTAATACCATAATTAGTTATTTAATTAAGTAGCAATTTTCATCAATAAGTTAACTAAATACTGCAAATTTGTCGAAGAACTGAAGTTGAAAATTGTAATTGTGGATAAAAAATATTGACCGAAAATAGGTGTTAATATTCTTTTAAAAAAGATAATTACACGAATTAATACATAATTATGAGAAAACTATTGCAATTTATTGTGTGCAGGTTTTCAGTTCAAAACTTTAAATTATCATCTATTTTGTCAAAGCAAATTTACATTTTTGCAAGGCTTGGAAAAATTAAAGGATTTGAATTTCTTCCTGAATTAAATCCAAATGATTAGTAATATAAGCAATAAAATACATGTACAGTAAAATTTAGAATGACATGAACTATAAGTCAGAGATGTTATTTACTTCAAAATTATGTTTCTATTCTAAAAAATATGATTATTAATCTCCTCTGCATTATTTTCAACTCACATTGTATGATTGGGGGGGCCTACAGCTACGCACTTTGTTTTGTATGTGGAGCGCATTATTCTCCCCCACCCATAGACTGCAATATAAAATGCACACATGCAATCGCACGCTCAGGGGAGCGTTTCATCAAGCGATTTGTCAGTGATTTTCACTGACAAATTTGCTCTCAGCCAATCAGATGCAAGGATTTCAGTAGCTTATAACAGTTGTCGGTAAAAATCACTGACAATACGCTTGATGAAACGCTCCCCCGGATCGCACAGAGCAAAGCGCATGCATCTCCCAGCGGGAAGCCATCGCTTCGCCGTGTCAACTTTGCAATGACATCCCTCAACTTCGCAACTAAAAAAACACATTTCGGATCGTAGAATTTTCACACAAATTCACCAACATCAAGAAAACATGTATAGAAAACATCCATTATACCTTAAATTGAATCCATTATCGAAGATTTATGAGAAAAAAGCACTGACAATCAAGCTCTCGGGAAAAAGTGGTGTGCTGATCGCAACGATGAAAAATTGCATACATGTTGGGTATTGAATGAAAGCTTGTACATTCAGCTACAGCTTGAAAATAACGTCACATGACAAAAATGCTATCAGCCAATGCAAAGGCAGTATTTACGGGGAGTCCCCACAGCCATACGCAAATCGCCCGAACAGCCGCTCGGGAGAATTTACTGCCGCGAGAGCGCACGCATTGTAACGTACCTAAAGCCACATCAGCAAGCAATGGTCATATTGACCATTAGGATCATATACATGTGTGTATACTGGGTATTGGGGATACAGATGTAATTTTGTTTGAAATGGAGGTTTTTGTGGGCAAACTGATACTTAAGTATCATTCTTTAGATTTTAAGTTATCAGTTCGTTAAGATACAAAATGTAGAAAGTTATAAAAACTTACATTTACAGCCCTCTTTTTGGTACTTGTTACCCACACCTCCATACGGATGACGACTGCTCTCAATATGTTGCGCACTAGTGAGGCCGCTCTACATGGTTACGCACCGTAGATACGTACGTAGAATAGCTTGTGTGCGTAACATTCTGCGTACGTATCTACGGTGCGTAACCATGTAGAGCGGCCTCACTAGTGCGCAACATATTGAGAGCAGTCGTCATCCGTATGGAGGTGTGGGTAACAAGTACCAAAAAGAGGGCTGTAAATGTAAGTTTTTATAACTTTCTACATTTTGTATCTTAACGAACTGATAACTTAAAATCTAAAGAATGATACTTAAGTATCAGTTTGCCCACAAAAACCTCCATTTCAAACAAAATTACATCTGTATCCCCAATACCCAGTATACACACATGTATATGATCCTAATGGTCAATATGACCATTGCTTGCTGATGTGGAAAATACCAACTATTTTACAGTAATGTACCCGTGAGTGGGCTAGGCCACTCACGGGTACATTACTGTAAAATAGTTGGTATTTTCTGTCGCGTGTAGTAAAGGTATGGGGGGAAAATAAGATAAATATTTTAAATACTTGCTTTCAAATTCAGCCCTTAAAAATCTCACTCCTACCTCAAATGGCCGTTAGGAAGAACTTTTGATATTTACAGCAAAATCCAAAGTCAAAATCTTGTCCAAAACCGGAGAAATCCCTGCCGATTTGTTTCGCGATCGCGTGTTGTTTACAAACTACCTATGTCTTAGACTAAAATCGGCCAATATAATTTTTGTCCACGAAGAAACTCGGGATCGCAAGGGCACATCGATCTTTACGATCGCGCACACAGAAAATCGGAACTTTTCCGTGTACGCCATAGGGACCGAATTTTTGAGGACAAAACTCTTTTGGGGAGATGTCAGCGCCCGCGGCGACCAGGAAATGTACACAATGACTCCGATAGCTCGTTTCGCGAGAATCAACAGTAAATTGCGGATTTCATTTTTGTAAATATCTTTTCCAACATTGGTGAGTTGAATTTATTGTATTTCTTGGATATTTTGGGGTCGGTTTTTGAAAATTAAATGCCGATTTTGAGTGAATATTGGTGACTTTTGTGCAGTGGTGTTTTAAAAAGATGAGGTGTATGACTGCCTACATTATACACACGAAGTATAGGAATGTACCCACTCATAGGTACATTCCTATACTTCGTGTGTATAATGTAGGCAGTCATACACCTCATCTTTTTAAAACACCACTGCACAAAAGTCACCAATATTCACTCAAAATCGGCATTTAATTTTCAAAAACCGACCCCAAAATATCCAAGAAATACAATAAATTCAACTCACCAATGTTGGAAAAGATATTTACAAAAATGAAATCCGCAATTTACTGTTGATTCTCGCGAAACGAGCTATCGGAGTCATTGTGTACATTTCCTGGTCGCCGCGGGCGCTGACATCTCCCCAAAAGAGTTTTGTCCTCAAAAATTCGGTCCCTATGGCGTACACGGAAAAGTTCCGATTTTCTGTGTGCGCGATCGTAAAGATCGATGTGCCCTTGCGATCCCGAGTTTCTTCGTGGACAAAAATTATATTGGCCGATTTTAGTCTAAGACATCGGCAGTTTGTAAACAACACGCGATCGCGAAACAAATCGGCGGGGATTTCTCCGGTTTTGGACAAGATTTTGACTTTGGATTTTGCTGTAAATATCAAAAGTTCTTCCTAACGGCCATTTGAGGTAGGAGTGAGATTTTTAAGGGGTGAATTTGAAAGCAAGTATTTAAAATATTTATCTTATTTTCCCCCCATACCTTTAGTACATGCGACAGAAAATACCAACTATTTTACAGAAATGTACCCGGGAGTGGAATGTACCTATGAGTGGGCTAGGCCTATATATTTATCGATTAGTCTGAAATTGCTTACACGAACGTCTACGAATGGGGCAGGGCAATTTATTCCGGCGACCCAGCCCACCAGTAAATCAAATATGCTTACCTCGATAGGTAATGGTCTGTTTGATGCATGTGATGTTAGATCCATGTAACTGTCTTTTTGTCTTTCCGTCAGCGGTGCCATTGGTGTTGTTCTTTGATCCCAAGTGCTTATTTTTTCCCGCAAAACTTTTATTTTCTGCTGGTCAGCCATTTTGCAGGTGTACGTTGGCAGTTTGTTATGGAATGCCACTAGTGCATGCGAAATATGTGCGCGTTCCATATATACTGGGTAAACCACTTTCATCAATTATCTCAAATCATCTGGGCAGCGTTTCATCAAACGCGTGCATCAAAATTAACATGCGTTTCAATGGGATGTTGGCGAACTTGTACTTATGACGGTGTGATGAAACAATGCCCAGGATCGATAACAATGAGTTATCAGATTTAGTATTCATTTTTTTTCAAATCATAACTAAAGTTTTATAAATCTGTAATAAAGAAAAAATATCCAACAACATAGCATCACATAGGCATTAATGCTTTTCTTGAAGTTGTTGGCTTTTCATAACAAACAAAAATCACTGATGAAGCCTAGCTATATAGGCCTACACATCGATAAAATGATTATGATACGATGAGTGTTTAAAAGTAACCTTATAATCAGGGGCCTGGGAGCCGGGGGTGCGGGAGGTGCTGCAGCACCCCCTTGAAAAAAAAATCAGGGGGTGCACCCCCTGCAATTTTTTCTTTAAAAAGTAGTTTAAAAGAGACCCTAAAAGGACATTTTAGAGTTTTTGACTTAGAGTTTTTGACTTAAAAAGAGACACTGAAATGCTGAGGACCTTTTTTAACAAAATCGTTCCCCGCGCGCCTGCTGATAATACACGGAATATAAATGAGGGGAACTAGGACAGAAATTTGCACGATGCAAAACAGAAAATAAAGAAGAAAGGAGAGAGTGGAATGAAAGAAGAAGACCATAAAACGAGGAAGATAGGCAGAAAAGATGGTGAGAATCAAAGTGAACGACGGGAAGGACACTGTGCAAAGAGCGCGCGGATTTTTTTGTTTTTTGTTTGTTTGTTTGTTTGTGTTTTTTTTTGTTTTTTGTGTGTGTTTGTGCCACCCCCCCCCCCCCCCCTTTCGAGGCATGGGGGAGAGGTGGGAACATACACCTCATTTCAGGTTTTGCACAATTTAATCTGAATTTTAGGTGGTTTAGAGGCATGGGGAGAGGTGGGAACATACACCTCATTTTCAGGTTGGAAACAATATAATATGAATTTTAGGTGGTTTTCGTCATCCTTAATAAATGAATTTAATTTTTACAGAGAACTTCTTTGGCGAATGAGGGAGGGGAGAATGGGATTACTAGAAAAGAGGATGCACGGTCCTCCTAATCGGTGCAGGCCTTATTCGCAGTCAGGCCTATTTAGTAGGAGACCACGGTGCACCCCCCCCCCCACCCCCACCCCCACCCCAGCGCTTCAGTGGCTACACTGCAATAATTAAAAAATGACAATCATCATTGATGAAATATTTCTAAGGATAATCTAAAAAATGAACAAAGTATTATTTTGCTGTTCACAATATTACATCTTTCATTATTGAATCGATTTTGACATGCACCTTTTCCTATCAAAGACAAATCCACTTCATGTACAGCCACCTTTTTTAAAACATGATTATGAAGAATTAAAAATGACATGACACCAAATCGTTCAGTGAAGTTACGACTACATCGGTTTATCAAGAAAAAAGAGATAATTTAAGGTAATACATGCATGCTTTAGTTTATTTGTTAGCAATCATAAGAAGGCACATTCCTCAGGTCAGTTTGCTTAAAAAGTATTTCCATGGTCTAGCTTTTAAAAAGTATTGTTATGGAATCCGTGCTCCTCTTCCCCTCAATCTTTCCTTTCAGTGCAAGATCGAGGGGCCGAAGGGGTGTAGGGGAAGGAGAAAACACGATGGATGGACAGTTTACAGAAATGGTTAGAAGGGAGAGAAGTGAAAGACTAGGGAGTGGTGCTAATAGAGAAAGCTACACTCTAAATAAATTAGTGTTAAATCACCATTTAGAGGGCTGAGAAGTGACCACCTTTTCAACATAGTAGATTAACACTTTTAACATGCTGGATGCAACACAATAAAGGTTAAAAGAGTTAATCTGCCATTTTGAAAAAGTGGTCACTCCTTGACCCTTTGAGATGGTGATTTAACACTTTAGTTTTAGAGTGTAGAAATAGAGGGTTGTGGAAGAAACGTGATCGACAAAGTCAATAGAAATGGCACGGAGAGTGATGGAATCCATGACCCTTTTTTAAACTCCTCTTAAAGATTCTGACACAATCACTTGTAAGCATATGGTGTTAATGAAATTCCATTGAGCTATTTTTAAAAAACACTTGGCACATGAGCTGCTAATGAAGGGACAGCACAGAACAGTTATCCCAAGATAATCTAATTAAAGAGTAACTTATAATAAATTGGAATAAATAGGTTTGGCTGATTAAACATCGGAAGATCTTCAATAGTGTTGACTACATCCATGGACCATGATTTATTTATTTAGCATCCGGAAAGATGTTACTCTATAGGAATAACAGGATGAGTGTGCCAGAAAATAACCAATCGGATGGAGAAAGCGACTGGTTTGATGAGTCTATACAGTCAACAGGGGTAACTCCCAATACCCCGTTCTTCCTCCCCGACAGGAAAAGTGCTATTCATTTCTTACAACACATGTAAGTGCGTGGTAACAGGCTACATGTGGTTATTTATAGATTATCTACCTTCTGTCTAAAGGCCATTAACGTCGATTCATTTTCAAAATGAAGAACGTTAGACTCTCCATTCGGATCTATTATCATCCAAGGTGAGCTGGATCTTCACATTTTCAATTTAGTATGGGATTTTAAAACTCCTTTCGTTGATAGAGAGAAGTCGTCATTTCAGGAGCTTTTTTGATCAGGAGTAACACTGAGAGTAGACGGTGCTGCATAAGAGCTAGTGGAGCCCGGAGAGTGACGTCACAGATGTGTTTCCCGCCCGTATTAGATCGGCCTAAAATCGACCCTGAGAGGAGCGCGCGGGTGCTCTGTCGTCTGATTCATACTTCAGACATAAAATGGACCCAAAATCTGGGAACTGCGCGGGAGCAGTCTTAATCTTTGCGGGAATCATGTTATTTGGTAAGCAATCTGTGTAACATTAACTCAAGCATGAACTCTAGATTTCCGAACTTAACCCCCAGAGCGAGTAAAATGTGCATGTGGTTTGCGATATTCCCTAATTACGTAGCTATAGTGACGATGACTGGTACTTTATAAACTACTTCCTCACAATTCTGTCAAAGGGAAATGGCTTGCTAATTACTGAGCTGGATTTAAATGGGTGTTTATGATATAAGAGGATGTAGAGGACTGAAACGTTAAAGTTAACAAGAATTTGGTTTAAATCGGTCATTTGTATGTCCAAGATGCTCAAAATAATCTCCTATTTCCTTTTGCTGAAGTTTATTTGCATTCAGCAACGATCGAATTTATATATAAAAATTGTACTTGTCATGAATATTATGATATTTATGATTTCAAATGCAACTTATCGTACATCATACAACTGAACTTTGTATAGAAAACAAACAAATCATGATCCGCTTGATTCCAGGCCACTGACCTGGAATTAAAAATAAACAATAACACTGTGAAATACCATGGTTCGGATTCTAATTATTACTCCTTGATACGTCCGGTTGTAAAAGCTTCTTTTATATCTCCTAAAAAAATGAATTGTCATTGTTTTTAAGTTTGAAGAGTTGAGTGTAAACCAGCATTCCTATATACTATTTTGAAAAGAAATAAACGACTGGACGAAATAGTCTAGAATCTTACTATTTCTTGTGCCCAAAGGCCATATAGTTCAAGACAACCTACCTTAAAAGGTTACAAGAATAACTTGTGAAGATATAACCGGTTATGAGTAATATGTCAAAAGTTGCCGATACAACTCTTGTGACAGCTTTGGCGCCAAGGAGATATCCACTCCCAAGAAAATTTCATATAGTTTTGAGAAATAAATTCTTGATGTACGGAACAAGTGGTTAGAAATAGGATAGGCCTATATATTTTTGTTTTTTCTGTTTGAAAAAGAGTATATCGCTTTGTTGACTTTATTTCTACTTGAAAATTTTCTTGGCCTGAATAAGGTGAAGATATATCTTATTTGTCAATGAAAAAGATTGGCATGTTAATAAACACCAATGTTTTAACATGATAATCACAAATACTGTCCCACTTGATTTAGCAAACTAACATGACTAAAACTTGTTGTTATGTCTCCATACTTTTTCATTTGTCAAGTTTACATATTTTACGTGACGTCCTCATAAAGGGTGTCATAAACACGCTCTTAACTTTTGGATTACTATTAGGAGTTCCGTAAATATAGTTTTTTTTTGTTATATTATTGTCTGTATAGTTGGTTCACTATAGGCCTGTGCATTTAGAAGAAGATGTGCTGATAAACTGATAGCGATCTGTGTTATAAAATATTAGTCAGGAATCGATGTATTATCATAACATCGTGTCTGTAGTAATGTTCCAATTTCTAAAAAACGAATCGTCATAACGCTTTGTATGTGTCACCGAGTTTTAGAACCCAGCTATAGCAAGAATCACTGTTTGAGATTGGGATGAGATAACCCATAATGGTTCAATAACGAGTTGTTTTGAATGATAGGCTGCAGATGAGCACAGACATAGATCGTAAAGGAAGCAACGCATAATCTAAAAATAGATTCCCATTCAAAACAATGTGTCATATATATCTGTTCGTTAAAATGACACTTCCATTCAATTGACATCGAATTTCGTGCGGTTTGTTTTGTTTTGTTTTGTTTTGTGCTTTATCTATATTGTATTCTATGCCATAGGCCCAGCTAACATCGTCGTAATAAATTGGGCCATGGGGCAGTTTCCCCCGCCCTCCCCTCTTATAATTTACATGGGCTTGCATGATCCGTAGAATAGGAAAAACTCATGAACCTGCATGATGTTTACATTATCGAAGGTAACCATGGTAACAACGTTACGTTATGTATTCGACTTCTTCGAGTAGACGTAGACTGTAAATGTATAGGATCAATCATATTTTTTAGGCGAATCGCCCCCCCCCCCCCCTTCCCCTTAGTAATAAAAACATGAAAACCAGCAATATCTAATGGTAACAAAATGCCGGGGTTCCCCCTTTCGGATCCATGAAATTGATTTTAGAAATATAAGGGTTGAAAACTTCCTGTAAAATGTGAGGACTATTTCTTTTCTTATGTGTATTGCTTGTACACTTAGATTAAATCTTATTGCTTTCATTCATATTTCTTGGCTTCTTAGTTCGATTTTACCACTTACACGGAAACATCGTAAATGCCTGCCAGATCTGACAGTAATGTTTTGACAACTGTTTCCAAATATGGGATGACAATACCATTGAGAGTGACAACAATTATCAGAGTTTCAATTCATTTAATGAATGGACGGCGTCAATTCAATAAAACTTGATCCACTGGACATTGGCCAAGAGTTGTATTGAACAACATTTTGGGTCAATGGAACTGATATAATTATAGAATCCTCTCTCATCCTGAATACGATGGATGTACGTTGAGTGGATTGTGTCGATATGAACTGTAATTTTTAAACAATGATATTATTACGATAGCTGTATTCCGTTTACATTATTGTTTGGGAATAAACACTACAACAATGTAATGAATATAATGTTGATCATTACATTGTTTTTCACAACTTTACACTCTTTCTCTAAAAGAAAAGAGTGAATTTTCACTCTATTTTCACTCCCCGGGAGCCACATGAGTGATCATTTGATTAGGGAGAATTTACCGATTTATTTGAAAGTGCTCTATAAAGAGAAGAGTGATTTTTTACTCTATTTTCTCCCGTCAGTGATCTGTTTTTTAATCTAGTTTTTATTTTGTAGCCATGGCAAAGAGAATAAAATACATAATGGAATAGAGTAGCACTTTTGGCACTAATGTGAATAATGATTTAATTATAAAACTTTCATGCAAACACAAATTATTATTTTTGTAAATAATCAGAAAAGACTCGGCCAAAGACGTCAGTCCGTTTCTATTTAATGGATTTAGTGTTCGCGTAACTATCTCTCTCATATCGTATATAAATAAGCATCACGAACTGACACGTGTGCTATTTTTTATCATTGTTTCTGGCACAATAGAGAAAAAGTCAGATGAGTAATCCATGTTGCATCGAAATAACTTTGTTTTGACTACAACCCAAATCTTATTCAAGGTCATATTGAAACTATAGTGATATAGTGCTATTTTCAAAATTTATGTGTGTGATTACGTAACAAGCTAGCCTCTAATCGAGGCGATGTGCTGCTCTTTTGATCCCCTGGTCGATCCTCGAAACCCCTCGGATTCATCCTCTGGGGTGGTATTCTGAGATTTATTTTATCTTGATTTAGTGAAATAATTTTAATTGTCATAACAAAATGTACACTTATGGTGCATAATTTATATAATATTGACTGGCCTTGAGGGGGACATCGAAAATGTTGCCCGCAACAGAATCATATTGCCCCGAGTCGAAGACGAAGCTCGAGCTCAGGCGGAGCGTGCGACGAGCAGTCTGTCCGAAGTTTGCGTCCCGCGCGGCAACGGCGTGATCAGGTAACGATCACTTTGCCCTCTCGCGGCATAAAAATATCCACAATCTGCGGTTGAGTATCCCTTGAAGGTTAGGGTTAGGAAAAAAATTGCATCCAGGTTCTTGGAAAGGGGTAAATAGAAATAGTCACCATCACTGCACTAAAAGGAAATTGTTATAGCTTCGGGAAAACGCAAGTCCCCCTTCCGATTTGATGATTATAATAATACTGGGTATTTTTATAGCGCTCTTTAATATCCACCACGTATAAGGTACTCAAGGCGCTCCAATATTACCCGGCTCTAGCTAGGCTACCGAATTCGGTGCTCACGGCATTCAAGGAATTCCTTCCTACCGGTACCCATTTAACACCTGGGTTGAGAGTGGCAAATGTAGATTAATGTCTTGCCAAAGAACACTAGTGCCGTGCCGGGTTCGAACCCACGACCTTTGCATCTCAAGTCAAGTGTTTAAACCACTCGACTGCGACACCTCTATATGACCATTTGGCCAGTCACGCGATCAGTTACTTGACAAAGCACATGCATGACTTACATATCAATTATACACGAGAACCTTTTCCTAACACGTAAGCAAGAGCTGTAGTGGCGTATAGCGTGAGCCCAGCCATTATTGGGGGGGGGGGGGGTATCGGACTTACTGGATATTATAAATGTAAATCAATTAAAAGCAATAAGCGAGCCATCGATTAGGGGAGGATTTGGAAGGGCTCCTATCATCTTATTTTAACGTTCCTTTTCCACTCTCCCTTTCTTTCTATCTCTACTTTTTTCTTTCATCTTTCGATCGGGGGCACATGCCCCTTGCCCTTGAAGCTACGTCACTGTCAGGGGCCTGGGAGCCGGGGGTGCAATTTGTTTTTTTCTTTAAAAAGTAGTTAAAAGAGACAATAAAATGCTCAGGACCTAATAAATGATAGTGATGATAATGAATTATAAGAATAGTAATTAATGCATAGTAATAATTTATGATCATAGATGTATGATTATAAATATATATAACGATAACAATGATGCTTTTCGTCTGGGCACAGTATTGCTAAGTAGGCTGACGTCTCTTGTCAAAATTAGACTTTTTTAAAGTTTTCAGATTTTGCGAGTGAGGAAAGGTTTTGACACTAAACATGACAATTATAATTATACTGGTATGTGATTAATAAGGGACAAGTCTTACCAGATAACATTTACATGCAACAAAATGTCACAGCAGCATTGTCCTTTGGCAAGTCATTAATACACATTTGCCTCTCTCAACCCAGGTTTGGACAATGGGTACTCGGTAGGATGAAATTCCTTGAATGCTTGAGCGAATGTTGCAAGAAAGATGCAATCAATTGCAAATCCCCCAAATCAGTCGCAAGTCTTGCAATTGATTGCACGTTCCATTTAAAATACATGTATCATATTGCCAATCGATTGCAAATGGGGTATTTGCAATTG
Organism: Heliocidaris erythrogramma; assembly: GCA_025617745.1. NCBI lineage: Eukaryota > Metazoa > Echinodermata > Echinoidea > Camarodonta > Echinometridae > Heliocidaris > Heliocidaris erythrogramma. Next base: position 1,177,645 of record CM046871.1, on the reverse strand, counting down.
ATTGCAACTTTCTTGCAACACCCCCTTAACATGGTAGCTCGGCTAAAGCCAGGGTATACTGTGTAGAGCGCAGTAGAGTCTTTTGAATAGTAGGTGTGCTATAATATATCAATATCTTTAATCAGTTTTACCTTATACTCCTAAACTATACTGTATTTAGCATCATGATGCTATATGTCTGTAGACAGGTGTGTTTTGTGATTCATTGTAACCTTGTCGACCTTACCTTGACGGATGAAACGAATCTATGTAGACACAGGCTTTCTGTACATGTCAAATAGAAAGATGGCAGCGAGGTGCCGACCTATATATACCGGGGCAACCTCGCTAGTCATAAGGACCGCTATCCATAACGCGTGACTAAATGAATAGCGGTTTTGTATGAATAGCGGTCCATCTAAATTGCGAGCAAACTATAGACAAATTACCTCGCTGTTCATAAGGATCTCCATTCATAAGGATCACTATTCATAACTATTCATAAGGAACGCTATTCAGAACACGTGTTAAATGAATAGCGGTCCTTATGAATAGTGAGCGGACCCGTATATACCGGCATGCTACAACGTGGTGAATGTACGTGGATTACATACTCAAAAATCATTGGAAATATATAATGCTCTGTCTCTTTTGAGGCTTTCTGTTTTGTTTTGTTTTTCCTTCACTCTCAGGAGGAATCTTTTTTCTTTGACTTATGCTTTCTAATTTTAAGAAAGTGTAAAAATAAATGAAAAACTTATGTTAACGATCATTCCATCCTTATTCTTGATTCTCAGGAGTAGCCCAGCTGACTGTCGCCACACAATGTTACAAGTGTGAATTCTGGCCAATCAACGGTACAGATGAGACGTGTTTATACCCTAATGAATTATCCTCAGCTTGGACCGATACCGTGGGGATTGTAGAGTGTGAACACGCCTGCTTTGTAAGTTTGAAGAGGGTGTCGGATATACAGAAGGGGTGGGGTAGAGAAGGCAAGAGGTAAAACGAGAGAAATAGAACTTTACCTGACCGAGTCTGTGGAGATTGTAGAATGCTTTGTAAGTTTGAAAATGGCCTTAAAGATTTGATTTGATTTGATTTGATTTGAATTTATTCTCATATTTCACAAAATAAGTAAAATATCAACACAATATAACAATACATTTCATTATAACAATACAGTGTGGCAAAGTAATTTCAGTATATAGCAAACAATGGCAGTAGATTGTAACAATGACAATAAATGAGTTCGAAATATGAAGGAACCTGCATAAAAAGCAGAGCTTGTAAAGTCTGCAGGTTCCTTTAAAATATTATGAAATCAGCAATCAAGGAGACGGAACACAAAAAATCAGACTACACTGGAAGAGCCAAAGGTAAGTGAAAAGAAACTGTGGGGGTAAAGAATGAGAAGAAAAATGGAGAAGCTATAAGAATAAGAGAGAGAGAGAGAGGGGGGGGGGTAAGAAAAGAGAGAGAAAATTCAATACTAACGCAGTAACATACTTTAAAAAAAGATACAAGGGTAGAAAACAAGGCAAATAAATAATTCATATTTGTTCAGCCAGTGCGTCTTAACTGGGTCCATAACTGGACAAAAGAGAGCATTTTAATTTACATTTAAACGTATAGGATAAACAGTTGATTATTTCGTTAGGAAGATGATTCCAAAACCTGGGTCCTTCGAATACAATTGTTCTTTGAGCAAATAATGTACGAGTACGTGGAGGGTGGAATGAGTCCCTTTGGCCGGTAACGGAATGGATGAGGTTGTTTCTTTCAAATAAAGATGAAAAAATTTCCGGTAGATCGTCTTTCGAGAGTTGAAACATAAATATACCCAAGTGAAATTCGTATAGATCATGGATTTTTAGGATTTTATTTTTTAGAAATAATAGATTTGTGTGAGCATAAAAGTCAGATTGGTTAATCAACCTAATAGCCCGCTTTTGCAATCTAAATAACTTGTATAATAGGGTCTTGTTTGTATTGCCCCAAGCCAATATACCATAATTTAATCGTGATGAAATGAGAGTCATATATAAGTTTAACAGAATATAATCAGGAAAAAAGAATTTTAGTTTGTTTAGAATACCGATATTTCTAGAAATCAATTTACATAAGTAATTGATGTGACGCTTCCAAGACAAATCATGATCGATATAGAGTCCAAGAAATTTGGTAGATTCAACCTGTAATAAATTGACATTATCCATAATGTCAATTTGGTAAGAGAGAGAGAAAGAAGGAGAGGACAGAGAGAGAGAGAGGGGGGGGGGGGGGGGGGGGGGGTGGGGGGGGGGAGATGGTTTAGTTTGCAGGCACAAACCCTGGTCAGTCGTAAAAGAGAGTCTGCGTTGTAAGACTACCATAGGCCATGTACTGCAGCTGCTCCGTGACACGACCAGAAGGTAGCTGAATTAGGCTTCTCTCAAGACACAATTAATTTCTTATAAAGTGTCCAATTAGAGTCTGTGCTTGCAGACTAGAGGTGATTGTCGCTCCTGTGTTAATAAGTTAAACACTGCCTGAAGTACACCCGATTATTGGGTCTTATTATTATCCTACTCTCAGATATCTCTTGTTGCATTTTGTAAGCTATAATGATAACACTGATTTCCATCCTATCTATCTTCTTTTTTTCTTGGTATGTTGAATTTTATAAGGTATCGAATAATTCATTGGGAGGTCCAGAGACGATACACATCTCTCGGGGCTGCTACGAGGATGAATACTGCCCCGATATTTGCCTCATCGATCCCCTCGACGGCTGGGAGTCATGTACACACTGCTGTGATGACGATCTCTGCAATGATCTCCTACCTGAAGAAACCTTCGAAGACAGTACGTGGTGCTACGACTGCGGCAGCCATGATATCGACTGTGAGAATCCCTCGATGGAGACGACTTTGAGAACGACATGCGACACCACCTGCGAGGTCATTTAAACCTACTTTTTTATCATTAAAAGCATTTCTAATTTTCACTGCTTATCGTCATTTAAGTTTAGTATTTCCAGCATAATGTTCATTTCACACGAGGTGTGCTGACGCACGAACTGCGTCAAGGATTGCCGGGGTCTCATTGACGCTCCATGTGAGGATGAGATGGTACAAAGAATAAAATGTAAAACGATTGCCTTCATAGGCATGATTAACGTAGGTTACAACGCAATGGATATGGCGCCGCTGATGTACAACGGGCATAAGCAGCCATTTGCATATACTCTTCTCTGTCACTTCAGGGGCTCCATATAAACCCCCTTTAATTGATTAAAAAATGTTTCTTTTCTGTGTTTTATACAGATGAATGTATATATATCCAAACAAACGACTGTAATGCGAGGCTGTGCTTTCAATGAAGACGACTGTAACGATTGTGATGATAAGGAGGATTGTACATTCTGTTGTGAGGGTTCCTTCTGTAATGACGCACCACCTGACGTTATCGCAAGGAAGTCCAACCTGACGCAAGACTGCTTCTCATGTTACTACAGTCCTGACGCCTTCGAGGTTCAGGATAGTCGTGCTTGCGGCACTGATTTCGACCCGAGTGGTGTCGGAGTCGAACTTATACAATGTTCAGGCGTTTGCAAGGTAGGCATACTAGCCCTATATAGTAAATTGATTTGTGTTTCTCTTTTAACAGCTTTTCCTCTTTGTACGAAGGGGGTGCCATTTATATTTTCTGAAGGAATATCCATAATTGTTTTTAGCAAAATCATTGATCTAAGGACGTTTCGCCCTTGTCGGCAAATTGAGAAAAAAAAATGACCATTTTAAATCTCTAATCGTCAGGGTTGCCAAAACTATGAATCCACTTTTGTGGGGTCTTCTTTGAAAACGTTCCGTGAACTTGATGGCATAATACGGCCCCAAAATATAATTTGGATTTGTTACATAAATACGTTCCTTCACGTACCCTATACGCTCATCTGATACAAATTTACTGCAGGTTCCATTGTCTAGGAAAAAGTGGGGGATCGGGCCTTAGCTCATGCGGGGCCCATCCTGTGGAACGCTCTTCCTAATTAATACTATCAAAAATTCAAATTCTTTGAGCTCCTTCAAAGGAAACCTAAAGACATATTTATTCAATGGTGCTTATTGAATACAGACATCCCACTTTTTGTCTCAACTTCTTTTCAATTCATTGCTCTGAAGCGCCTTGAGCATTTAACTAAAATGGATAATGGCGCTTTTAGAAATACCATGTATTATTATTATTATAATTTATTCTGAACCCTCCCCCCCCCTCCCCCCCCCCCCCCCCCCCCTCTCCATAATGTCATTATATTGACGCCGCTTTTGGGGTGTCTGGATTCCCTCTTTATTGTGTCATGTTGTGCATGAGTTAGATGATGCACTACATAATTGTATATTGTGTCATATTTTTGTTAAAAATACGTTTGGAGGACAAAAGGTGCCCCTCCACTTCCATTATCAGAGCCCGACGTTCCGCCGCCTGTAGGGGGGGGGGGGGGCAGTGCGATTTTGTTTATGTTGGTTTATTATATTTCTTCATGCAATTATAGTTTGCCCGAAAAACAGACGGCGCTATATTGCATTGATATCGAGCACTGATATAAAATTTCATGCATATCATGATTAAATGTACTTTTTTCCCCATCATTTCTTTATTGCAGAAAGTAGTATCTGGTGAATCGATAGAGCGATCATGCGTTCATAACCTCGAAGAATGCAATCCTGGCTGTCGTTTGTTTGGATCATGTACATACTGCTGCGAGGGAAACAATTGTAATACTGGACACCAAAGTGTGAATACGAACGTTTTATTATCAATATTGACAGCGTTTCTTGTTCTCTGTATCATACAAACGAGGCATTTGTAGTTCACAGTGGATGGCCACTCAATGACTCAAGACATTTCTATTTTGCATACTTTAGTATTCGGCGTCTTTGACGGATGTTAATTTTCACCACGTTTTCATGGACAAGGAGTTGATCGATAGGACGTTCGACGACCGTAGTATCACTTCCATTTTGACGGCACACGTCAGACATCATTGAAGTTTTGGACTGAATCGCTTTCATCGTTCGGGTTGACGAGATGACGGCTTTAACAATAGGCAACGGCACTAAAAATTTAGATTTGCACGATAGGCCTATTAATATTGTCGCGTTCTTTCACAAATTAGGGTGTTGAATTAAATATATTTATTGTGGTTCTTTTAAATGTGGATAGATATTGTTCGACTAGCATGGGACATTGTTCCAAGTTCTAGAAGCAGTTTTTTCGACAGCGGGAATATTTGATCTGTTCATTAAAAATGTGATAGTATATCATTCATGGAACGAATATTACTTGTCGGTAAGTAAGAGACAATCGGATCAGCAATAATTATAATAACGATGCTGCGATGATGTAATTATGACATTTTGACGAAGAAAAAAGACGGCGGAAGGCACCACGGGGCTTTAAAAGTGAGCAGGGGCGTCGCTAGGGGGATGTCGGGGATGTCACCCCCCCCCCCCAACTCAATATTGCTGTAGGCAAATGCGCCACCTCTGTCGGCAAAAAAGAAGGGCGGAAAAGGGAGAGGGAAGAGGAAAGGGAAAGGGAGAAAAGAGAAAAGAGAAGAAAAAAGAAAAGGGAAAGGAAAGGATAACAAAAACAGGGGAAAAGAAGGAAAGGAAAAGAGAAGGAAAGAAAAAGAAGGAAAAACTGGCCAATCAGATAGATGTCAGACTTTTGCATGAATGATACATGGTAGGACAATAGTCATTTATAGCTGTTATAATTCGTGCAATAGAATTGGACTAATTTTTCAATATTTCCTAAATTTTCTGTCATCAACTCATCATTTATTTTTAGAATTATGTAGGTCTACAAGAAAGCCGATAACTCGAGTAACCATGGTTATATGAAGTTAGACCTATACCTTAATCGAATTTTTCGATTATAAACATGTAACGTATCCATTGTCAAGAAAAATATTCATAGTATTAGAGTTATGGTATTCATAACAATAAAATCATGTTTAAAAGAGTGTTTATGTACCAAGCTTTATTTGAATGAGAACTGTTTCATATGAATTTCGAATAATAAGAGAAACACATTTGTCTTTTCGTTAAGAGCATTACGTTTTAAGTTTTCAAACTTGTTCTTATTATGTGTATCTTCCTCTGATATTTTTAGATATCAGTTGGACAAACATTGCCCCCCCCCCCCCCAACACCAAATTCTTCCATATATGTCCACTCACCAGGCATGCTCACTATACATGTATAGGTTGGAACAAAGAGATTCGATCATACACAGTATGCCCTCCGAAGGAGGGCTAGAGGGCCAGCTAAAATCTGACCTTTGACATTCCATAGGCTTTGCATTGGATGCATTGTGGGAGCTCTGGCCAATTTGAACAGTGAGCTAGGAGGGTCAATTTCAATAAATGTTTATTCATGAGGAATGACGTCAAAACTTCGTCAAATACTGTTCGATGATTGGTTAGTTGCTCATATTAACATAATGTTTTATGTATAAGATCATGCATAATTCATTTTTTTCATTCCCACAATTCCCTACGATTTGGACACGAAATAGGGAAAATGGCGGCCGTGCGGGTAGTGCTACTTTCTGCCATTTCAACACAAATCTCAAAAAAACTTTGTTTTTGAGAATTTGCTTTTTTAGAAGGAGTTTGTCTTGTAAGTCTCACGAAAGCAGAAAATTCTCCGGTGGACATTCTCATCAAAGTAATGCCGTATGATGCCATGAAATGTAAGTAAATATGTATTTTGTTTAACATTCCTCTTAATAATTGGGATGTGTTCGTCGTGGCTGCTAGTGAGTTCACTGTACAAAACGTATTATCCCACATTCCACCCAGTCCCCCCTCTCTTGCATGACAAAACAAAATTATTATCTTTGATTGAACTCTAAAACGGTCATTTTGAATAGTCTACTTGTAATATTTTTCGAGAAGATCAGATATTTTCCGAAGATCTGTATATTATGATAGTGCTCAAGCCTAAAAAGTAAAGTGCATGGCTTCATTACCGACAATCTGCGGTAGATGTGGACCTGTTCAAGATTGATCAGGACACTGAATGTGCAAGATCCTCACTCTGGGGAGCTGGGCCGCGCCGGGTAAGATCTTGCCCAGCGGTCTGTTAGTTTTGGGTGCGCCGATCCTGCCGGCTAACTGCGCTTTGCCTACGGCTACGATAGCCTGGATCTGTTCTAGGCCTACCTTAGACTTATAGTTAAAGTTAGGCCCTCGGCCTCGCCTTGAACTTTGTTTAAGGAGGGTCTAGAAAGATCAATTTAGAATTTGAATGATAATGTCCTGATTCATGCTGGACCAGATTAAAATGTTCTTTATTATATACAGTGAGTATATCCTTATGGTTATGCTGCTACTGAGAGCTGTCCCAATTTATGTTGTGTACTGTACTCTGTAGTGACAACCATGACGAGTCACCACTGTCACTGAGACGAGAGAGTACATAGGGCCTTCATGTGCGAGTAATATTATTAATTTGAGCAATAGATCTGTGGCATGCTTTTAATTACTACTATGATTCTAACCTCTTGTTCTCTTTTGATTGCAGAGCTATTGCCTTGGACCGAAGTAGAGAAACACAGGGGGACCAGGACCAGATCATTCAATATCGTGATACTAAAAACTGATAGACCCTACCTGGGGCTGGGCTGTAGATTATTGTCATCCACTCACTGCAGGAACCCTAAGCTGAACTGGAAAGGTAAATTGTTTTTTGAAAATGTAGACCTCTAAGCCCACATAATTGGTGTAAATTTCAATATTCCATTGCTTAGTCTTAGTAGTAGCTCTGTAAGATTAGATCTTACTATTAATAGACTTAGATTTCTACCGACATAGTCTGTGCAGTCAAAATCAAAATTCTAAAGTCCAGTAAATTATTTTGATTTAGCCGTTTTAAAGTTTACTAAATGCCTTGGTCTAGGATCAAATTTGGAATGGAAGATGAAAATATGTACGTCTGTTAAATGTTTAAACTTAGTTTTACATTTCTATAATTAAGAAGGAAGAACAAATGCAGTGGTGTTTTTTTTGTTTTTTTTGTTTGTTTGTTTTTTGTTTGTTTGTTGTTTTGTTTGTTGTCGTTTTTTTTTTTTTTTTTTTTTTTTTGGGGGGGGGGGGGGGGGGGAACAATCCCGGCCCGTGCCCCCTTTCAAACAACAGTATGCATTGTGCCCCCCTTTTAGAACGGAAAACCTTTTTTTTTTTTTTTTTTGTTCTTGTTTAGTTTTCGTGTCAGATATTTATGGAGGGAACAGGACCCCATAACCCCCTCCCCCCTCCCCCCACTGAGCGATATTTGGAGGCTGGCAAGACCAGACAATATACGGATCTCCCTCCTAGCAGTTTCCCAAAGTTGACAATCCAGCATTTGTATGCCCCTCCTCCCCCCCCCCCGCCCCTTATTATACAAAATCCTGGATCCTCCCCTGGATACATATACCCATTTTTGTTTCCTTCTTTAAAATCCAGTCCACAGTCTACAAGAAGTTTAATTTTTGTTTGTCCTTTCTTTTTGTTTTTATAATGCAGGTTGTCCAAGGAAACTCATCAGTTACATTGCTTGTTACGTGTCAAGTAACGGAGTCATTAAGGATCGAAGTATTTTTATATTTATTATACATAAATACATATTTTAAACATAAAGTTTAATGAATTAATTTCTTTCGAGATTTATTGCTAATTTACATAATGGCAATTACATTTATTCTAAATGTCAGGAATGCTATTTCTGAGCTGGAAATTGAATGTCAAAGTTTGGGTCAAAAGAAAGAGCTAACATATTATTCAAAGGGGAAACAAACAGATTTGTAACTTTCATTTATTTATTTTTCCATTTTTTTTTTTCATTATTTTTTTCATTTTTTTTTTTCATTTTTTTTTGGGGGGGGGTGGTTCAGGGTTGAATGGCCCTTATTGCAATCACTTGACATTTCACTTCAAGGTGATTTATAGATACACCCCCTAATTCGTAATTTTGAAATAAAAGCAAAGACTAAATTTTACATCGGATTTACCTTTTGTAGGTGTACATGTCCATGTACACGTAATTAAAAATATATTGCAATTGGTACGATTGGTCCATTTGAAACATGATTATGAGAAAGTGATTAATCTTGAGCCTAATTCTAAATTCTTTTCACACTTCAAAAAAATATTTGATAAAAACCTTTTAAGTACAGTCAGTTATCATGTCACCTCAGAATAATGCAGTAATTTAAATTCAAACTATAACCAATAAATTTTCGAAATCAAATAATTTTCCTTTTAATTCCATTGTAATTTAGAAATAGAGTTAGAAAAATGTGGCATGACTACATTATGAAATATGATTTTAGTTCATCATCTTTAATGCAACGTGTGTTTATAATTGTATGCATAAGTAGTGCATTAAGATGTAATCATAATTATTTGATCTTCAACCTTAAGTGATAATCCCTTTCATCAAATTCTTGAAGCTATCCTGCGATAGCTATGATAATTTTTCTTGAAACGCAAATGGTTCTATAATCCGTATTTTTTTCCTTTTTATCATCTGTGCAATGGTTGTACCATCAATCTGGGGCATGTTTCTAGGCAAACGAATCAGGCGCTTGGGAGTTTCAGCCCACCCGGAAATTTTCAAAACTACCAATATTTGGACAAACATCGCCTCATCATTTTGGGCAGTAAGGTGGTCTCTTTGGACTTTTATGTCTTGTATATTCTGATGATAGATTGAAGGGATGTACATGGACATACATTATAATCCACCTATATATCGGATGTCACTAGATTTAAACTTATTTGCTTACAAACTGAAATAAAATAGCAATTGGTATGCCGCCCCCTTACCTGCCCCGTGATTTGTTGTCCATGAACAATATGCTATAATCTGTATATTGCATTTCAAGAGAGCATTAACTTTTATGCTGATAAGTGAGTTAGTTTAATAAACATCATTTCACACTGAGAAACTCCTTTTTGTTTGTTTTTTTCCCCCATAATTTTGTGAAAGATGTGGTGATGCTGATGATGATGCAGGCACAATATGGCATGTGTTCTGAAGTGTGAAGGTGGATTGGTGTAAATACAGCCTTATGCAACCTTGAATAACTTAATGATAGACTGAATTGTGTGGGTTTTCTGTTGATGGACTCATTTTACAAGAAGATGAAGAAAAAGAAGAAGATGAAGAAGAAAAAGAAGAGGAAGAAGAAGAAGACAAAAATCAAATCAATTTTTTTAGGTTTGTTTGTTGGGTTTTGTTTTGTGCCTTTTTTGTTGTTTTTGTTTGTTTTGTTTTGGGGTTTTTTTGTATGTGTGTGTGTGGGGGGGGGGGGGGGGGGGGGGGTACATGCATGCCAGAAGCCAGTGCAAATTTTCCCTTTGTACTTTTCCTTGACATATGATATGCCAGATCTGCAAGGCACAAGAAAAGCGTTCAATGAAGGGAAATTCAATATCGAAGGAGGGCTTCTTCTTCCTCCTCCTCCTCCTCTTCTTCTTCTTCTTCTTCTTCTTCCTCCTCTTCCTCTTCATTTTTTTCTTCATCTTTTTTTTTTCTTCTTCCTCTTGCACTTCCTTTTCATCTTCATCTTCTTTTTCGTCTTCTTTTATTCTTCTTCCTCTTCTTCCTTTTCCTCGTCCTCTTCTTTTTTCTTCTTCATCTTCTATTTCATCTTCTTCCTCTTCTTTTTTTCTTCTTCTTCTTTATCTTTGTCTTCTAGTTCTTCATCATCTCCTGCACATTTTTGCTGCAAAAGTACAGTATACGCCTAAGTACAGTTTAATTTTATGTTAATTAGTTATAAAAGCTCATGAATATTCAAATATATAATTTCAATAACTTTACGCGCTGCGCGCCGGCTAAAATCTGGTTTTCGCTGGTACACTGAAAAAAAGTTGGCTTCATAGGCTAATACATGAACAGTGGGAGCAGTGTGCACTTTTGACCCGCCGGAAATGCCCCCATGGAAAGCCGGATGCAGAAGCGGAGTTGAGACCCCCTGGGTTGGAACATGATTGTAACACTCGAAGGAACGACAAGAAGTTTCGACAGGACAAACTCTCACTTCCGTATAATCAGATAATAATCATGATGATGGTAATGATGATGATGATCAGGTGATGATGATAATGGTAATTATTAAGATGATGAAGATGATGCTGATGATGGTAATGATGAAGATGATGATGATGATGATGATGATGATGATGATGATGATGATGATGATGATGATGGTGATGATGATGGTGATGATGGTGATGATGATGCTGATGATGATGATGGTGATGATGATGGTGATGATGATGATGGTGATGATGATGAAGATGATAAATGGTAGTAATACACAAACTACAAAGGGTGTACGTGGTTGTGTATACACTATGAACACGATGACAAAAGAGAGTGGACAAAATATACAGCTCCTCATTGTACCCTCCACAACTGTTCTGGTAGACAAAAGAACATCCCTTCATTGTTATGTAAAATAAGTAGAACCGGTGAATATGCATGTGACACCTGTTCTACATATTTTTACATAATAGCAATGAAGGGATTGTCTTTTGTCTACCAGAACCAGTGTGGAAGGTACAATGAGGAGCTTTATATTTTGTCCGCTTCTTTGTGTGCCATGTTCATCGTTCTAATACCACCCCTATACTTTATATAATGTCAATCAGAGCAGAAAGGTAACGGGCATGGGCGTCAATCCTCACAGGAATTCTATTCAAGTGGGGGGGACACCCTATTGTTGCATCCAGGTGTATCCCCCCCCCCCCCCCCCAACTTGAATAGAATTCCTGTGAGGATTGACGCCCATGGTAACGGGTATACAACAAAGATGGGTAGAATGGATGTTATTTATTTAGCAGTACTGTAGGTCTCGGTCTCTAGACCGTCTCAAAACCCGTTTAGGGTCTCGGTCTCTAGCGATCTCGATCTGGGAAGAGGTGATTTCGGTGTCGAAATGGAAAGTCTCGGCCTCGGTCTCGGTCTCGGACCTTGAGGTCTGGACTACAACACTGGTACTTATGCACGGCAAATACAGTGAAGTAGGTTTCTCTCCTCCATGTTGAAATAAAGGGATCGTGGAGAAGGAGACAGGTTGGTAGATGGAGAGTGTGCGTAGGCATTCTGTGGGTGTACGTGAGAGTGAGAACGAGAGAGAGTGTGTGTGTGTGTGGGCGTGTGTGTGTGAGAGAGAGAGGGGGCAAAGGTGAGAGAAATGGAGAGAAAGTGATAGAGGGGGTATATAATCCCTCGTTCTTTACCCAGCATTTCAAATCTAGCTTAGGTTGGGGCGGTATTTTTTCGTGATAAGATCCCCTTCATAAATCGGCCGCTGCATAGTCAGGTATTGCGGGGGCGGATACAGGATTGTCTGGGGGGGGGGGGGGGGGGGGGGGGGGGGGGAACATGATTTCAGGAATCTGGCGGACCCTCTCAGTAAAAAAAAATCAATTCCCCAAAATTATTTTCTCGCGCTCGCCCTCGCCAGGATCTTACTGGAGGGACGCTGATGTGTTTACCCATGAAAAGACTAATTTTTCATTATATTTTGTTCCAGCAAGGATGGGGTCCGTTTCGCTACCTCCCCCCCCCCCCCCCCCCCCCCACGATCTGCATATGCAGTGTATATGATACTGATAACATGAACTGTTTCATTGACTAGTCATCTGCGGTTACACGAATTCCCGGTAGTAACCATAAAACGCATGCAAATCATCAGAATTCACTCGTTGTTATTTATTTCCACCTTCAATTTACCGATCTTATAAACCATAACGGACTTTGTTGATTACTTGAAAACGAAAAAGTTTGATGGCAATTAAGCACTTCACTCGACTTTTAACCGGTTTGGAAATTAAGTTTTGTCAGAAAGGGCTAAAATAAATGATTCATTTGTGTGCAAGTATAAAGTCGACTAAAGACATTACGATGAAGGAATATACGGTCACTGTTTTAGGAAGTCAAGGAGTGTTTAATATGGGTTGGGATCTCTAGTGAAAGGCTACAGCGATCTGCTTTTTAAGGATAGTTATCGTGAAAGCATCGAAGTCGGAAACACAAAGGCTATTTTAAACATTTGGAAAACAAACAGAGCCGTATATGCGGGATTATACATCAGAAATGAGGTGGGTTTTCTCGTAGTTATAGCGTAACGAGCAAACAATAAAGTTTGACAATGTCCTCAATATCCGTGATGAAATTCTCTATACCCAGAAATTATCATCAAAATTCTACCAAGAAAAATGATGCAGTGTCTATACCCAAGCCGGCGACGATAACGTTTGACCCCCAAATCGAGTTATCTACCTGTATATTGGCACCAACGGCATGTATCTACGTTCTGTCGCCGATGAAAGTAGGCGATACGTGTAGATTATGCATGCGTCACAATGTTTCATATCCAACGATCTCCGGCCGAATTTGTATCGCCACAAAGTCGCCGAATTTAAAATCCGCCTGAGAGTCAAGCGTATTTTTCGCTTTAATTCTACCATGTCACATATTGCACGGGGCTTGGGCGGAATCCTTTGAACACTGGTGATCAGAAGTCGCCCGGCGCCCGTCAGTATCAAACGGAAGTCCTGCGAAGCCCGTTCGACATAAGGGCAGACGCCGTCCGAGTTTCGGTCGATGATCACTAGTTCTGTCGGTGCTCGCCCGACACCCGGACGAGTTCCCCTCGACGTCCTGTCTAGCGTTCTCGGATGCCTCCGCGCATCGAAAATATCGAATGTTGATCGAATGTTTCCGACGGCCGAGCGATCTCCGGGCGACCTGTTTGCGAGCTTTGCGACCTCAAAATTCGCCATTGGAAAATCGCTGAATTGGGAGCAGGTTTCGGTGCCCTGCGGACGTCTGTCGACCCCCTAAAAAACGCGGCGGAGCATGGAGTGATCGAGCAGACACCGGAGGCATTCCGGGCGAAATGCCATCCTGAGCTCGCAGAGAAGTCGGGCGGGCTCCGTTTTGGATATGTGACGGCCCCTTAAAGAGGCCGTCACATATCCAAAACGGAGCCTACATTACGCCTCTGATTTTCTTCTCCCTGGAAATCGCTGATATCGCTTCTGATTGGTCTGCCCATGTATCGGCGCTGAAGCTGATCTACTCTTATCAGCGTAGACGGCGCTCATTAGACGACCCAAACATCGGCGCTGATTGAACTCAGCTCTCTATCCGTATATCGGCCCTGGTCGAGCTCGGTTCAATTTATTTCCCTCCACTCACTCGAACATTCAAACAAACTTACTTTTAACGGACAGACGCTTGGCAATAACAGAATTGCCCAGCATCTGATAGAGGGCCGGCTGTCCCTAAATTATGTTCCTGGGAATAATCATGCTCGGGACCAAGGGATGACAAATCAAATCCAGTGGAAAAGACGCTGCATAAAATTGCTACTGCAACTGTTACTATTATTAACATTGATATTTTTAAATCTTCGTTATTACAGTGCTATTATTAGTATTACCACTATTTTTTATCATCATCATCATCATTATCATCATTGGAAATTTCGCTTCCCCTTTTCCGATAATCCTTCATCAACCGCTGTGGCATCCGGGAACCCGCCCACTCTTCCTTTACCATGTTTACTGTGCTCGAACAAAAATCCGGTAAATAGTCCACAAAACATTGCTATTATCTTTCGATTTACAAGCAGTGATTTCCTGTAGGATCATACGTGATAACTCGTGCCATGTTTCAAAGAGGAAGAGTTTGATCAAAATCATTACACTTGTCTTTTTCATGAATTTGATTGGCAATACAGCTATTGAGTTTTCTGACAGGACAGTTTTCTTTTCAAGACTTTTATGATAGAAATACTCTTTCTTTTAGCGCAGAAATCGATCAAAGCTGTCAAGATGAGGGAGTATAATATCGTTGTTTTGGGAAGTGGGAGAGTCGGCAAAAGTTCACTAACAATGCAGTTTGTCCAAGGAAATTTTGTGGAGAATTATTACCATACGATTGAGGATTGCTATCGTAAAGCCATCGAAGTCAAAAACACCAAGGCGATCTTAGAAATTTTGGATGTGCCTTTTGATGTAGAAGATACGAAACGGTCTTCGTCAGTGCGGGATTTATACACCAGAAAAGGGCAGGGTTTTCTGGTTGTTTACAGCGTAACGAGTAAACAATCGTTTGGAGATGTTCTGAACATTCGTGAGCAAATTGTGAGAGTTAAAGGCACAGATCGAGTCCCGATGGTACTTGTCGGTAATAAATCAGACTTAGAGCAAGAGCGGGAGGTACCCACCAGCGAAGGGTGGATCCTCGCCAACCGTTGGGGTGTGCCCTTCTATGAGAGCTCCGCTAAAAACACACAGAATGTGAACGAAATATTCACAGACTGTGCAGTGGAAATCATGTATAATCATAAACAAGCCACAGGAAAGTGCTGCTTTGGTTGCTCTTTGTTGTAAATAATTTAACATTGACAGATCCCAGGTCCTAAAAATGGGATTTTAAATAGTTGATATTTACTGTCGAGAGGCACTTACCTGAACAGAGACGGGGTATGCAATGTCGCCAACAAAGGGGAGTTCTACAAAGGAGGACACACCCTCCTCTCCCTCTCTACATGCTCTACGCCACATGATGGCCGCTTCGCAGGATTTCCAGTCTCATTCGTGTTCTAGGACACAGTATGAAATAGAGGGAATTTCTTTTCCATCTTTTTCTTGACTTGAGAGTCGTTTTGTGAAAACCTCTATTCAACAATATTGTCCGAAAATCTACAGAGAAAAAGCGGCCATGGCATCTGTCCCTAACTTCGCTTCCTGGATATACCGGTAATAACTTCATATCAATATGTACCTGTTAGTAGGCAATGATGTACCGAAGAGTCACCGTCAATGGTTTATACCAAATGCTGCACCCGATTGTAGGCCTATATTGATCTACCAATATTTTGTTGGCGATGATGTTATCTACCCATATATCGGTGCCGATGTTATCTGCAGTGAGTCGGCGCTATGATGGCGTCTCTCAGTACATCTAGGCTGATGTTACTAAATTATTGATGTCGCATGTTGCTTCAGTTTCAGCTCGGCACAAAATATATAGACCTAATTTCTATTAAATTAATAGTAGGACATATTTGTTAAAGCCGAATTAGGAATTTGAAGTATATATGCCATGAGTGAAGCTGAAGCCTGAAATCATCATAAAACCTATTCGTTTGGGGTGATTTACGAGCAAGACATGGACTGCAAGGCCTGCGTATTTTGAAACGTCCAATATTCGGTTTACCGACATCTCATTCTCGTACTTATGAAAAACATACTCTGAAAAGGCTGTAAAATTGACACACAATACATCAAAAGTGGATGCTACTCTGTACAAAGTCATTTTTGGCTCGCTTGCAAAGTTTGAAAAACTGAAACGCTGAGACGTCAACCCCTAATCATGAGATCCTGCCCGCATACTATCTTTTTTAAGTTTGGTGATACTGTGATTGGGGCAGTATGAGGCAATGCCATTGGAGGTAACCAAATTACATGCGTGGTTTTTATATTTATTCTGTAAAACGCTTAGAGACATCGCCGATGTATTAGGCGCTATATAAAAGCGGAATATTATTATTATTATTATTTGTCACAAAGTCTTTTCTAACCTAGATAAACAATGATAAAGAAATTTTACAACGTTCAAACATGAATGGTAAGAATATTTAAATAGTCACTATCTGCATGAAATTTATGATGATTGTCATTAGAAAATGTGACTAAAAGTTGTATACATCATATTCTTAAATATTATAATGTATACATTTAAACATTGAAAGATAAATAATAAACGTCCCATACACATTACTAACTTTGCATTGCAGTTTGAAATGCAATTTTTACTATTACACCCCCTGCAATAAAAACCATGATTAAAACCAAATCAGTCGATCACAATTTAGACAATTCTGCATATTTTGCTTTTTGAATAGTCAAATTTCATCAAGTATATCTCGAGTTATTATTGAAAGGTGCCAGGAGAACTTACTTGTTTGATTGAGTATATTTTTCAAGGCAGGCAGAACTTATCTCTATAGCAGATATATAGGGTTAAGGAAGGGGGCGCTTGTCTCTTGAAGGCAGTAGTGTCTCTGTATTAAAGATTTGCGACAACTGGGGATTTGAACGCCATTTTGTTTCAACTATTACGTAACATTTCTATTCAATTCCGATGAGCACCTGGGTGTTCTCAATAGAAAGAATTCGAACGCCATTTTGTTTCCAGAAAAGTGAGACGTCCATGTCGCAACTCTTTAATACAGGGACACTAGAAGGCAGAGCTCCGCTTGTATATAATTATCTAACGCACCAGAGCAACCTCTAATTTCGTCACAAAGTTGTGCCAATTCAGTGGCAGATCCAGGCAGGGGCGCCAAGGGCGCGCGCCCCTTTAATTTTTCTTTTTTTTTTAATTTTTACCGTGGGAGCTAGGGGGATAGCCCTTCCCACACCCTCCGCTCCCTCGCCGCTGGCGCCCCCCCCCCCCCATTTCAAATTCCTGGATCTGCCACTGCCAACTTATGAGCAAGTCATATTTTTGACGTTCTTTCTATATTAATATTACATTTATATATGATACTGTGGTGGATATCAACTGCAAGGGTACGCCTTTAATAATAAATTTGAATGCAAGAAATATTGAATGCTACCACTAAGCATTATATCAGCAATCGAGTTTAAAGTTAGATATGGTTTGATATTGAAAAAGTTGCTTCCTCACTCTCTGAAAGTGTAATCAAATGAAAGACCATAAACTTCAGGCCTTTAAAATCACAGAATGTAAATATTTAGAAAAAGCAAATAAAGGTAGGACTTTTGCATGAATGATCAATGGTAGGACAATGTTACTTTATAGCTGTTATAATTCGTGCAAAAGAAATAGTCTATTTTGATAATGATTTTTGTCAGATTTTATCTTTAGAATTACAACCGACTGCAAAACCATGATAGATGTGTTGTTATTATATGAAGTTTGAGAGTTTTGTACCGTAATCGAAAATGTGGATTATAATTATGTAACGTATCCATTGAATTGAATTGAACTGAATTGAATATTTATTGTCCATTCGGAATATTTTTTCACTGGTACAGAATGCAAATAGATGAGTTACGGAGTACAAATTTGGTTAAAAAGTTACAGCGTTTGCAAAATCAAGTATATATAACGTAATAGAAATTTAAATTAGGTGTATGGAGGAGATTGGTATAGCAGAAGAGAAAAGAAAAATTTAAAAAAGAAAGCAAAAAAGGAGGAAAGAAAAAGGGAGGAGGTGAAAATAAGAAGGTACATGCATTCACATCGTAGAGTACATATACTGGGCTTTTGCTAAACAGTCGGGTAACGTCGCGTCGCGTTGGTAGAAATTTTCGAACATTTTTCAGGAAGGTGTCTTCAAGGGGACAAATTGAAAAAGAGTCCATCTCAGTATGATTTTTCCCGTTTTCAGGCTAAAAACGACAAACCAGGGAATAAAGAAAACAATATAAGGATAATGCAAAGAAAAACATGAACTATAAAGAGAGAATAGAAGGGTAGGAAGGATGGAAGAAAATATGAAAGGAAACAAAGAATACAACAAAAGGAAAGTTGGAAAGTAAAAATAAGTGGATAAAAACAAAGAATAACATAAAGAAAGATAGAGACATAAATGATAGAAGGATAAAGATATTAAGAGTAACATAAGGAAAGATAGAAGAGCAGATGATAATTTGAATAAAGGAATAACATTACGAAAGAAAAGATGAAAGGAAAACAAAATGATAGGATAAAAGCAAAGAATGCTTTAAGGAAAGTAAGTAAAGATGGGAAGCAGAAAATGATTTTAAAAAGAATAATATGAAAGATAGAAAGAGAGAGATGATAGGATAAAAAAAAGTTTAACTTATATAAAGAAAGACAGAGAGAGAAAAATGATAGAAGGATAAAGATTAACGTGAGGAAGGTGGGGGAGAAAATGATAACAGGAAACAAAGAATATCATAACGAGAGGAAGGATGGAAAGATAATTGATAGAAGGATAAAAGCAAGAAATGACAAAGCGAGAGATAGAGAGAAAAATGATAAAAAGATAAATATAAACATGAAGAAAGGTGGAAGAGAAGACGATAAAAGGGAACAAAGAATAACAAAGTGAAGATGGAAAGCAATTTAAAAAAAGAGGATAAAAAGAATTAATATAAACGGTAACATTATGAAAGATGGAAAACAAAATGATAAAAGCAATAAAAGAATAACGTAATGAAAGGAAAGGTGGAAAGAAAAAATTAATAAAAGGATTAAAAACAACTGAATTAGTAATTACGCGATGCGTGTCCCCGCCAGAAGTGTAGATCTGTGGAATGGCTGTTAATTTATGTAATTTCTGATAGAACCTTGAAGATAAATGTGAGAAATGAATTATCAAATTAATGTTTTATATATATGATTATAAATGCATTTTCTGTTGATTTTGAATAAATTACAATAAATTTGCATAATTAATGAATTTCACAATTCTGTGTAGAGGTTTGACAGCCCCTACCCAGCCCTATCAGATAAAACAATCAGATTCAAAATACGGTGTGAAATAGAGGAGAAGTAGCATTTTTCGTCGATTTTGAATAAATTTGCATAAATTTGCATAATTGATGAATTTCATGATTTTGTGTAGAAGTTTGGAAGCCCCCACTCAGCCCTATCAGATAAAACAATCAGAATCAAAATCGGCCAAGAAATGACAGAAGTAGCATTTTCTAACTTTTTGACCACACACGGACGGACGGACGGATCTTTTGTTGTATTCTTTGTTTCCTTTCATCATATTTTCTTCCATCCTTCCTACCCTTCTATTCTCTCTTTATAGTTCATGTTTTTCTTTGCATTATCCTTCTATTGTTTTCTTTATTCCCTTGTTTGTCGTTTTTAGCCTGAAAACGGGAAAAATCATACTGAGATGGACTCTTTTTCAATTTGTCCCCTTGAGGACACCTTCCTGAAAAATGTTCGAAAATTTCTACCAACGCGACGCGACGTTACCCGACTGTTTAGCAAAAGCCCATATACTGTGCGTATAAAAAAAAACGCAACAAGATTTGATTTCAAATTTGTGAAGATTGTGTTAACTTTACACCAAAGTGAGTGGCAACATCTTAAAACCACATCTCCTCTTTCCAATGATATCTTATTTATTCATACACGGTCATGGATGGCTGAGTAATCATTCTTTTTGGACAATGGGTAAAATTGGACTTGGGACCAAGTTTAGACACTGCAAGAATCAATGCACCTTATCAGAAATTAACTTAACAGATGGAATAATGAAATTAATAATCGCAACTTACCATTGTCTTCTTTCGGATATCTCTTTTTAACATTACATCCCATGCCCCTCAACATGGCCCCCAATCCTTTCCACACAGAGATTAGCTTTGTTCTCCATCTCACGCACAGCCCTGCGAATCATTAGGGCTTGGTGGTGTAGAGCTTCAAACTCATCAGTGATTCTTTGTCTCAGAGTTGCAAGTGGCCACCACTATCTCCGGATCTGACTTGTTGTGA
Source organism: Heliocidaris erythrogramma (assembly GCA_025617745.1). Taxonomy (NCBI): domain Eukaryota; kingdom Metazoa; phylum Echinodermata; class Echinoidea; order Camarodonta; family Echinometridae; genus Heliocidaris; species Heliocidaris erythrogramma. Next base: position 1,157,093 of record CM046871.1, on the reverse strand, counting down.
CTTTTTTCTTTGGGGTTATCTCAAGAGCAAAATGTTCATTACCCCTCCACCTGACATTGCAACTCTGAGACAAAGAATCACTGATGAGTTTGAAGCTCTACGCCACCAAGCCCCAATGATTCGCAGGGCTGTGCGTGAGCTGGAGAAAAGAGCTAATATTCTATATAGAATATTTCACTGCACTGCTGGAGGAATTAAGGCCTCCTCCTCAATTCTCCATTTCATTCTATCTTGTGCCATCCTGTTCCGTGTTCTCTGAGATCATCCATCCACCTCCTACTTTGCCTGCTTCTTCTGAACTCTATAATCCAGTCTGTAAGTTTGTCTGTCCATCTATCATCATTGATTGATAACAGTCAAAATAACAATGATAATATTATGCAGTTATAGTGCAAATCACAACTCACCATGTCTATACACGCTTTAATGAAAGAAGGAGGAGAGAGAGAAGGAAATGGTTTTACAATAAACATAGTTTGAAAAAGATATGTTTTTAAGATGCCCTTAACGTGATCCTAATGTTCTAATGTGGGTGCTTCTTTTACGTAATTTGGAAGTTGATTCCTTAGTTTTGGTACGGCTTGCTAGAAAGACTTTTGGCAATATCCTTTGTGGAATATTTACTTGGAGTTAACGGATCTTTAGCCTCGGAACGAAGATTCCTAGTAGGGAGGTACGTATGCATGAGATCTTGTACGTACTCAGAAGCAGTGCCATTTTATATTCAAATGTAAGCGTTAGAATTTTAAAAATAATCCTGTCCTTTACAGGTAGCCAGTGCAGATTATGGAGCATTCATGGGGGGGGGGGGGGGCACTTTCGGCCCGTGCCCCCTTGTTTTGGAAGAAAAGTATGCATTCTGAACATAAAGGGTGCGCCCTTTTGTCGATTGTGCCCCCCCCCCCCCATTAGATATTTTTTTTGTCGACACCGCCGCATCCCCCCCCCCCCCCCCCCCCACCCACTGAACGATTTTTCGGGGGAAAAAAATACGGGTCTACCATTTCCAAAACTTGACAAACCTGCATTTGTGTGCCCCCGCCCTTATACTAAATCCTGGATCCGCCCCTGTCTTGGAGAACATATTTTATTGAAACCCTTGAGCGACTCCTTGATATATAGCTCTCGCCGAGCTGAGTTCCTAATGCATTGGATTTACAAAGAAGGGAAGCCGGCGGGACAAAAGACATGAAAGAAGACTATTGCAGTTATCAATGCGACTCATAACAAATGCATGGACAATAATTTTTTCTGTCATTTCTCTATTAAGGTACTGCCCAGGCTTCTTGCTATAAATAACACGTGACAATACCTGTTACAAGCTACTGAAATAGTTGTATTTTGATTGGCCGTGAGCGAATTTGTCATTGACTTTTGGTACTTAAATAATTGACTATAAAGTTTATGAAACGGGGTTGTAATTAGCTTTAAGTGCCATTTTATAACTTTGTTTGTTCATGACTAAAATATGGCTACAGGTTGCAGGCGGATTCGACTGACTGAAGTGCCCCCAGCCCACTAAGAAAAACATTGTAAAAGTTCTAAGTCCATAAAAGTTCTAAGAACTTTTATAGTTCTAAATCCTTTTGTTGTTTTTTTGTTGTTTTTGTTGTTGTTGTTGTTGTTTTTTTTTGTTTTTTTTTTTGTTTTTAATTATATAATTTATTATTTTACTTTAATGTGTTTCGAGGGATCCTCATTTTACAAGCTTCGGCTTTTTAGTGGATCCCTCCATTTCTGCAGATTTGTTAACTCCATACAATTGTTTATTTGATTATGGAAACAAAAAATGAGTGAAATTATTATGTTGATATATGTATACTAACTTACTGAATAATGTTCTACATAATTATGTCAAAGTTTGTTTATCTGTGGAAATGAAAATAAATTGAATTGAATTGAATTGAATTTTAAGTCGCCGGCCCATTCTTAACCATTAGACTAAGGGTTAAGAAAAAAGGGCAGGAGACTAAAGAAGGCCAGCCGGATTTCTGAAATCATGTTCGGGGGATTACTGTGGGGGAAACCCCCTTTGTAGGACAAGCCGCCTCTGTGCTTAAAATATGGCGTCAGGGATACCCCCCCCCCCCCCAACCCCAAAGAGCTCTAACACAAAATCCGGTAATCAGAGTTGTGGTCCATAAAACACTGCCATTATTTCCGATTTACAAGGAGTGACTTCCTGAAGGAAATATTTGGCTCATGGACTGTAGAAAAGTAACTCATGTGATGTTTTAAAGAGGAATGATCTGATCAAAATGATTACTTAATAGTAAGATTTTCATACTTTACTTCATAATTTAGTTTGGAGATGGATTCAGCTTCAGGCTTCAGACAGGAAAGTTTTCTTTTCAAGATGTTTAATGATAGAAATACTATTTCTTTTAGCGCAGAAGTCGATCAAACCTATCAAGATGAGAGGATACAATGTCGTTGTTTTGGGAAGTGGGAGAGTTGGCAAAAGTTCACTAACACTGCAATTTGTCCAAGGAATTTTTGTAGAGAGTTACTACCATACGATTGAGGATTGCTATCGAAAAGTCATCGAAGTTACAAACACCGAGGCCATCTTAGATATTTTGGATATGCCTTTTGATATGGCAGGTACGAAACAGTCTTCAGCAGTGCGGGATTTATACATCAGAAACGGACAGTGTTTTCTCGTAGTTTACAGCGTAACGAGTAGACAATCCTTTGCAGATGTTCTGAACATTCGGAACCAAATTTTAAGACTGAAAGGCACAGATCGAGTCCCGATGGTACTTGTTGGTAATAAAGCAGACATAGAGCACGAGCGGGAGGTACCCACCAGCGAAGGAATGATCATCGCCAGCCGTTGGGGCGTGCCCTTCTATGAGAGCTCTGCTAAGAACACACAGAATGTGAAAGAAATATTCACAGATTGTGCCGCGGAAATCATGCGCTCACCATCGCCTGAACAAACCACATGAAAGTGCTGTTGTGATTGCCTTTTGTCGTAAATACTTTAACATTGGCAGAACTCAGGTCCTAAAAAATGGGCTGTTAGCTGATATTTTACTGTCGAGATGCACCTACCTGAACAGAAACGGTGCAATGTATCTCAAAGGGGAATTTTTGAGAGGACACCCCCTCCCCCCCCCCCCCCCCCCATCAAGGTACATTCGGATAATTCGTTCCCATCCGAATGTATACGTTGATTATTATGCTCTCTCTCCCTTTCTCTCTCGGCTACATATTCGCTTCGCACTTTGCAGGATTTCCAGCCTCATTCGCGTTCTATAGGACACAGTGGAATTCCTTTCTATCTCTTCCATGACTTTAAAAAGAATCGCTTTGTGAAAATTCTCTATTCAGCAAGATTGTCCGAAAATTTACCCCCAAAACGGCCATGGCATCTATCCATATACATTTTCTAACTGTATAACATTTCATCTTCTCTATCGACATGATCGATATGTACCTGTTAGTAGGCAATGATGTACCAAACATGCTGAAGAGTCGTCGCAGACGGTACCCATTTGTCGGCGCAGAAGTCACCTGCCAATAATTTGTGCCAACAAACTTTCCAAAGCATCATCATGCTACACATGAGCATAATGAGTCGTTACTATAATGACATCCCCCAGTACATCACGGCTGGTCTCATCGATTTGTTGTAGTACGTTGCTTCGGTTTTAGCTCGGTACAAAATATATAGACCTAATTTCCTATTAAATAGTAGGACATAATTTGTTAAAGTCGAATTGGAAAGTTCAAGTATAAGCAGGATAAGTGAAGCTGAAATCATCACAAAACCTGTTCGTTTGGGGTGATTTTTCAAAGTTTGGTTTTAAGCATAAGTATATAGGAGGCAGAGGCTGCAACCCCTGGGTGCTCGGAGATGGGTTTTTTCTGCATATATTTATAATGGTCTATTCATCCATACCGAAATGCTGACATAATCCCGTTACAAGTGTGGATACGTGGTTGCTGTTTAATATGTCTTTTTTATGTATAGCGCGTTGCGTTGAGCCATCGGAAAATATTGAGAAAAATGCTGAATCATGTCAGCACTTACATTTATGTATGCATCCGAAATTGCCATGGCGTACAGGAAAGGCTTATAATATATATCCAAATACATGTAATGTGAATTGTTATAATATTGTTGTAATGAAAGTGACGCTACCATCCAATATTGTTTCTTCGAATGCGAATTCGATTGCTGCATACGATACAATAATTTTATTTATATTGTTCATTCCCACTATTTAAAAAAATTACTATTATTATAAATCTTATTACCCTTTGGAGCCTATAAGCGTATAGCTTTCTCCTTATATAGGCTCCTCCATCATGTCCCTATTTCACTTTTCTTTTCAGCCTAGTCTTTTCAATTAATAATGCATGCACACCTAGCCTATATAGATATGAGTTACTCGCCTTCCTTTATTTTCTCTCACAATAGATTTCATGTTCGTTTGTACCGTTGATCTTGCTTGTACCATTTATATTCTTTGTATACCACTTATATTGCAAAAACACTGTAAATGTGAAATATGAAATAATAAACTGTAACTGAAACTGAAAAAAAAATGTGCGATATGCGGGTTCCCGACATCTCTTTCTATATCTTACCTAGTATTTCAATGAAAAAAACTACTTTCAAAAGGCTGTAAAATTAACACAAACGCAAAAATTGTCTATACTGTTTTTTTCTCAATTCCTTGGCTCGCTTGCAAAGTTTAGAAATTGAAAAGTTGATATTCGGACAAGAGACGTCATGCCCTAGTGAAATTCTGCCCGTATTCTTTTTTTTTGTTAAGTTTGATGATACTGTGATGGGGGCAGTATGAGGCAGGGAGCGGGAATTATCTCCCCCTTCCCGCGCGAAGCGCGAAAGCTGTGACATTTTTGCAAATTTGAGAGAAAGATAAAGGCTCGTAGCACCTTTTTTTAGATGGAAAGTTAGTTCGACGCCCGAACTGCTTTTCAATTATTTGGACGCAATATATTGCACTCTATGTAACAGGGTGGGTGCAGGGAGCGGGGAGTTATCTCCCCCTTTCCGTGCGAAGCGCTAAAGCTTTGACGTTTTTGCTCCCTGCGTAGGGAGGGAAGACCAAAAGAAGAAGAAGAAGAGAGAGTGAGAGAGAAAGAGAGAGCGAGAGAGAGAGAGAGAGAGAGAACAACAACCGTGGGAGCATGAACAAAATATGAAAAGAACTGAACACAGCATACACGTCACAAACACTATACATTGCATTATGAAAGCACTTTTTCATGCAGGGTTATACATACACTTCTCGCTTGTTTTCTTCAAGTACAGGCGCATGTCCTGAAACTGCATGAATTTTTTAAAAATGTAATAATATATACTTTAATGCAGTGTCATGAATTTGGATTATAACTTTTTATGCGCCTGCACATGAACAAAAGATGAAAAGAACTGAACACAGCATACACATTACAAACACTGCACTGCATTATCTGACTATTGGGGTGTTGCAAGAAAGTTGCGATTGATTGCAAGTTGCAACTGATCGGTACTGACCAATCAAAATCATTGTTGCAAGCGCATCTTCTTGAATGGGAAGACCCGGGGAGCGTTTCGTCAAGCGTTTTGTCAGTGATTTTCACCGACAAATTTGCTCTCAACCAATCAGATGCAAGGATTTCAGTAGCTTATAACAGTTGTCGGTGAAAATCACTGACAAAATGCTTGATGAAACGCTCGCCAGGAACCATTCAGAATGGTTGTTATAATTTGCTTTACAATTTGCAATTGATTGCAACTTTCTTGCAACACCCCATATGAAACGCACTTTTTTATGGGCTTGTCTCGAATGGGTGCATGGGTTGCGGGAGCGGGATGGGAGCGGGAACGGGCACACCCTTTCGAGACAAGCCCCCCGGTTATCTCGAATGGACGCGTTCCCAGCGAGAAGTTCAATGAACGCGCCACTTCGAGACAACCGGGGGGGGGGGGGGGGGGGGGCTTTCCTCGAATGGGTGTGTTGAGTAGACTTTTGTAACAGCCGTTTTAGAAATTTTTGAAAAATGTACTCTTGCTGGTTTTTTTCGTTTTTCTTTTGTCTAAGATGTAGAAAATATAATAAAACAGTATCTAAAAAAGCTTTGACTAGGAAATCATTATTTGTGCAAAATAAATAGGAGAATTGAATAATTATGCATTAAAACACATTAAATAACAAATCCTAGCTACGCCACTTGCCCTTTCGTCCCCGCGTGTTTTAATGGATAATTATTCAATTCTCCTTTTTATTTCGCACAAATAATGATTTCCTTGTCAAAAGGTTTTTTTAGATACTGTTTTATTATATTTTCTACATCTTAGACAAAAAAAAAAACGAAAAAACCAGCAAGAGTACATTTTCCAAAAAAATTCCTAAAACGTCTGTTACAAAAGTCTACACAACACACCCATTCGAGGAAAGCCCCCCCCCCCCCCCGGTTGTCTCGAAGTGGCGCGTTCATTGAACTTCTCGCTGGGAACGCGTCCATTCGAGATAACCGGGGGGCTTGTCTCGAAAGGGTGTGCGCGTTCCCGCTCCCATCCCGCTCCCGCAACCCACCCATTGGAGACAAGCCCTTTTTTATGCAGGTTTATACATATTATATATACTTTTCGCTTGTTTTCTTCAAGTACTGGCGCATGACTTATTATTTAAAGTCCTGAAACTGCATGCAGTGAAAATGTCATATTATACTAATGCAGTTTCATAAATTTGGATTATTATGCATGCGCCTGCACAATCATGAACGAAAGGTCTAAAGAATTGAACAAAGCATACACAAAAAGTCGTGACAAACACTGCATGCACTTATGAAACGCGCTTACTGACAATAAAACCATGAATATTCAGGGTGATGTTATCTCTCTCTCTCTCCCTCTCTCTCCCTCTCTCTCTCTCTCTCTCTGTGTCTATTGTCGGTCTGACCAAGGAGTTACTCGACTTGCCTATAGTGGCTATACAAAACTCCTTGGTCTGATGGTGGTCTAGTCGGTGCGGCCGGGTATGTTTTTTTTATGTTACAATATAAATGTGTCAAATAGTATGATTGTTTATTTCCTGCAAAACAAATGTAACGCATATTCTGTATATTATTATGTGTTTTCTGACCAGTAAAACGTTAGAAGATAAAAAAAACTAACGATGTCATTATGAAAACAAAATCAATTGTTCTGCACACTTTGTGAATAGTCAAATTCCATCAAGTACTTCTCGAGTTATATTGAAGGGTACCAGGGGAACTGTTTTGTTTACTCTTTATTTTTTTTCAAAGCAGGCAGAACTGTCTTTTTTAAGGGGGCCCTCGTCTCTTGTGTATAATTCAAGGGCTCTAGCGCAGCAGACCAATCTCTAATTCGGGGGGGGGGGGGGGGAGTGAACTGACCACCCTCTCCACGTAAAGGCTATTGTTCCAAATACTATTGCTTCTACGTCAAATAGTGGGGAATGATTGGGCAGTCAATAATTTCACCTAAAACTTTATTTAAGATACATTCATCTTTTGTAACGATCCTTTCTTGAAACAAGAATGTAGGCATATAGTTTACCCCCCCCCCCCCCAACAAATTTTTTTTTTTTTAAAATCCAAGAGAATAGGGAGCGAGAGAGAGAGATTTCGAGGGGAAGAAGGAGGAGAGAGGGAGAGTGAAAGAGAGAGAGAGAGAGAGAGAGAGAAAGAAAAAGAGAGAAGCAGAGTGAGGGAGAGGTGAAAGGAAAGTGGAGGGAAAGGAAAGAGCGTGGGAGAAAAAAAAAAGAAGGAGATAGAGTGAGACTGAAGGGGGGGGGGGGGGGTGAGCGAGAAGAAAGTGAAAAAGCGAGATTTGGAGGCAGCGGGAAAGATGGTAAAAATGAACATAAAGATAAAAATAATACAAATACACGGTGAAAACTGACAGGTGTATAGAATATGGCTTAAAATAACCATGGATCTATAAACGATTCTAGGACAACTGCCCCCTGGAAAACTACCACCCAGGACAACTACTCCCAGGACAATTACCCCCGGACAATTACCCCCAGGAAAAATCCCCCATAAATTGACAATAACCCCGTTAAACCCCCCCCCCCGGACAACTACCCCAGAATCAGGGGGGTAATTGTCCTAGGGGGTAGTTGTCCGAGGGTATAGTTTTCCATCGCAGGATAAATGTGAGTTTTCGGATTTGCTTGTCTGCTTCCCTCTGCGTGCATAAGTTTACACATTATTACATGCGCTGTGTATACTGTACTGTGTATACTTTCTGCAGCTAGTATAGTCGTCACACGCACGTCACGTCGGTGTTGAATTTTGCACTGACTCGATCGCTGTGATTTCCGGAAATAAAAGTTAACCCACGGACTATGTCTATGACTATGGAACAGTAAATTCGTAAATACTTCAGAGGAAGAGCTTGATCATCAAGCTTCATCATTTGCTTGACTTTTAATAGAGAAATGTTTTTCTCTTAGATTTTACAGAGTTTTAAAGTCAGACGTTTGTTTGGCAGACTTCTCTGTTTTTTACATTCGCCGTATACACACACACACACGAACACTGCCGATACAGTTCACCGGCTCTCAGTCGCCTGACACAGCCGCCTACTGTGTGTTGGAAGTTCCCACGGTCTGCTGCTAGACTTCGCATTAGCGCTACCCGTGAGCAAGTATTGCAGTTTGCACTTCGCTACAATAAAGTCAGTTTTCTTCAGAGAAGAAGTCATTAAATTACTTCAAGATGAGGGAGTATAAAGTCGTTGTTTTAGGAAGTGGAGGAGTGGGCAAAAGTGCCCTGACAGTACAGTTTGTCTCGGGGAATTTCGTGGAGAAATACGACCCTACAATAGAGGATTTCTATCGCAAAGCCATCGAAGTTGAAAACACCATGGCGATTTTGGAAATTTTGGATACGGCAGGAACGGAACAGTTCGCATCAATGCGGGATTTATACATCAGAAACGGGCAGGGTTTTCTCGTTGTTTACAGCGTAACGAGTAAACAATCGTTTGGAGATGTTCTGAACATTCGTGAGCAAATTGTGAGAGTTAAAGGCACAGATCGAGTCCCGATGGTACTTGTTGGAAATAAGGCAGACTTGGAACACGAGCGGCAGGTACCCACCAGTGAAGGAATGATCCTCGCCAACCGTTGGGGCGTGCCCTTCTATGAAAGCTCCGCTAAGAGCACACAGAATGTGAACGATGTATTCGCTGATTGTGTGGTGGAAATCATGCATATACTGGCACCACACAAACAGGCCAGCGGGGGTTGCTGCTCCAAGTGTGTGTTATTGTGATTTCTTACTTATCTACATCAGGTGAGTATTTTGTCATTCTTAATCTGTAATCAATGAACATGTTCTGATGAATAACTGTCGCCATGAATCATGTCGACTAGGTATTGATCCAGACATTGTTGACTCAACCATGTCAACATTATATCTGGACAGGGGCTGGGGCACGATGTCAGTCCATATTCAGGAGGAAGGGGAGGGGTTATGGGTAGACACAATAATTGAATTTTCAAAGCGTTTTCGCAAGGATACACAGGGAGAGTAGAGAAAGAGATGTTGACTGAATTAATAAGGATGTGAGAATGTTAAATGTGAGAATGTTGAATGTGTATATGTGGGAGAAAAGTTTGGGGATTTTGATCAATTTTATTATTCATTTATTGCAGCATGCAGCACATATAAGTAGCAAAACAAAAAATTGAATATCAGTCATTTTGTTTCCAAATTACTGCAGTTGTCTTGGTTCATGTTGTCTTCTTTCTCTGATCATGCATACAGAGATCAACAGAAAAGTTGTGTAACTTGTGGGATAATAGACTACATGTAGTCTAGGTCGATAAAACTTTGTGTAAGAATAGATGGGATGAGAATCTCTCGTTTAACATCTCTGTGAATTTTGTAATAAATGTAGGCTTTATAATGAGGGGCGATGGTTCAGTAGTAGAGCAGTGGTCTCGTTACTCTCGTAACTGGGAGTAGCCCGGGTTCAAAACCAAGTGGATGCACTAGTGCCCTTTGGTAGTAAGGCATTAATCCGTCGGTGAGGACTTACATGTAAAGCTGCCGTTCCCCTGGTTGCTTACTTACTAGCATACTTGCAATGTATGCATTTATTAGCAGTGGGTAAAATGAAACCATCATCATCACTTTGTGTAATAATCCATGGCTGATCTTTATATGCTATGCAGATATTACTGAGAATATTAAGATGTAGTGGAAACTCCATCATTGTGACACACATACACACACATTCAGGGGAAGGCTTCAAATTGATGATTGATGACATTGAGCTGAACCTTGTTTGAAGGTCACACACACAGTCCACATCTAAAGATAGCAAACTTTATGATACATGTACACATGCCAACATACATGTGGAACTGTACATGTGCTGCATTCTATATTGATCTAAATGATCTTGCACATGCAGGCCTACAATCTTCAATTTCATGTTGATGAAGCTTGTCTGCTGCAATTGATTATTATTACAATCTTTAAAGGTACTCTAGGGGCACAGTCCGGCGAGGTGGCCGGTGGCCGCCTACCACCTCGCCTACAAGTTGCAATGGAAGACGACCCATCCACATACCAGAACGCCAGCCTGACCCAGAAACACTGTCAACTGAAATGTACTTACTGTACAAACTTTCCATCAAAACCAAAACAAATCTCAATTTCTGTACCACTATAGTACTTCATCCCTTTTACAGACATACACAAAATTCTGTGAAACTTTGCACAGGTTTAGCAGACATCCTGTAGATAGAGTACTACCTTTGAAATTTCAAGGTCACAAGTTCTACAATGTACAAATGTATATAACTCCTCTGTAAGAAATGAAGATCTTACTTTTGTCGCAGAGGGAGCTATTGAAAAATCAACGCAAGTACATGTACATGTACTAGTAACAGACAAAAAATAGTTGTAAAAATTAACTGATTTTTTTTCAAGTAAAAAAAAGAAAGTCCTACGAAATTGTTATTACTTTATACTCAAAAGCAAATTACATACATGTGTAAAGCCTTTTCACATCCACGCAAGTTTCCCAATTATGATTCTTTTGTAATTTATTGCATACATACATGTACATGTGCTCACACACTTTAAATTTAGGGCTGTAAAATGGATGAAGTACCTTTAAAACTGTAGTAGTGTCACATTACATGTACATGTATGTACCAAATCTACATCTTCTTCTTCTTCATAAGTACAGGCCACCATCAGGTGTATTCTCGTATACACATGTACAATTGTATTGTGTAAAGTTATGTTTGTACATGTAGGTGCTTACATGTACATGAAAAACCAGAAAAGGGGCATGTACAATGTACAGCATGCATTTTAGGTGACTTACTAAAATCCATAACTTTGACCTACATTTACATGTACCCTGTTTTTTTTAATGTATTTTTTTTACTTCTTCATTTGCTACATATTTTAATGTTTCTGTGAATAGCTACATGTACATGTTGCTGTACACTGTAAAGGCATCTAAAGACCTGCTGTAGACATGAACATGGAGGCTACATGTACATGTACATATTTGTACAATACATGTACATATTAACTACTGTGCAGCTATAATGTAATAAATGGATCTTGATTTGCTCAATCGAGACTATGAGATATTGTGGACTTGGACGTAATGTAGCCTACATGTACCAAACCCGCCAGTAACTTCGTACGGATGAGCATGTACCACATGACCTGTATTCCAGAGAAGCAGAAGACAAATATATCCTACATATAATGTTGTTGGGTTAATGACGCTTATCCTTCAATTTTGATATATATTTGAGCCTGATCCGTTAAGAGGTCCGTCCATGACAGTGAATATTTATGGATTATAGTATTAGTAGGTGACTATGGCAACCAAATTTTATCAAATTTCAACTCCTTCAGTGATGCTCTTCACAATGAAACATAAACTAGCTCTCTGCAATTAAATACTTATTTTCTACAGGCCTTCAAACTTTTAAAATTTGTCAAATGTCCGTCCTTGACTAACCGATCTCGCTCACTTTATACATGTATATCCTGCTCATTGATTCCTGAGTCTGTAGTATACATTTACATGTATAGGTTAGTACATGTAGAAATGTAGGAAAGTTTCATGTAGATTGACAACGTTCCAACATGATGTAATGATGCAATTTTGAATATACAGTACATGTATGTAGGCTACTAGATGTACACGTTCATACATTTCTTGTATTGCATGTATTGTAAAACGTATGTACTTCTCCTAGGTCAGCTTGCCTTGAAAACCCAGCCATAAAATATACACAAGTGTGTATTCATATTGTACTATGCAGCTCTACTAGACTATCATTGCTGTACTTTCTGTTTCATTTGACACCAGCGATTCTTAAAACCAGTTCTTGGCTTTTCCTGTTTCCTGACATGATTATGTTGCATACATGCATACATGTTCATGCACAGTCCCTTCAGTATACCTACATTTACATGTACATACAACCGTAAATTCAAATCGGAAAGAGTATTTCTCAAAAATCTGGCAGTGCTTGTAAGCCCATGATGTTGTGTGTTTCCCCATTGCTTGTGATAGGCCTGATATAAAACAAGCTACATGGTACATGTACACTGTAGGCATATATTGGCTTGAAAATATTTAAAGTACCAAGTACGTGTACATATATTATGGTAGGCTAACATGAATCAAATAAATAAGGGGAAGTGCGTGTACAGTAGTACATGTATGCCTACATTTGTTGAAAAACGTGATTCCAGGCCTTAATAAGCTTACATGTAGATTACAAGTGTTTTCTACAGTATATGATTGCCTTCTTCTGTTTCACTTGGCAAGTCTTATTTCCTGTTAATTGTTTGCTATATCTTTTTTAGGTTTGTACTTCCCTATTGATGAGCAAACACTCCTGTGATTTGTAAACTAAAGAAGACATTGAAGTGGTATTCCATGCATAAAACCTCAATTGAAAACTTGGTTTATAAACGATATGACCATGAGCTACATGTACATTCATACTTTGGGTCTATGAAGTGCTCCTCCAATTGTTCTCTGTAAAGTGGTGCAGAATTTTGCATAATGTGTAGTCCATTTAGAGCATAGATGCTTTGACCTTCCTGCTGAGGTGACCTCGTAAGGTCATGGTGGCCAGAAACTAGTTTGCAGGCACAAACCCTGGTCAGTCGTAAAAGAGTGTCTGCACTGTAAGACTATCATAGGCCATGTACTACAGCTGCTCCTGGTCGTGTATAAACCCTTCTTGGTCTAATAATTATTTCCATGGCTGTACATGTGTACATGTACATTTTGTAGGTTAAATTTACAATGTATGAACCTTTTTTTATAGTTTTTTATAATATTCTCTGACTTTACTTACATTGTACATGTACATGTATGTACCAGATATTCATCTTTTCTTCAGGCCCATAGAATCCCTAAATTTAAGTTTTGAATACCTTGTTTAATAAGATTGCCTTCCAGTGCCAACATGTTTTCACTGCCAGGGGTTGATATGCAGATTAACTGATACTGGATGATAATGTAGAAAAGTAGGCGTGTCTAAATTTATATTGCTTCTAATCTGACGTAATTGTGTTTGAAGAGTCATATCATATCTTTTATTGGTGCTGCACCAGATAATCATGAGTCAAGAGAGAACTATTTTGGATGTGCATCTGATTTCATTGCAAAGTTGTAACCAAACACTCCTGTTCACATATTAACTCAGTAGGACTCCAATGCTATCTGACAACTACTCTGAGTATGAGTATGTACCATCCCTCTGTGGCTGTGCATCTGTATTCTATGTAGCATGAGACATACACATCATAAAGACTACTCTGTACTCTATATTGTGTCTACAGTCTTCAAAGGCATACCATATTCCAGTATAATGGCCTTTCATACGTGTACATGTACATACAGTCGGCCAACCACATGAACATTTTCGCATAATATAGATTATTCACGCTATACATGTAGATTTCAATATTTAAAAAAAAAATTGTTTGTATTGTGATTCATGATGAAACATCTGAAATTTGAAGGATGTTCAAGAAGCTTCTTGTAATTGTGTGGGAAGAATCATTCTCCAAATATTTAGAACTCGCAATGTCTTGTAATTAATATTAATCCATTTTTTGTTTACATTGATTACATGTAAGCTGTATGAAGTGTAGTAAAAAAAACTTCATGGAAATTGATAAACCATGTTAAAATTGAATCAAATAATGACACATAAATTGATGCAATTGTGAAAGGTATGTTGTAATAATATTAGAAATGGTCTATTTCATTTCCTATTGTGGGCACCCCTTTGTGTCCCTGACATTCCTGTTATTATGATGTGTCAGAGTTTTTCACAGAACCTCACTGCCAATGAACCCTGTCGAACGAAACTCAAAACCACCTCCACACTGCATACAGGATCCGTTCCCTACAGGTCCGCAGCCTAGCAATACAATCCACCGACGACGCCCACATATTTCCCAATTTCTATTCCGTTTCAACCCAAAGTGAAACTGCAGCTCCCAGTATAGCGCATGGTGATTTGTTCTTTGAGCGATGGGTTGTCTGCTGCTGGCTTGCGCTTGTGTCAACTCAAGTTCACCAGAGGTGGGGAACCCCAACTCCTAAAGGAGAGACCAGAATCTGGGTCAAATGCCGGAAACTTGAATCTGTCTTCTTGAAATGATGATACTTTGCAGATTGTTACATGGTGGTGGTGGGTCTCAAATGACAAATGGTGCTATCATGCTATCGTGATACTATCGAAAGCCCTATTACAGGTAGTTACTTACATGTACATGTAGGGCCTACATTGTAGTTCCAATGAGTGACCCCCCCCAAAAAAACAACAACAAACAAACAAACAAAACAAACAAATAAAAACAACAAACAAACAAAAACAAACAAAACTAGAATTTAATTCGTCATGAGGACGAATTAGGTGGTCTGTCCTTCAATTTGTACGATCATGATTGTAATCAGGATGATCATAATAACGGGGAAATACTAAACTGAAGATAGGATGTCAAGAATGCCATGAATGGAGGTCCTTCTTGAGGACGGGAATGTAGCAAAATGTGTAACGGTCATTGTAAAATGATTATGGTGATGATAATGGTGATTATGATGATTATAATGATATATGATGGCAATGATATAATAGCGATGATGATCATGACGGTGATGATAATAATGATGATGATACAGGATACTTGACAGATTAACCCCTTAGCTCTAATACAGGACAGGAAATCACAATTTCCATAGGGTTGTACACAAAACTACTGCACACTACTTTCTAATAGACATAATACGGAAAATAAGGCAGTTTATTACATGATTTGTGATTTTTTATGTTATACTAGTCGAAGAGGATGGTAAAATGACAGGCAAAAAGAAGCAAAAAAAAAAAAAAAAAATCGGCCCCGGGGATCGAACCAGGTACCTTGACCATGGTAGTCATGTGCTTTACCGATAGACCAGAATATTTCCCATAGAGATAACACGTAAACGAAAACGGGATTCTCAAATCACATTTTGTACTGAAAAATTGGGCATGATCCCGACATCTGATCAAAAATTGGAGACCACACTTGTAAAAGCTTATAGTCTCAGCTACAACATATTAAAATCTGGAAGAAAATAGACCAAAAATAACTGAGATACTGCTCAGAGAACGATGTCATGTAGATTCATGATTCGAAAAAAAGTCATCTTCCATAGACATAACACGCAAATAGGGAAAATTCTGACATGGCGTCTTTAATTGAAAATTTCACTGTGATGACGTCATCAAAATGAAAAATGGTGGCGACTGAACTTGTAGAGAATTGTCTCAGCTACAACATATTAAAATCTGGGCGAACAACGACAAATAATTACGAATCTAGAGCCAAATTTGCATAAATGTGATGATGTCAAAACATGAAAAATGGAAATTTTGACTTCTGGCGCCATTTTGATGACGTTATAATGTTTATAAGGATCAAATGATACATGAAATAAAATCTATGATTCATACCCTACCTGATGATGACAAAAAATTGGGGGGTTTGTGGACTATTTAAAGAGCTAGAGTTAATTTTGTAGAGGCATGTTTTTGCACGTTTTTACGTTATTTTCGCCATAGGCGCGGGTACGGATTTTGAACTTTGACGCGCCCGTACGACCTTATTATTGATTGAAATTGATTCCAAGTTGATGGAAATGATGAAGAAAAGTGTCTGGATTGCAAATCAATAAAAAAAACAGCGTTTTAACGTTATTTAAGACTTGCGCGCGCGTAAAACGCGCGCGCGGACGCTTACGCACGGACATTTTTGAAATGCTCAAAATGACCTGAAACGTTTGCAGAATTGATCCTATGTGATTTTGAGCATTTTTAAATTTTGACGCGCGCGTACGCGCACGTCCTGACCTCTAGATGACCTGTGAGGACATGACTTGATGACCCGTCAAGTGAAGTTTATGTGATGTGAATATGGTTGATTTTTGATGATCGATTATGAAGATATAATCGATCTTGAAAATTTACAAAATGGCGTCTTGATGACGTCACGATGACCTGATGACCTCCAAAAGCTTAATGGATCATGTCCATGATTGACCTCATACATGACATAAAACTCGATGATAGTGACCTGGCCGATTTTGAGATATGGTGGCCACAAGAATTTGTTATAAAAAGAAGAAATAAATAAAAAGAAGAAAAATCTTGACAAAATTAAAAGGAGGTCTGTCATAAATGACAGACCACCTAATAAAACTAAAACAAACAAAATAAAACAAAACAAAACAAAACACAAAAATGCACAAAAAAATATGTGTACATGTATACATGTACAATGTACATTGTAGGCTCCTAAATTTGTCCTCATTGTCATGTTTTCAGGAATTCTTTGTCAGAACCTTGGCTAATGATAGGATGATAACATGTACATGTAGCCCACAAGCCAATTAGGCTTCCTGTAAATACTGTATTTATCAAGGACATTGAAAAGTACATTTTGTAAACATGTTTCTTTTGGACAGATATGCTAACAGTGTACATGTATGCCAATACACTGAACATTACAACTTACAAATCTCGAAGTATTTTTATGGGATACATCTGTAATGACATACAATGCTTTGGAAAGGACCCAAGAATATTGTGAACACTGTAATCGTTCGCAAGTTTTGAAAGTGACAGAAAATCTGCGGTACAAGATAGACTAACAATCCTTCTGTACCAACTGAGTACCAACATCTATCATACAACTTCCCTTTCATAATTTGGAAACATAAAGCTTAGAAATTTAGCCCCGAAAATGCAAATTCCCCTCTCGTCACTCATACATGTACCTACATGTACATGTATACTGCAGTGTATTAATTTATGTAAATTGAACGGATGTTACAATGTTACACGTGCATGTCTTGTGAGCTCAGCATATGATGGAACTATGGTCATAGGCCTGTCTGACAGCCTGGATTATACTGGCAAGTTCTAAACTCTTCTTCATTTCAATAATTTGCTTCAGGGCAGTCATTTGGAGATGACTCCCGTCTAAGTTCATTAGCTGGGAGTAATAAATGACCAGGAGCGATTCCATGCATAAGAGCTTTCAGGGTGTGTGTGTTCCTTATTCCCCATGGGGGAAACGTAGCGGAGCGTAATGAGGCAAGACAATGCCAGGCTGTTCTATGGTTTGTGAACTTGAGAGTCTGCATCTCTTTCTTTCACCGTGGATGTGTCTACACTCTAATACAAGATCTATATCATCAGGAAGCGATAAGATGTTTGTTTCAAAAGAAGTTTTTGCCTCCTTCTATTTTCCGAATTAGTTACTGTATTATACACATTGCTACACATGTGTCTGTTGTATTTATATCACACTGTACTCATGAGGAGGAGATACATGTAAGTGTTAATTTCAATTCAAGTTAATAAAAAAAATACATGTACATGTAACTGGTACAAGGAAGTGTTTTGATGTACAAACTGTACAGATGATAAAACAGTAGTTAATACATACATGTACATGTACATGTAGATCAGAGCAAGGAGTTCTGTGATAACTCCTTGATCAGTGTATACTGTACATGTATACATGTACTATGATACTACCATCAAGATATTATGGTTTGATACTCAGTTTGAATTTAATAATAGCCAAGATAGTTGTATAGAATCTAAACATCATTTTTTACAGTAATAATTCCAGAAAGAGTTCTCTTTGGTTTTGGACAGAAAGTATTTTTACAATGGGACTAGTCATTTTTATGATCCAATACCAATGTTTGATACATGTTTTTGATGACAGTGTTATGATTTTATGTATCTTTGCTGACTAATAGTAGCATCTTGTCAGCATCCAAACATTAACATATAGGGAACCTTACGTACATGTACCCCCCCCTCGAAAAAAAAAAGAAAGAGCACATTCATTTGAAACAAGCGATTCTAAAGAAGTGAGATTTGGGGGTGCTAAAGGTGATGGGTCTGTGTGAAGTGCCTTAAAGGGAATTTATCAAATTCAAGACCTGTTTTTGGAACAGTGTGCACAGGAATCAGGATAATGATGTTTTGAAGAGAGTTGTTTACCAGTGTGTTTTTGTCTTGCCTCTGGGATAGATTGACAGGTTTGGTTAATTTGTAATGATGTGTGAGAGAGAGAGAGAGACACACACACACAGACAGACAGAGAGAGAGAGAGAGAGAGAGAAAGGGAGGGAATTGGGAAAAGAGGTTCTAATATGTCAAGAAAGGGCACACTGTTCCTCAAGGAATTCTTGAATTGTTTTATGCAGATCTTCAATGTTTTTTCCTAAGGGAAACCTTTCATGTGTAATTGCTATCGTTAGAGCAAATTTGGTTCTTTAACCTTTGCTTCGTCAATAGGGTGAGAGCTCAGCTATAGCACTTTGTCGACCTACATTCACTCCTTTTACATTTGATTTTACAGGGAGGGGTGTGTTAGGCTCTAGCGCTTACTGCACCATGTATGATTATCTTCTCCATGCTCGAACCCCTCCTACAAATCCCGTAGGATAGTTGTGGCCTTTTCTCCGCCCAGGGAGCGTTTTCTTGATTGAAAATGAATGACATTTGTAGGACAACCGTACATGTAGGCATCAAGCATAAGGCTTTCATGTTCAACTTTAAATGTTGGATACACTTCTGAATTTCACACTTGGATTGATAATGTGCAGGTTGGTGTGATGAGAGATAGAAGGACGTTAACTCTGTTTTAAAGTATATGAGTTAACGCCCTTCTGGCCCTCGCTGTTTAGATGATGTGCAGATTGGTGTGATGAGAGCAGTATTTGATGGGCACATGGTGGTATCATTGATTGTTGGACACAGCCTGATTATTGACCCACGCCTCTCACTGCCATTCTTCATTACATTATAGCTACGTTCATATGGGACTAGTGGTTTGGAAACTTTACGTTAACGAAGCAACGACACACTAAAAAAGACGAGGGTTCACGTGGGCCCAAAACAACGACACTCGTCGTTGTGAGATTTCAAGTCGAGCGATTGTAGTTTAACTGAACAGAGAGGTCATCATTAACAACGAGTTTGCTAAGCTTAAAGTTTATTCTGTGCACACAGTCTATACAAGAGAGTACCTCTTGCTGATCATGGTTACGCCATTAACTACAAGTAAACTTTAAGTTTCGAAACTACGAGTTCGTTCATACGGTCTGAAACTACAAGATAACTTAAAGTTTTGAAATTACAGGCGAAACTTAAAGTTTAGCTCCCTCTGTGTGAACCAGACTATTGTTTCATCGTAGAGGTGTTGGTAATTGGTATGCTGCATTGTGTGCATATATGAACAATCAAATTCACACAAGTCTATGTAGATACAAAAGGATGGTTTTCCATGATCAATATCACAGAGAAAATTTATTGTCTGCAGTTGTAGACCACTTGATTTGAAAATGGTACGAATTTGAGCTCAAGATTGTAATTTAGAGACCTCCATGAAAAAAAAGAGTAATTATGTTGGCTTACAACTGTACATGTAAGCAACAAGTATGTCCATACATGTACGCTGTATATGTATGGACAATTTGAAGGACATGAACCTTGTAGTTAGCCTGCCCACTCAAGACTTGGAAAAAATAACTTTTATAACTTCCCTCAAATTCAGGATTGTTGTTTTGATTGATCAAGCTTCTAATTTTGTGAGGAAAATCAGAAAAAGCAATCTGTTCGAAAATTCCCCTCTACTGTAGATCGATGAAAACATATTGCAGCAATACCGCACACAAAAGAATTGTCACTGTACTGTGTATTAGAACTGGGGCTTGCAATCAATATTTTAAAGGTTAATTACTTTCACATTACAAAATCTCAAGTTATTACTGACAAGCAAGATTTGCACAACACTGGCTAAGGTTCATGAACGCATCCATCGAGGCACCTGGCAATTATAATACACTATGGGCATGTAAAATCAATACGGTAGGCAGAAAAGCTCATATTTGGTACCTGTGCCTTATTAGATTTGCATGCTTACGTCAATTCTAATGTAGGTTTGTTCATTACTGACGAGCAAAAAGAAAGCTGTTTTTTCTTCAGGATGACAGGGATCTATCGGCATGTTGATGTTGGTGAGTAACTACACACTTGTGCAGTGTAGAAATGTACACTTTGCTTGTGTGCTGTGTGTGCTCAAGGAGGTACCTCCTTGGTCGGTGTGCTTGATGACCAGAACTTGTCCATGCTGGATGTCTCGTAATGCAAACAAGAAATTCCGCTCACCTATTAAATGTTCTTTGACCAAACTGGCAAACTAATGGGAAGAATTTGCTCACCGTCCGAGAAATGCAATTGAAATACACGTACGTCACACAATTAACCTACATTTTGTAGGCCTATGCTATGGGTAGGCCGACTTACACATGTACATGTATACACATGTGTGCTATAGTATAATTCAAACCTAGTACATACATGTACACTGTACATGTATGTAACCTGTACGTACATGTAACTGCAATGGTTCGTGTCTGCATACATGTGCATGTACACCTTGAACTACATTTATTTATCTGCCTAAAGAGTGTGTGATGATAGACTAGAATCTCAAAAGAAGCTTTCTTTGGTGATTGAGCGGGATGAGAAGGTCATTGAACATTTATTTCATTTATTGGCCAATATGTTGAGGTATCCATGAGAATGTTTACTGAATCATAACAGCTATATTCATCATGCACTCTACATGAACTTTCACAATGCACAAAAGAGATCCATCTACTGTATGAGTGTCGTGTGGATCATATACTGTAGTTGGATATCAGGCATATTTCACAACAAAATGATTTATTTCACCACACTTCATACATTATAGGCCTACACAAGGTTGTTTACAAAAACTACCAGCCTAAATGATGTAAAATGTCGGTGCTTGCTTCAATGTTTTGAAAGTATGGTATTGAAGCAACACTTAAACATGATGCATGTACATGTAGATGCACACATATATCATTGATGTTCAAAGAAACAGAACTGGCATGGATATTCAATAGACCTGTTTACTATTAAAGTGATTCAAATTTATGGATCTTTCTTTCCTGGGGACCTAGTAACGAGGTATTCCATTAACCTGTTATTAATGAATGAACTACAATACCTGGAATCCATTTTGCATACATTACTTGTTACTATGTCTGACAAGCCTCTGACAAGATTTCAGGTTGTCAAGAACAACCTTTGTTTTAAAAGTATGCATAAAATTTGAATCACTTAGTAAACAGGTCTATTGTGGGTGTGGTAGATGGTCATCGTAAAGTCTATTTCTCTGACAGTTTGCTTGTGATGCCCCCCCCCCCCTCCCTAAAGAAAAAAGAAAGATGAATGGGAGAAAAATGACCTAAAAGAAAACATGTATTTGAAAAGGTGATAATTAGGCTTTTTACAATTGATTTTTTAAATCCGTACTATATCCTTATCCCTGGACTAGTTTTTTGTTGCTGTTGTCATATAGTCTGTACTCCTTAGCAAGAGTGCTTAGCCCCACGTTCTTACGTGGAGCCCCACCAAAGGTGGGGCTAACCCTGCTTTTTTCCAGGGCTAAAATAATCCTGTACTATCATGGAGTTAGCCCACTTTGGTAAAATGCTATGTGAACAGAAAGTGGGCTAAGCTTAAGTCCCATGCTATCTGTGGAGCTAAATCCTCTTTAAGCCCCACTGATAGTATGGTACTAAGCAAATTTTGCAAGTGTAAAAGGCCTAGTGGAGAACCTTTAATCTTTCTGGCCCTATTTACCTATATGATCACCAGTTCAGCATAATTTATGTCATCTGTTGGCTATTTGTAAAAGACCCTGTTCTCATTACGAGATATTGGAAAGTGGATCGCGCTATCTTGGGGCAACCCATGGCGCATGCCAGGGAGGTCCACTGGCACGCTGCAGGTTCACACCTGCAGAGGGTGGTTCATAGCGCGATTTATCTTGACACTCCCTGCACAGTAAACTGCGAATAAACGTGCTCTAGATCGCGCTATCTCTCGTGGACCCCCCCCCCCCCAGCTGTTATGATTCTTACTGGTATTCATAAAGTCAGTCTAGATATAATTCTGGTATACAAGGTCAAAATGTGTAATAAACTAAGCCATTAAATGAAAGTACCCTTCAAAATTCATGGTACCAGTAGTTTGTTTATTTAATTGTCTGATGTCATTAAGTTTTCTTTATTATAGAGAATATATGCTGAAAGGAAAAACAACAGATTACATGTCATTGTCTATGCTTTGAATAAATACCAAGCCTCACTTGCTACAAATGAACTGGTACACGTATGTGACTCAGGTATATATGTATAGACCGGGTCCGCTCGCTATTCATAAGGACCGCTATTCATAGAAAACCGCTATTCATTTAGTACGTGTTATGAATAGCGGTCCTTATGAATAGTGATCCTTATGAATGAAGGTCCTTATGAATAGCGAGGTATTTAGAAGGACCGCTATTCATTTAGTCACACGTTATGGATAGCGGTCCTTGTGAATGAGTGGTCCTTACGAATAGCGGTCCTTATGACTAGCAAGGTTACCCCGTATAGACTACTGTAGTAGAGCCTGATCGGTTAAGAGTAGGCATTATGTCCATGACATTGAATATTTTATGGATTTTAATTTTAGTAGGCGATCATGGCAACCAAATTTGATCAAATTTCAGCTCTTAAAATAGCTCACTTCAATTAAATACTTATTTTCTACAGGCCTTCAAACTTTAAATATTTGTCAAATGTCCGTCCATGATTATTGAACCGATCAGGCTCAGTACTGCTTTGCTCCAGGTACATGTACATTACATTGTAACTCACTGTACATAGCCTTTGTACAAGCCTGGAGATGTGACACACAGTGTATGTGTACATGTACACTGTATCCTGTGTCCAGACAGGTTGATTGTCTGGACGGTTCACTTTTAAAAAGTAAATCTAAGACTTTTCATGCAAATTGTCATACCAGGTGAATCTTTCATAAGATAGATTGACAGAAGTACGTATGAATTGTAAATATTCACTGAGTTTAGTGTTGCACGATGCATATTATTCATAAACTGGGACAGCGAAATTGACGGTCAACCCCCCCCCCCCCCCCCCCCCCCCTATCATGGATGTATGCTTCATGTAGGCTATGTAGGCTATATTGGCAAGTTCTCAGCAAAGTTACATGTAGTTGCTAAGATTCACTATTAAAGCTTTGCTTATATTGGCACTTACATGTACTATTGCATTATCTACAGTACAGGTTTACCTGTACATGTAATTCAAGTAGGCTACATATTGTTACATGTGCATGTCAGCCTATAGTACTGGAGGACTTACATACAAGTATTACACATTATCCAAGTAAGACAAATAATATTAAGTGACAGCATAATACATTTCCTCTTCCTCATACATGTACTCATTAGTTGAGATTTTCATGATTTTATCTCGCTATAAGGGTATTACTTGTATAATTTCATACATGTACATGCACATCAACCTCTCTCGATTGAAATACAGTCTTTTCACACAAAAATATTTATCCCTCTATATTTTTAAGAACGCACTCTATTTTCGCACATCTTTACAGTCAATGCCATAGAAACATAACCACAGAGAGCTTACAAAGTATCTGTATGGTGTGTTTGTCTATGCTTGCGTGGGAAAATGCACAGACAGGCTAACCTCTAATCTCAACCCTATTGTAAACTATGGAGGACTACAGCTCACTAGTCTGGCTACAAGACTAAAACTCGTCATAATATGAGGATTTCAATTTTGTTTTTTCAGTTTGCTTTGTGAGAGAAACTGTAATTTGTAGACCAATACATGATGGCCCATATTACCTACCCAAAAAGAATTCATTGAAAAAAGCATTTTAAGCCAATTGATATATACATATACATACATGTGTACTAAATGGGACCCTCCACCACAAAACAACCAATAAGTCGGAAATTTGGGATTTTTAAATTTCAACAGTTTGAAAGCTTAGATTCTCAGCTTTAAAATGATATATAACTTGTCTTGTATGGACTAAGCAAACCCTTGTAAATTACAATGAGAATGTCAACGTGTCAGACAGGCTAATGACCAAAACAATAGAGAAAATGGGCTCTAAAGAAGAGTGACCATTTAAGAGCACCTAATCTGTGTCCTAATGTACACTGTGAAGTACTAATTGGATTGGGTTGAAACTTTCCATACCTTCAGAATAGATATATTTCTATGTTTCTTTAGATTTTGAATATCAGACAGTGCATAGTTTTTAAGCTATACCAGAAAAGCGATGTGAAGTACAATCCCAGCAAGTTGACACACAGAGTTTGAATGTCCAGGAAAACATGGTCATTTTTAATGAGAGTAAAAACATATTTCAACAAGGTATTTTAACCTGAAATTTTGTCAGATGGTTGATTAATAAATGAACTTTCAGAAAATACAAAAAATTTAAAATAAAAATTTCCACCCCAAACCACCTTTTTCAGCTGTTCACTCTAAAACTCCCATTGCGACTTATTGGTCGTTTTGTGGTGTACAGAAGTACATGTATCTTGACATAGATGGATGAATGGTCTGGGACATTTTTCCCTTTTTTAGGGGTGATCTTGACGAAGACTAACATTTTTTTTATTGCTGGCATAGATTCAAAAGTACATCAAAAAGGGCATTTCTGATCATTGCTTGGCAAGTTGGTATGTATTTGAACTCCTATCAACTCACTATCAATACCATATTCAACCTCTATATTTCTTTGTAGTGCTTTGAAGCATGCCACAAGGACATTGTGTATCGGACCAATAGATTAAAGTCAATGGAAATGGTTGTATAGGGAAGTGCCACTAGCTATAAGCCTCGTTTTTCACAAGTCATTGCCTTTTAATACAGGCATCAGTAATCATTAAAAGAGGGGGATAAACTTGCCCTCCTCTGTAGCTATTAAGGGAGCAATCACCAACAATTTTTCTGTTGCTAGAAGATTTAAATTTAAAAAATGTACATGGATCAACCCCAAAACTACATGTATGTGAGACATTAAGTTGGTAGGGAAACAATTTGATTTCATTTCAGGCCTGCTCAAAAGTAAATTTCTGTGTGCTTGCATGTGCATTCAAGTGTGTTGACTTGGCTACTGACAAGGAGAGTCAAAATATTGCAATACAAGCCTATAGGATCTGATACCGTTTTGAAAAACCTATATTTCGGTGATTTCTCCCTTTAAAAGAGAAAGGCAAATAATGCCAGTGGTAGGATGCATACTTGAATCTGAATGTCATAGGAGGTGCTAAGGTTATCCATCCTATAAACACAACCCCTTTAATTTCTCTCCACAGATAGTACCTCCTTGGATAGGCCAACCTAAACTGTATGTATACAAAGTATCAAAATGTGTACACTTATCAGTCAGTACAGTATTGCATTTCTCATGTGAAAGTTTACGCTACACTACAGGAGAGAGGAGAGAAAAACAACATTGAAACAAGGAATTGTCTCTGAGACCCGATTTACACCAAAAGGCCGGCCCGAGGCCCGCAATTTTTTGCGTTTACACCGAATATTGGGCCGGCATTTTAAGGCCTCCTTTCCCAAACTCTCCGCACGTGTCGCCCTACATGTAAACAAAACATTTTTTTTTTCTTTCGCGCTTGTTTTCTTGTTATACTCTCCGACTCCGTGTCCTCGGTGGTTGCTGTAAAATAAGAAAATCCTTACCAGCATCAGGAAATTCAAAACAGGATAGGTGATAGTTCAGGGATATTGTCGTCTGTTTTGATATCTTTATCAAATAATACAATATGTCGGAGGTTAGTTCAGTTGATGCTTGCACGCCAGATACTCCGGATATACTTTGCGCGTTTTGTTTGTTGTTACGTAACAGCGTCGCATCGCCCGCAAAATTGGAGGCCCGAGGCCTCCTTTCCATTTACACCAAATTTAGGCCGGCCTCGGGCCGGCCCGAGACTACCTCCAGAGGTAGTCCCAAATTTGGGAGGGCCTCGGGCCGGCTTTGCATTTACACCAAGCTTTAGGCCGGCCTAAAAGCTTGGTGTAAATGGGGTCTGAGATTCCAAGAGTTTCTGGCTACTATAAAACTGAGGAGAGATTGAGACAGACGAAGAGGGAGAGAGAGAGAGAGAGAGACAGACAGACAGACAGACAGCACGATAGCAAGAGGGAGAGAAGGGGGAGCCAGTGAGAGAGAAAGAGGATGAAAGAGAGCAAGAGAGAAGGAATGAAAGAGAAGGATAAGAGATACATGTACAGAGATAGAGAGAGAGAGAGAGAGAGAGAGAAGGGTAAAGGCATCTACATGTAAACGTATGCGAATCACAACATAAGTATTGCATTGCCCGAGTGAAACAGAAAGTTGAAATAGAATGCTATTTGTGCAGTGGATCACAGTATCGGATCAGTGTCTCGAAGATTGATTTCTGTTGTTTGTTTTTTCTCCTCTCTGCCTCCGAAGAACCATGAAAATGATACATTGCACGAATCAATATTTCACCTTAGCCATTGTATCTAGGTAGCAGGCTAGTGTAAATGAACAGTATACTAAACAAATCTGGCAATGTTTAAATACCTTAATTTCTAAAGAGATGTGTGATTTATTTTTCCTGTAGTTGAAATTGAAAAATGTACATTTTATGATATTGGCCTTCAGGTAAAAAGCAACATATATTGCATTGTGGAATTGTGATGACAATTCTTCTTTACAGCAAAAAGCAGAACTCATCATCTTGAACTGTAGTAGAGATAGAATTCTGTGTTTTATATTCCCTGCTGCTTAAGTTAATTTACTGTACTACATACATGTACATGTAACAAAGATCCATAGGGCACTATGGGAGAACTCTGTCCTATTTTTCTTGTAATAGATTTTGATTCTTGATGTACATGTACATGTACATGTAGGTCTACGAATTGTTTTTATGTTACTCTTTTCCTTTACAGTTGTTTTATTTTTGTTTGAAATTTTAGAAGTTTACTTCAATCATTTTTTTTTCTTATTAGAGAATTAACTTATATTTATTCAATAAGAGTGACATGCATATATGCATATATTGGATTACAGTTACACAAAATGATCATTACTGACAAAAATGACAAGTGCGTGGGATTGTTTACATGGATCTTTAACCATTGGCGTTGTCAGTGTTATCTCAGATAATTACAAAGAACTGTCAAATATTTGCTATTTAGCAGCATAGGAATTCCAAACTTATTGGATTGTTCACAGATTCAAGGTTGTCTCTTTGTATTGTTGACTCTGATCACCATCCTAAATTTGCTTTCCTAATAAACAGTGGGAGATGATTGTGAGTACAATATGCTACCTGGAATATATAGTTGTTCAGTATGGTTCCTTCAAGGGGTAGGCAGTGCAGTGTAGGATACATGTAGGCCTACAGTTCAAAAGCTGTGTTTAATATGTTCATACTAATCAGTGAGAACTTGAGGCATGCATGTACATGATAGTATCAGTAAAAGCGTTTTACTGATACCATGTACATGTGTAGGCTTGATTCACTTGGTGTGTGAAACTAGACTACTACTTCTACTTCTACTTCTACTTCTACTTCTACTTCTACTTCTACTTCTACTTCTACTTCTACTTCTACTTCTACTTCTACTTCTACTTCTACTTCTACTTCTACTACTACTTCTACTACTACTACTACTACTACTACTACTATTACTACTACTTCTGCTTCTGCTTCTGCTTCTGCATCTGCTTCTACTTCTACTTCTACTTCTACTTCTACTACTACTGCTTCTACTTCTACTTCTACTTCTACTTCTACTTCTACTTCTACTTCTCCTTCTCCTTCTCCTTCTCCTTCTCCTTCTCCTTCTCCTTCTCCTTCTCCTTCTCCTTCTCCTTCTCCTTCTCCTTCTCCTTCTCCTTCTCCTTCTCCTTCTCCTTCTCCTTCTCCTTCTCCTTCTCCTTCTCCTTCTCCTTCTCCTTCTCCTCCTCCTCCTCCTCCTCCTCCTCCTCCTCCTCCTCCTCCTCCTCCTCCTCCTCCTCCTCCTCCTCCTTCTCCTTCTCCTTCTCCTTCTCCTTCTCCTTCTCCTTCTCCTTCTCCTTCTCCTTCTCCTTCTCCTTCTCCTTCTCCTGCTACTACTACTACCACCACCACCCCCCCCCCCTTGCTCGGGACAGCACATATTCTGCGAAAGGTCATGGACTAGAATGAAAAGGAGAATTACGAATAAGATGACTTGTTAACACAAAGAGTAACCCTAGATTTCTGAATGAAATTCGGTTACTTCTTAATTTACCAACTGAACATTAGGTTGTGGACAAATCGATAATAAAAATAATAATGATACCCCAGCCAAATGAAGTTTGGTCGGTCGGTCGGTTGGTCGGTCCGTTGCAAATCTTGCGGATCGAACTACTTTCTCAGTTTTCGATCAAAGCTCATGAAATTTGGTACACACATTGGTCTTGGTGGGAAGATGTGCAAGACATATTTTTTGGATGAGTCGGAATCTGCATTGCCATGGTAACGGCATATTTATGGCAGAAAATCAAGGAAACACCTTGTGGATCGAACTACTTCCTCAGTTTTGGAACAAAAGTCAAGAAATGTGGTACATACATTGGTCTTGGTGGGAAGATGTGCAAGACATATTTTTTTGATGTGTCGGAAACTTGCGTTGCCATGGAAACGGCATATCTGTGGCAGTAAATCAGGGAAAAATCTTGCGGATCGAACTACTTCCTAGTTTTCGACCAAAAGTCGAGAAAGGCTGTTGTCACGGGGCGGGGGTATTAACCCGCTGACTACTGAATTATCGGATTCCCATAGGGTTAGTACAGGGATCACCCGGTTCCCCGTAGGCAAAGGGTTAATCATCATCTTCAGTGATATTTCTAGTTAATAATTAAGAATAATAATAATAATAATTGTGTGTACCCTGGGAAGCCTCATCCAACCCAATGCAATCCAATGCAATGCAATGCAATCCAATCCAATGCAGTCCAATCAGGGTACATGTATTTATAAAGCGCCAATATCTACATGCCTAATCAATGGCACTAGTGAGACTGAAAAACTACCAATTATCTGTTCATGATTCTAACTGGGAAAGATGAGAATATATGACTGGTTGTATTAAAGCAATCTGAAATAGGTACATGTATATGTCTTGAGTTGAGTTCTGAAAGTGGATAGCTGGTCACAGGAGCGAAGAATTTGAGGAAGGCCGTTCCATAATTTTGATGCACAAGCAGTAAATGATCGATCCCCTAGAAGAGAGCGTTTTCGAGGACTCTCAAGCAGATATTTACCTGCAGATCGCAAATCAGTTTGAGGATTATAAGGGGTCAGCAAGTCTGAAATGTACACAGCATCAGTGCTGTTCTTCCAAAAGGCCTTGCAATTATTATTACCCCAGCAATTGCCAGGTCCTCATTTACACTTGGGTCGAGAGGGACAATGTACATTATTGTAGTTAAAACATCTTGTCCAAGGATGTCAGCACCCAACGAGTATCGACCCCAGCAGCACCTCTAGTACAAGAGGCAAGATCCTTCACCCATCTAATACATGTAGGTCCATGCTTCAGCAATATACCACAGTGCTCCCACTAAAAAAAAACAAAAAAACTACAAGTACAACACATATTGAACGTTCTTTGTGCATTGTAAAGCTAAAGGAGTGGCAATGTTTTGGGACTACCTTTTATGAAATGATTTTGAATGACTCAAATGTAGGCATACATAATACATGTAGGTCTTCATTTATCTGTAGTATTATGGACAGCATTGGAATACAACTGTACAAATATGTTAGTTACTTCATCTGTCAGTCTTCCCCAAAGAGGTAGAAATTGAAAAGTAAAGACAATTTCTTTCCAATTTTTCTGTGGAGTTATTTTTTTTAGTGACTTTATATTCAAATTCTGGCTACAGCCCCTTTAAATTATTGTGTCGTGCTTGTTGTAATTGTAATCACAAACTACTGGTTATGTCCATGCATTGCATTGTTAGGGAAGTGTGAACTCTTTGAATCAAACAAATGCGAACATAACTAGTTTGGAAGGTCAGAGCAGAGCAAGACTTTTATCTGAGTAATGCTTCCTTCCTGTTTCCATTTATCAGCTCTATTCAAGGAACAGTCTTTGATGATGTCACAATGCAGTAATTGATGAAGATTGAAGGCTTTGATAGCTTGTTAGTTTGTTGATCGTTTATCTCTTCATGACCTTTTGTGTTAGGTTTGGCCCTTATGGTAAAGATTTATCATCTTACAAGACAGGAAGTTTACATATACCTGTAGGCTTTTTACACTTGCAAAATCTTGCTTAGTCCTGTACTATCGGTGGGGCTAAATCCTTGTTTAGCTTAGCCCAATTTCTGTTCACATTGTATTTTACCAAAGTGGGCTAACTCTACGATAGTACGGGATTATTTTAGCCCCAGAAAAAAGCACGGCTAGTCGTAAAGAGGTGAGGCTAAGCGCTCATGTGAGTACAGAAATCAAAATAGTCCGGGATTAAGAATATAGTACAGAGTTAAAATATCAAGTGTGAAAGGTACATGTACAGTGTACATGTACTTTTGTGTTCATGCACATGTACACATATGTCGGCCTAAATGTTACACCTCGGTGTATACATGTAGGCTCTCCATTTTCAAGTTTCAGGACTACTACTACATCTCACAAGAGCTACAATGTAGAAAGACACCGGCAGTGCAATGGTTCTTAATGGAATATTCACCATAATATACATGTAGAGAGCAATGTTTTGTTTGGATAAATTGGATAAACGTTTGTTCAACTTCTTTTTTCATGGGATCTTTGTGATAACATATCGTTGGTATTTGACAGTGATTGCATTGTAATTACTAAGGGCCTTCCATTGATTTCAGAAAAGGGTTCGAGTCAAGATAACATGCATGGGTACATCAAGTTGAAATAGAATTAAAAAACTTTTTAAAAACTTCTTTTAAATTCTTTTGATAGTAATTCAGAGAAAGTATAATTTTGTTATTTTCAATGAATTCGATAAATAATACAATAAAAAAAATCATTAACTTCCCTGTCATACTCTACATGTATGTAACGTCTGTTGAGAGCCAGAAGGGTGTTAAAGGAGAATGAAACCCTGGGGAAATATCTATTTTAATGTCTCTTTGTGACCTCAACATATGTTGTGTAAAATACATTTTACCATGATATACATAGAGCTAAAAAAGAGACAAGCTGTACCTTGAGAGATAATGGAGAAAATCTGAAATTTTGTGTACAAAACATATGGAGAGTTGTCCACAAAAACCTGCCACATTGAAGCAAATAGCCAATTTGAGGATCGCCATAGAAAGTAAATCAAGACTTTTCAAACTTTCACAACTTTTTCATTTCTTAACCGATTTTGAAGGAACTTTTTTTAAATTGCTTCTCTCTTTACTATCTTTTCATTAAAATGGATATTTCCCCAGGGTTTCATTCTCCTTTAACTCTATGTTAAAGTAATTGAGTTAACGCCCTTCTGGCTCCAAACTGAAGGTATGTACATGATGTAACCGATATTTTTTATGCACTTATCCTGCACTTAATACTCCTATCAAGGAGTTATCATGTAGTCCCTGTCTACATTATACTCAGGAGAATATATCATGGCTCTACTGCCAAGCAAATTTAG
Organism: Heliocidaris erythrogramma; assembly: GCA_025617745.1. Lineage (NCBI taxonomy): Eukaryota > Metazoa > Echinodermata > Echinoidea > Camarodonta > Echinometridae > Heliocidaris > Heliocidaris erythrogramma. Next base: position 1,124,962 of record CM046871.1, on the reverse strand, counting down.
CTTGAAGTAATCAGTCTAATGAACTGTAGGATTAAGAGGGATTGAGAGGGATAAGTGGAAATGAGGATTCTGAGGGATAAACAAACCTTTTGTTTTCAAACAAAAGACTGAAAGAATCTCCTGCCATCATCACTCACCAGTGAGTATCCATTAAACTAATAAGGATTATCTTTTAAGAAAGCATCAAACAAACAAGTCTACCCTGATTAATAAAAGCATGCTTCAAGGTGAACTACAAAGAACATCTAACAGTACTTCCACCCAATTTAAAGGGGGGGGGGGGGGTGTAAACCACCCTCTTCCTGTAGACCAAAAGGGCACCTGAAAAGATGTGATATTGTAGTTACTTTTTCTTCTTTTCTATTTAAAATAATTTTATTTGGTGGTTATTGTTTGTTATCATTTTATGTCAGATATTTTTGGAGTAAAAGTGTGCGCAAAATATTTATTGTTGTTGTTGTGTGCGTTACTTGTCAGGGATTAATTTGGAACTTGTTCCCTCCCCCTTTCTTATTGGAAGACCCTGGACTTGTGCATGCTTCCCCCTCTTCCTTTGGAAAAACAAATTATGAGGGTTGTGTGGTTGAGATCATCCTCAGTAGATCAATGGTTCAAAGCCATTGCAGTTGTGCTTTTGATCCATTGACGGAGATTGAGGGCCTTTTAGAAAGAATATTGCATACTTCTTACTCACTTCAATTACATGTACATGCCATTCTGCTGTTATCTCTAGCCAATGTACATGTACATGGTAATTTGTAGACAAAATTGCTTTCATCTGAAAATTGTAGCCAAAAAGCTGAAACCCTATTCTTTCTGTTCTTAAACTTAATTCAAGTGTATTAAAGTTTTGTCTGTTTCCGTATAGGAAATGCCCTGTATAAAAAGTGAAGTTAAGAGTGACTCTCCTAGAAGGATAAATACGTAGAGACCATCGCTTATTAAGATGGAGTTTCCAGCTACTTATAGAGTCTCCAGGTACTCCCAAGAATCTTGGAACGTGCCGGACTTCAAGCGGCTTTGTTGAAATATAAAGTGACAGAGATAGAAGAGGTTTTCATGATGAGCTTTCATGGGATCCAAGGATCATTAGGGAAATCGGTGAGAAGACTCCTCATTTGTCTTCATTATAGATGGACAGACAGTGAGGTGCATGCGCTAGATGATGCTGCTGCCGCCGCTGAAGACAAAAGCATTTTCTTCAGTCTTCACATGACTTTTATTTAGATTAGAGGCACAAACCATCTCATTCTTTTATAGGGCTTTATTTTGTGTTCAGACTTGCAAGATAATACACATATATTTATGTAGTGCAATATTATTGGGAAAATGATTTGATCATCTGTAGAGGCTTTCCCTTTCAATCAAGCTTGCCTGACAAAGTGCTATTCGAGAAACGTAAATGAAAAATAGAAAATGAAAATTTACAGAAAAAACCCCTATAATTGCTTTCCAGCAAATTCTTATTTCCATTGAATGGCCTGATTTATGTACAGTTTATTATATTTACATGTACAATATCAAATGTGCACTTTGCAGGGAAAGATGCATGCATGTGGAAGCAAAGAACATTTGGTAAGAATATGAAATTGATTAATTCTCTTAGAACTGTAGTCATGCACTTTCAAGAACATTCATGACCTTTTTTTATTTGTCCCATGTGTGTATGGCAATGTGTCTCGTGATTGACTGAATTGGACCACATTCGCACTCCCAAATAATGAGCGCCCTTATCAGGATGGGACAAAAAGAACGCTCCATTAGTGGTACGCTTCATTTGCCGTTCACACTTAACCAATTTTTTGGTCGATTTCAAGACAAAGCAGTTTCTTAGCTAAAAATAGATCTGTGACCTTTCATGAGGAAACTTCATTCGAACACCCAATGTGAGATTGATTTGGAATGTTTCTGGCTTCAGACTCACTGGATGAACGCTTTTACAGTTTAGAATTGTACTTTGTGTCTAGACTAACATGTGGAGTGTGCAGTGTGGTCCAGTGGGAATGCTTCCTGGAGCAGTTTGTACTTACGCAAGAGCAATCTTATCACATTGTTCCTACATAGAGCCCTCTTTCTCTTTTCTTTTTTTTCCCCATCAAATTGCGAGAAAGGGATGCTTGAAGGGTTAGGGGCTAATGCAAATGCTTTGTATACTGAAGCACTCAATGTCATGAACACTGTCTGGGGAGATGAAGTGGATAGAGTATTGGCCAAAGCCAAGGTCAGGTGCAATTATCATCCCTTCCAGGTCCTTCAAAGGCAGCTCTGAGTCCTAGGAACTCCCTCTGTTCACACATAAGGGGGGTCCTCCGTCGAAGTCTTGGCTCATGTGAACGTAATAAACTAAGTTTCGTAAGCTTGTAGTTAGCGTTGAGCTCTCTGTTCATGATAAACTTCCGGGTCATACCCTTCGCACAAATTATGAACACAGGATCTGTATGTGTACTGTACACACAATCGTTAGTATCTACTTCCTGGGTTAACTACGATGATCGCTCATCTTGTAGTGAAGCTCGTTGTTTAGGGCTCATGTGAACCCTCGTTGCGGTTAGGGAGTCGTGGTTTTGTTAACTTTCAGTTTCGCTAACTTAAAGTTCGAAACCACAAGTCCCGTATGAACGTAGCTATTTTCTACTAAGTACTGTCTGGGGTGGTGAATGGCATCTATTTTTGGCCAAATCCAAGGTCAGATACAATTTCATCCCTCCCCCCTTCCCCAAGTCAAAGGCAGCAGTGAATGCTGGGTATGTGGTCTGTTCACACATAGCAATGAAACACTGTTTTAAACATGCTTTGTATGCTCCTCTGGATCATGAAATAGAAGCTAGCAGAAATCAGTTCTGCCCTCACCAAAGGCACTACTATAGACTGTAGTGTTATGACTTGTCTTTGAACCCTAGGATCATGGAGCTCCAGAGGCTAGTGGTTGATCACTTGACAGCTACCTGTATTCATCATTGATTGAAAGCACTTATGATATCACTTCCATGACCAAGGTCGGGTCAAGCCTCTGATTACAGAACACTGAGATCCACTCTGGTTGAAAGTAAAAACTCATGTGAAATGAGAATAGAACTGGGCTTGTACTATATATATATCAATGGAAAGATGTTCAATGATGCTGTATGAAATTATCAAAGATGTTTTAATGATATCTGGTTACAACTGTGTTTTAAAACAAGAATGTTTATTCAATTGATTGCTTAATTTTTTAGTGTAGACCCCAATCAAATTATTTTGAAAATTGTGGTTTTGCCGTGTTCTGATGCATGCAAGACATGAGCATTCTGTGTCTTACTCTTGTCTCTGACTTGCATCTGATATGAGATGGAGGACTTTGTCTGTAGCTAATCCAGATTATGTTATTAAAGCACAGACCATCTCTCCATTTTCTTGCTTTCATCTGGATTCAAGTACAATGTATAAGCCAAATTCAAGGTCAGGTGCAAATTGACTCCCCTAGGCCTTTCACAGTTTAATGGATAGCATACCCAGCATGCAGCACACTCATACGCACTTTATATTTGCTGCCAAAGATGGTTGGGTCTGGATCTGGATCCAAAAGCAAATGTTCTTGGTATCAGCAGCATTTCTCTCCATACTGAATTAGAGCCTAATTAATTGCAACAGAATTTATCTGTGACTGGACTTTTAACTAGTCTAGACTTGTTAATCCGATTTGTTTTTAGCTCATCCGGCCCGAATGGGCCAGATGAGCTTATGCCGTGGCGAGACGTCCGCCGTCCGTCCACAATTTCAAAATGCTTCTTATTCGCAATTTCTTACCCGATTTTAATTCCGTTTGCTTTATATGATAGCACTAGGTGGGGGATTCGAAACTTCTACACAGAATTTTGAAAACTCATTAAATATGCTAATTTATGTGCATTTCTCAAAAATCACAAAAATTGCTTCTCCTTCCTCATTTATTGACCGATTTCGATTTTTTTTTGTTCCATCTGAAAGACTTTCATGAGGTTCATTGAACTTCTCACGGAATTTTGAAATTTTGTCTACAAAATTAATTATGCTAATTTACGCGATATTTATTCAAAAACCACAAAAATTGCTTCTCCTTCCTCATTTATTGACCGATTTCGATTTGTTTGTTCCATCTGAAAGACTTTCATGAGGTTCATTGAACTTCTCACGGAATTTTGAAATTTTGTCTACAAAATTAATTATGCTAATTTATGCATTTTATTCAAAAATTAAAAAAAATTGCTTCTCCTTCCTCATTTATTGACCGATTTCAATTTTTGTTTGTTCCATCTGAAAGACTTTCATGAGGTTCATTGAACTTCTACACGGAATTTTGAAAATTTGTCTTCAAAATTAATTATACTAATTTATGCGATATTTATTCAAAAATCACAAAAATTGCTTCTTCCTCATTTATTGAGCGATTTCGATTTTTTTTTCCATCTGAAAGACTTTCATGAGGTTCATTGAACTTCTACTCGGAATTTTGAAATTTTGTCTACAAAATTAATTATGCTAATTTATGCGATATTTATTCAAAAATCACAAAAATTGCTTCTTCTTCCTCATTTATTTAGCGATTTCGATTTTTTTTTCCATCTGAAAGACTTTCATGAGGTTCATTGAACTTCTACTCGGAATTTTGAAATTTTGTCTAGAAAAAATTTATGATAATTTATGCGAAATTTATTAAAAAGATCACAAAAATGGCTTATGCACTCTTTATTGTATTACACAATAATGAGTTTTGGCATAGCACCCATCGGTGTGTGTGTGGACGTGGTACTACTCCTGAGTTCTACAGGCGGCAATAGAGAAGCAATAGAGAAGTAGTTCACCTTTTCGGCCCTAGTTTTCAAGGTGAAATGCTGTTACTGATGTAAGAAAATTGTTGAAAGAAGTCCATTATGTGTATTTTGTTCAAAGTACAAATTGCTTAAATTTCTTTGCTGGATGCCGGATGAGCGCCACATCATTGATGTGCTAGTTTAGAGTTAACGCCCTTCTGGCTCCGAACAGACAAAATGATGTGTATCACTTGCAGCTTTGAATGTGAAAGTTGGAGGTTATTTTGGGCACAGATCGAGTCAGTAGTACTAGCTGCGGACTTGCTTGGGATACTGCAGTATCATTCAAATTCTCTGTCCTATATGGAGGATGCATATTAAAAGCCACAGCCATTATCACTAACCATCCATTGAGGATGATAATAAGTGAGGAAAATGAGCAAGCATCGTTCTTTTGTGCTACAATTACTGAAGAACTCTTTTGAGCATATCGCTCGTCTTTGCCACAAATTTGTCCTGTTTGATCAAATTATTCGCTTAAAAATTGTAGTGCCTTTGTGTATGTGATGTATTTGTGGCGTGTACATGTTGGCCTGTTTAGTATTGCATACAAAATGGAGCACACATTAAACTCTTATAACATTGTACACTGACTATAGAATCATAATTCCTGAATATTGCTGAAAATATCAGGGTACATTTAACTTAAAAGTGTAAGGACAGTGAGAGAAAATAAAAGGTAAAATATACGGTACAATACATGTAGAAAACCCTTTGTATCACATCACAGATTGGGTTAGAAAAGAGCTGAATGAATGAAAAAATCTGCTTGTAATTGGTTGTGTGTAAACATGGGTGCCAACACATTCCTGTACATCTCCAACACACAACCTGACCAAGTAAAGAAGGTTGAAAATAACCAGCCTACATGTATAGTGTTATTCTATTCCATAGAAGCCAAGTGTGTCCTCAATACATAATGTCTGTGCCCTGTTTATACAGCATCCCAATTCAGACACAGTGCATTGTACATCTACCTCCTCAAAAAAAAAAAAAAAATTAAATGCAGCAGCAAAACTGTGTGAGGAAATGACTAGCAAGAGGCAGTATTTTGGGTGTTAAAGGGATACTCAACCTGTGGACGTTTGTATGCCGCGAGAGGGCACCGTGTTCGTTACCTAATCATGCCGTTGCCCCGCGGGGCGCAAACTACAGACAGACTGAGCTCAAACTCTCGTGCGAGATTCGGTCGGCTTCGTGCAGTCGAAATGTAATCCCACTTAGTCCAACGGACGCGTTCGACGCACAAAGTTTGTGTACGAGTGAATGGGGCTTACGCAATCCTGACTTGCCCCACGGCAGCCTGGTGGCGTATCCCTTTAAAACATTGCTGTGTGCAATTATTTCCCATTTGTATAATTACTGATATGTTTTTTATAAGTTAGAGGAATATGAACCACAATTCTTCTCATTTGACCAACGTACATCTAGTTTGAATGGTACCTTTTAACTTAATGTTAATAACCTTGAAATGTTACCACCAGTAAAACATTTCCTTCCACTATACTTAACGAATTTGACAGTTGAGTACCAGGACAAGGAATTTGGCAAGTTGAGTACCAGGACATAAAATATTTTGTTTCTCTTTGTGTTTAGAAAACTGAGGGATGCAAGGGGCAGATTTTTTTTTTTTTACTCTTTCACTCTCCATTGCAGAACCAGATTGAGTTTCCTAGAGCTAAATCTCAGCTCATGTATATTTTGCTTTTCACTGGTGTGAATGTGATACTTGTGGAGACAAGAGGAATGAGTTTCAGGGTCTATAACCTGCAGGATCCCAACAAGGGATGGAGTGTGCTCTAGACCAAAGCTGGTGGGTAGTTTATGTTACAGAATGGGATGCTTTGAGGCAGAATATAACATGAATGTCAGCAACATACCATTAGAATTGAGGATTCTATCTGAGGTGGGATAGTACATGTAGGTATTATTAGATAGGTCAGATAGAACAAAGCTGTTGGTCGTTGATGTAACAGAAAAGAAAGAAGAAGACGGGACATGCCCAGAAAGGGGTGAAATGCTTGGAGGGTAATAGAACATGAATGTCTACTGTACCCTTATAATTGAAGAGGATTCTATATCTGAGGTGGGATAGTACGTATACTATTTTTGGAACTATTCAATGGTGGGTAGAACAAAGCTGGTGGGTATATATGTAGTTGATGTTACAGAATGAGGTCAGATGCTTTGAGGATAAATAGGAGAACATGAATGTCAATAGTACCCTTAGAATTGAAGAGGATTCTATATCCGAGGTGAGATAGTAGGGATTATTGAATGTCACTGCTTGCATCCGGATGAGGTGTTGTGTTACCTGCCCTTAGTTTTCTTGTGCCTTATAGAAGCTTGTTGTTAACCTTTCGATGTAGTCTGTTTACATTTTCACCACACGTTACATGTACATGTGAGTGTAGATAAGACTTTTTCATATCAGTCTTGTATATTGTACATTGTACCTTGACAGTTATTTTTGAGAAATTGTATTGTTATGTCTAGTATGAATCAATTCAAAACCTATGAATGGGAATGACATTTTTTATTAGTGATACAGCTTAATTTTTCATTTACAAAGTCTGATCTACACTACTCGATACATGTAGGTTAATAGTGTTTGAAAATGGGTTGTTAATAGGTTAATATGTACTGTTGTATGTAGAAATACATTGTAAGCCTACATTATTGGCTTTAATTTTGGCTCTAATTCAAAGTTATATGTAAATTTGATACAATATGTTTTCAGGACGTTTCAGTGCGAATTTGACAAAAGACAGACTTGAGGCATTGGGGCTGGATGTCTCCAACATTTCCACCAAGATTTTATTGTGTTGGAAATATTATTAGCCCTTGACATGGCTTTGGCTCTGTGTGAGGTGTGGTTAGTCATGATGATAGGGTCAAAAGCTAAGACCCTCCTGTATTATATTGACCACTGGCCACCATGCAGAGTACAGGTAGAGAAGAGAGGAATGTCTTTGAATTCTTGGTATTGTCAGAATTGAGATTAATCTCAGGATTAGACTGTAGTGGGGTATTAGTCACCAGATAGTCTGAGGTAGCCTGGTTTCAAGGTTTATTGAGTTTTCTTCCTCTTTTGAAGTAAGATTTTAATCTGGAATATGGAGAGTAGACCATTATTTCATTATTTTCTCCTATTTACTTCCCTCTCTCTTTGTCTCATCCTCTCAAAGCATAGAACGTTTTTGTGTTTGTAGGTAGCCCCATGTTCTAATGTACATGTAGGCCTACATCCAATAGCATTTGAAGTCATGCTATAAATAAACTATTGTAGCTTTATAAGACCAGGAGTGCTTTCACTGAGTACCTGTAGTAGAATAAGCATTGGTCAAAAAATGGCAATTAAGAATAATTGTAATCTACTATTGCAGTACTGTAGGTATCATTTACACAAGATTTTTTTACTATTAGCCAACAAACCTGCCCGAGAAGGGTTAGGGCAGAGAGATGTATTAGAACTTAGAACTGAAACTGTAAGAGAGAACAAACAAAAAAAAGACAGAGGACAGGCACAGAAAGAGAAAGAGAACTTGTTCTCATTACGAGATTGGAAAGGTCCACTGACATGCAAGCGGGTTCATACCTGAGAGGTTGGCGTGCTCTAGTGGACCTCCATGGAAACAATGTCGCCGCGTTCTCACTTTAGAAGTGGCGGGTGCTAAAGCGCACTGTCCCTTGTAATGAGAATGGGGTCAGAGAGGGGTGGGGGTTGGGGGAGGGGGGGGTTAATATACAAGAGCAATACATTTTTGTAGACCTATCTTCCATTACCGCTGCCAGTAATGCTTGTTTCCCATGCTTTGATATCTCACTTTACTCCATACATGTCTCATTGTACATGTATCTGCCAATCCATATCCATGTATTTCATGAACATGGGGTTAAAGGGAAATCCTACCCTAATGGCAAGTTGCTCTGAATGAAAGAAGAAAACTCAGAGAATCAGATTGGTGAAATCGGACAAACTATAAGACAGTTATGAATTTTTGAAAGTTGTAATCACTATACATATGGGAATTTCAAATTGGCCGATTAGGTAACATCACTGTGATGTAGTTGCGGACAACTCCCCCATTCGCTTCAACACACAAAATGTATTACTTAGTAGGATTTTTTTTCTTTCATGAGGACCTATAACAATAAGCGATCTCCAATATATTTTGAGTACTACCCCGAGGGTAAAGGCGCTTCAGAGAAAACTGCAAATTAATGATATTTTTGTGTACGACAAATGGGAGAGTTGTCCACAAGTATGTCACAATCTACTCACCAAATTGCCAATTTGAGATTCGCATAGATGTAGTGATCTCATTTTTCAAACATTCATAACTTACTTATTCCTCGTCAGATTTCTCTCAAACTTTCATGATCCTGTTTTTCTTATTTTGCTGCTTTCACACAAATCAACTTATCACCAAGGTTGGATTGCCCTTTATTGAAGTCATGAGCCATAAATAGGCTGGTAGGTTTGCCCTATTAGGGTCAACCTGAGTGTAAACAACACAACATTGGCTAGTCTACAAGCACAGACACTATTTGACATGTATAGAGCTGTGAAGCACAGAGCATTGTCTAACTTTGTTTTACAGGTCTGATTCTGGCCATAGAGCCTATGGGTTGAGCATTATGAATGAGAGGGGTTTGTGCCTGCAAACTACAACTTTCCCTGTTTCTTATGTTGAGCTAGTATTTGGGAGCTTTACAGGGCATATGGTCTGTTTGAGGCCAGAAGGGACGTTAACTCTGTGTTTATAAAATATAGAGTTAATGCCCTTCTGGCTCTAAACAGATGATAAGATCTCTGCTTTCTACTTATACTTCGTATATAAGCGATTCCATAGCAGAGTCTGCCCTGCTACGAGTGAACAGTGACTTACTTCAACTAATGGATAGTAAACAGGGAGCTGTCCTAGTAATAAAGACCTTAGTGCTGCATTTGACACTATAGATCATACTATATTACTTGAAAGATTGAATAATGAATTTGGTATCCGATAGGCTTTGGGATGGTTTGAGACATATCTCTCTGGTCGATCTTTCCGTGTATCTATAGCTAATGAGCTTTCTGATAAACATCCTTTGAAATACGGTATTCCGCAAGGCTCGGTTCTCGGACATATGTTGTTCACATTATATGTCAAACCCTTGGGAGAAATACTGCCCCCCAATACTTGACATCATTGTTGCAGGGTCGTAGGCGGTCCATACATACAAAATTCGCTCAACTACAGACACTACGGCCCTTCAAGTGCCCAGAACAATTACAAAGTTAGGTGAGGAAAGTTTTGTATATGTAAGTGGCCCCACAGTATGGAACAAACTTTGATGTCAGATGCGCTCCAGTGCATCCATGGAGTTGTTTAAGAAATGTCTTAAAACATACGTATTTAATAATTGATTTGTATTGGACATCCATTTACATGTACATGTACATGTATGTACAGGTGTCTAGGCTTTTATGCTTTGACTATAATCATCTATTTATGTTATATTACAGTATAAGTTGTTAGTAGTAATTGATTTATGTAATTTGTAAAGCGCTTTGATCAGTTTGGATATGCCGCTATAAAAGAAACAATTTATTATTATTATTATTTCCTTATTTTGCATGCCAGTCATGTAATAACTGAAGTAATACTCTAAAACAAATTTCACATATATGCATTTAACTTTAAAGTGGCATTAAACTGGTAGAGCTTGAAACCGTGCAATCTTACAGTGACTGCTAAATTAAGATTATAATTTTATAATTAATTGCATTTTGTTTTGAATTTTGACAAACAGCTTGTTTGGATAATACGCACATTGTGTATTTCAAACTAATATCTTTGACTTTGCAAATGTGGAAAATTGCGTAGAGGTACATTATAAGCTTCTACAAACTAGAATGGGGCATGATGGGAAAATGGGAGGTGCAGACACTTTTCAAATCCTGTTAAAAGATGGCACCATTAGGAGCTTCAGTTTACTGTCACTTTAGATAGTAAATTTTTAAGTGGTGAAGTTCGTGAAAGATTAATGTTACCAAAGAGTTAAATCACAAGAGTTTTTGCGATTCACATAAGTTTTATAATCATCATCATAAAAATCAATAGTCCTTGTCCAAATTTAAGAAGAAGATCCACATGTACGTGTATAACACTAACAAAGTTTTTTTACAAAAGGCTTAACATGCACAAATTTTAGTGAAACAAGGGGGTAGAGACTCACAGAGCAAAATAAGAATTACTGACTTGACATTTTGCGATCTGCTACTTGTTTACTTTCCCTAGGCCTCTGGTAAAACGCTTGTTCATTAGATCAAGCTTGAGTGCATTTCATATTTCCCACTTCTCTTGCTTGACTGCTTCCTTCTACTCTCACCATCTTCCCCATCTGATTTAGTTTGACAACCAACCAAATATTTGACGCCCCAAATCACAAAATTATCTCTGCGCGAACGCTAGCGTTAACGATAATCATGCGACAAGTCAGGCGTGGACCCTGACGAGTTCTACGACCAGCGAAGAGAAACGTCTTTATGGGCAGTATCCATTTGCCTTCTGTTTGTATGTCTCTTTTCTTTGCAACCCCCCCCCCCCCCCCCCTCTTTGGCATATATGCATTCCATATTTTGCTTTTCTGATTTTGGATTTTTTTCTCTGAAAATGCTTTTAACATCTTGGTTGATGATTGCGTCTTGAAATGACCAACCGACTGACTGATTACTTAATGTGTTTTTGGCATTCTCTGACCTGATTATCCCCTGTGAGCATTAACTAGCGCATCCTGATCGATGTGATTATGGGCGCTTCTATCAACTTCCTTCAATCTTCAAGGACCATTGATAAAAAGACTAGAAATATGCGTATAAAGGGAAGGTTGAGTTCTGGGAAAGGTGAAAAGTAACTTGTGAGCTTTTTCATTCCTTTTATATCAGTTTGGAAGAACATCATAGTAGAAATGTCCCCTGAAAAGGATTTCTCTTATAAGACGCCCTTAGATTCAAAATTTGAGGAAAAATAGCTGAAGTGCTTGGGCAGAACATTCATCCCACATCTGTGTGCAGTCCCATACACCCATTTCTGGGTGCGGTGCATGTGCTTTTGAGCAAGTTTGGGTTGATTTCTTATCACTCTGATGATTCCCAAACCTCACAGTATACATCAATTCTTATTTAGACATGATCAACCTTTCCCAATTGCTTCAAGACAGTTTCTTTCACAATGTAATCGCATGACCAGAACTCAACTTTATCTGTAAGAGAGCTTTTGGCCCGAATTCACAAAGGAGGTTTGGTTTAAACCATGGTTTAAACCCTCTCCTGGGTTTTTAAGCGTACTTGCGCACTGAATCCGATCCAATCATATATTTTCTTTGAGCGCGCGCATGGGCAATGTGCGCTTATTTACGCTTACAGAGGTTTAAACCTTACCCAGGGTTTAAACCTCCTTTGTGAATTCGGGCCTATATGAGTCTGGGAAACAGGAGGTTTGGTTTGTATTTCAAACATTGAAAACATGCTCATTTGAGCAAAAGCAGAAATTCAGAGGAAAAAAAGGTGAGTAAAGGTTGAGAAATATTGGACAAATGAGAATATTCAACAAAAGTCTTGAAAGTTGAGATCATTCAAAGTAGGCTGACATGTATGGGAATCTCAAATAGGCAACTCATGTCAGCCCCTAATATTTGCGTTGTCTTGTCATACCAATGATAGCTCCTTGGTCATACACGTTTCTAATGTGTATAAAGGGTAATTTGTTTACCATCATGGGATCAAGATAAAGTTGTGTTCTTGAAGTCTATCAGCAAAAAATATACACCAGAGCGGAGAAAGCTTTATCTCGGAGGGGAAAAGCTCAAACAGAGCGCTGGTAAAAGAAACAAACAATAAGATTTAAATAAAAGTTGGTATTAGAACATCACACTTTTACAGCACTAATCCCAAAAGAGCTTCCTGGAGAGAAAGAGAAGATCTACATGGACCAAAGTCTGGTCCCTTGTAGTCATTTCAGAAAATCATATTTTTTGCTGAGAAATCTGAATAGTGAGTGATATTGCATCATGCACTTAGTATGAACTTTACAAACCAGTATGGTGCAGGGTTGCCATGGTATTTAATTACTTTTGCTTTCAAAGAAAATGCTTACAGGAAGATAGAACGAGGAAGTAGAAACCTCAAGATATTCATTGTGTGTAGACTTAAAGGGGAATTACATCCTCATATCAATTGGGTTTAATAAAAGCAGAAAAATATGAGAAACCAGAGAAACCGGAGAGATTAGGAAAGTTGTCAATCTTTAGATAATTTGAATACTGCACGTTGGCAACTCTGTGATGCACAATTTCATTTCCAAGCACCTTTCCCCTTTGCTCTGTACATAAAAAAAAAATCATAAATATCTGTTTTTTCAAAAGAAATATCTAATTATTGCACATACATGTATGTGTATACAACCCATGTATGAAATACATGTAGACCTATTCCTTCATCAACAACATGGAAAATCAAAATATATGAAATATTCAGTACCAAGCAAATTGGAGAGGTACTTAAAAGTTATGTCACAAAGTTTTCAATATGTTTTTGACTTACAACTTCAAAATTTCATAATTTTCTTATTTTCATTATATTTCCTCAAAATTTCACCGATCTGTTTTTCCTCATTTGTTCTACCGGTACTCTTTTTAAAACCAACTAAATATCAGGGTCGACTTTCCTTTAAACAAAGGTAGTGTCAGATATTTACAGTCCATTAGACAGGTAATGATAATAAAATCTGAGTGGAATGTTCCTCCCCAAAATAGTATTAATGAAGAGAGTTCTTCGGAACAATCTCAAGGACACGGCTTGAGAGAATTCAAATAGAGGCATTCAACCCTACAGTGCAAGTTAATTCAACTACCACAGTATACGGGCCTATGTCATGCTTGTGTGTACACATAATTCATTTCAGTATAGAGTTGGTCTAAAAGGATTCATTTTATATAATCAAGAATACAACCGTTTAATTGTATTGCTGATGTTAATCTTACAATTGTGAATTCTGAACTGACATATGTGACCGATTCAGTATAGAGTTGGCCTAAAAGGATTCATTTTATATAATCAAGAATACAACCGTTTAATTGTACATATTGCTGATGTTAATCTTATACAATTGTGAATTCTGAACTGACATATGTGACCGATTCAGTATAGAGTTGACCTAAAAGGATTCATTTTATATAATCAAGAATACAAGCATTTAATTTTCATTTCTTATGAATACTTCTAATGGCACTTGATCCTAACAATTGCAATTCTTCTACTCTTCCAATTACTTGTGGTGTGCCGCAGGGTAGCCTACTTGGCCCTCTACTTTTCATTACGTACATTAATGATATACAAAAATCTTCTAATTTAGTGTCATTCATACTCTTCGCTGATGACTCAAATATTTTCTTTTCTCATGCTGATGTTAATCAACTCATTACAATTGTGAATTCTGAACTGACATATATGTGACCGATTCAGTATAGAGTTGGCCTCATTGATTCATTTTATATAATCAGAAGAATGCAACCTTTTGATTTTCATTTCTTATGAATACTTCTAATGGCACTTGATCCTAACATGTCGTGTGTTGAGAGCCAGAAAGGCGTTAACTCGTATGTTTTAACACAGAGTTAACGCCCTTCTGGCTCTCAACACACGATGTAGGCCTAATGGCTTACTACATAAATGTAGGCCTATACAATATAGGCACATTTTTTGCCTGAATAACAAATTTCAAGTTTCAAAATTGTCTGAGCAAGCGATGTGAACAAGCAAAATTTTGACACTTTCTAAGGAAAATCTTTATAAATATTTGGGCACCTTCCTGCTCGAATATGAGAATATTAGGGCACCTAGCTCGCTGCCTGAATATGAGGTAGTGGTTACCCAAATATCGCCACTTTCCAAATCCGCAGGAGGGGTTCATTCCCCAGTCCCCCCTCCCCGCCTCATACACCTATGGCCAGTGTAATACCCCTTTTCATGTTATGTACCAGGCAACTACAAATAACGTTACTTCCAGTTCTTAGATCCAGTATCTCCTACTTAATACAAGGAATCAGGGATTCCGGTCAAATTCCTCATGTTTGCAATAGTGTGAAAAAAGCAATAAAGTTGAATGCCTCATCTCTTGTTTCGCATGGTTTGCTTTATGGCTGGTAGTTTCCTGTATAGAACTTTGTAAATCCCTCGTTAGGATCTGTGTCAGTAGTTTAGTAATGGTTTCATTCATCAATATTAATATGACAGGGAAACACAGTAGTAGTGTAACTACAGGTTGCTTACGGGATATCATATCCATTGGACAGGTTCCACATAGTGTAGTGTTACACACCAAGTTTCTAAAAATTTTAAGTTCTTTGAATTCTGAAGCACTGAGGGAGCAAGCTAAAATGAGCAAACCTCTCCATAAAGTGCAATAGGCTCTGTGAATAACATCACAGATGCTTTAACCTCTTCCATGCCACCAGATCTTTTAGCAATTGTCACAAATTAACTTTCAGGAGTTGAATATTAACTTTCTATGAGTGTTTTTCCTGAGCAAACTGAGCAAAGATTTATTGCTTAGGAGTAAAAATTATATTGGAGGGACAGTTTTCTGAATGAGGAAGAATTTTCAAGCCATTCTGAGCCTAAACAAAATGTTCAACACTCACATATTTGGGCGGGATTTGCCGCCCACGGCATGGTAGGGGTTAATATGTTTACTTTACCATTTCATTTGTAAGCTTAAGGATAAGTACATACATGAATATTAATTTCTCAACTACATCATACAGTACATGTCTAAATGTAGGTGTATCTAACATGATTTTCAATCAACTGTACACACACATTTGGATTTGTATTTTAATAGTACTCTCCTCTCTCCACCCCAAGACACAAGAGTGCATTGAAAAGCACATGTTGTCAAGTGTCAACTGGGAATTCAAATTGTGTTTTAAATCCATTGACCTGGTACTGATGGACCCAACAAACACTTCTCTTGCTTGGTGTTGGTTTACAAATCACTCCTACAGGTGATGCTCTTGGGGCCATATTTAGGCCAACTAGATTTTTAAAGCTCCTGTGTCATGCACATGGAAATTGTGTGTGTGATTTTTAGTAGTATCAGCTTAGTTAGCATGAGAATTGTATTAAATTCTTGTGGTGTGTGCACAGTGCACTTCTCTTGCTATACCAATGAGTTACTAGACCTAGTCTTGCCTACATGTACAACATGTATTCTAGGCCTAACATCCTTTGGCAAGACAATAATCCATGTTTTTCACGCTTGATGCAGGCTGGTGTAGTAACTTTAGTACCTGGTACATGTGGGATATATAATTTATTCCTAGAATGCACTCAGTGCTAGGGTTGTCAGAGCTAAAGCCGCGGTAATAATATCCAAAGTCCTTTGGAAGCGCATGGAGACATTATGCACTATACGAGAACAAACTATTATTATATTATGTATGCAGTCCTCATGATGTATCCCCTACCTGCAGGCCTCTAGGCTCTACCTCTCCTCTCACTTATGACCCCCTTTAACCTCTAGAAGAAGAGCCATTGAAGTTTAAACATGCAGGCCTATATTCCGTTCACAACAAGAAATTAAACAAACAGGAAACAAATGAAGGAAAATAGAACAAATAAATGTTCAATTATTAAAGAGTTACATGGAGGCCTACATGTATGTCGTGAGGATGAACCGAAGTGAAAACTACACACAAAAAACGGAGGAAATTTGTGGCCACAGTGAGAGAAACTACATCATCTTTGGACAAATCCTAGTAACCCGTGCAAAGCCATAGACAGGTCACAACAAGTCTTGAGAACTACTTTGTCCAATCTGAACTTTTCTTATTGACCTGGGAGAAATATTGGTAATGTAATATTGTCTGTTGATTGATAGCCAGAAGGGCATTAACTCATATACTTTAACACAGAGTTAATGCCCTTCTTGTTCTTAATGTTCAGATGATATTGGGTCACACAGCGGCATAAAGATTCTGCCTGTTTTGCTGGACTTGCCCTGGTTTCATTTGAAAATGGAGCTACAAATATAAATATATTCTGGAAAAATTTATCACCTTTTAATACTATCGTTGAATACTTTAGCAGCCTATGTGTTATTTTCTTGTTCGTAATGCTGGGTGTAGATTTAATTGTTCTTTTTTGGCCTCTTGATACCGTATGCCCACAAAAGTACAATAATATAGAAAATGCATGCCTGATTGTTTTCATTTTTAGTGTAATTCTGATACAAGGATTACTGTATAACAAAAAACTTACATGACATACAAACAAATTAATGACAACCAATTTTGCAGCAAGAATCTTTGGCACATTGCAATACTTTAATGTTGTTTCATTTGTGATTTGATTATTTCACGGCATGAAGCTTTGCCGAATCTCGACCACTCACGAAAATCGCGAAAGTTTCATGCACGTGAAAATGTGTGGTTTTAGAGTATTTTCTTTTTAAGCCGAATGTAGCTTTTGAATCCTTAACATTGTTTAATCTTAAAAAGAAAGTGAAACTGAGAAAGGCATTCAGATATTGACAGTAGCAGGGGGGGGGGAGGGGCATTTTTTTTTATATTGATAGACTCTTCATTTGAAGAATTATACAGACTTTCAGTAGTTAGGTTAAAGATAAAGTTGAGTTCTGGTCATGAGGTCCTGACATTGAATTGTGAAAGAAACTGTCTCAAAACAATCGGGAAAGGTTGATTATATCGCACATAAGAATTGGTGTATGCTGTAAGGCTTTGGAATCACCAAAATGATAAGAAATTGACTCAATCCTGCTGAGAGTCACATGCACTGCACACGGAAATGCGTATATGGGACTACACACAAATGTCGGCCCGAATATTTCAGCTTTTTCTTGTCGTATTTTGAATGTGAGGGCATTTAAAGAGCAATCATTTTCATGGGACATATACTATGATAATCTTTCAAACTAAACATAAAAAGAATGAGAAAGCTGAACTTCCCATAACTGAACCTTGTCTTTAATAAGACTGGGAAACTCTAAAAATATCAGCAATTATTGAGAGTGTTCACAGGTGCCTTTCAATGAGGGATAGAGGTGTGTTGGGATCTCCCTGGTTAGGGTCATGTCATGAATGCAATTACCATTATGACCTGATATGACCCTGGTTGAATTAACCAATTGATACCCTGCAGCGTAGCATGCTCTATGGTAGCTTGGAAGTGAACAGTGTTAGACACTTTTTTTCTTCATATTTGTTATGGAGTTTGTAGGGGGAGGGGGGCGTGTCTCCTAGATCTAACAGGTGTGTGAAGTTCAGATTGCTGGGAAATCAATTGATTTGTCTTTTTTCGATCTAGGCATGGACTGCGGTTTAGGAGGGATTGGTTTGGATTAGTTTACCAGAATACAAGAGATGATATTGTTTGGTTCAGGCATAGATTGCGTTTATACTTTCTGTGCCAAGGCAGAATGAGCGTTTTGAAAGGCTCATCTAAAACGCAGTTTGACAGGGTTGTTATACCTCTTTTCTCCAGGCGAATTTGGGCTATGCAGCTGGTTTAGCAAACCTTACTGCACATTATACTAGTTTATATAACGTCATATAAACGCATTTACACAACATCATATAAACGCGTTTACACATGATTGTGCGTTTATGCTTCCCCAGATATCGTGTATTTATGCTTCCCCATATATCGTGTATTTGGAGAAACTCCGATTTAAAATGCATGTGTTTGTGAGTTTTACATCAGTGTTTTAAATGGACGATTATAAGAAAATGACTGGATGCAAGCATGTTTTGAACTAAAGGCTCATTCTGGAGGATAATCCTTCATCTCAAACCACAGTAGAATTTTAGAAAGAGTAGGGCCACATTCACACAGAGAGCAGTTAGTGAGACTTAAAATCACATCTTGAGCCATGATCAGAAATTGAGAGTCTCTTGTTTTTGTGGGTGTGAACCAAAATTCTCACTAATTAGTGAAGATTTGGATTGTGATTCAAATCACACTGATTATTTGTCCTATCTCTTTGTCAGAATCAGTGGAAATCAGGTGGAAATAAGATAAGAAAGTCAAGTTTGTAATATTCCATGTGTAAAATACATGTACATGTACATACATGTACTAATTAAAGGGAATTCAAATCTTACTGTTTTGTACCTCTAGCAAAAAGCGCTATATAAATCAAATTATTATTATATTATATATTATTATTATATTATATTATTATATGTGAATGAGGCTATATCTGCATCGACAGAGGATTAAGTGCATGGTGATGGTAACCTTTTCTAATAATTCATGTCTCCTCAGAGTAAGATTAGCTTGCTAATGTTGTGTATCAGAAATGGCTTACATGTATCGAGGAAAAAACTATCTGCTGTTAACCTTGTGATGCTGGTAATGTAGCAATTAATTGATTTTGATTGTATAATGTATGTTTGTGTTCGGGGTGTAATTATCTTTTGAAGGTAATTGAAGCGGCTGATGCGAAAAGCTAATTGGAAGGAGCGAGAGAGAGAGAGAGAGAGAGAGAGGGGGGGGGGAGAAAGGGGGGGGGGGGGTTGTGATCAGTAGTTGGGAAATGATGGAGTGGAATGGACAAAATAAGGGATTAAAAAGTCAAGCTTTGGACTGGAAAAAAGATGGATTAGAGTATCTGTAAAAGTTTCTAAGGAATGCTAATGGGAACTAATCATTTATAGAATTGTAGGTCAAGACTTTATTTGAGAATAAAAAAGGAGGAGGGAGGAGAATGAGGAGGGAGGAGAATGAGGTGAAAGATGGATCAAGGAACCCCATATGAAAATAAGGAATAGAAATAACAAATCCATATATATGAATCAATCCTGTGATATGAATCACAGGTGGAAATATATTTGTCCAATAATGTAGGCCTAACATGTGTTACAACGTAACTGATTACAGATCATATATATTGTAATTCATATATATTGTAATGCATATATTGTAATTCATATATATTGTAATTCATATATATTGTAATTCATATATATTGTAATTCATAGGCCCTATCCATGCACATAGATCATCCTACTGTAAGTCTTTTAACCTCTCCTGAAAAAGAGAAGGGTGGAGTAGCCTTTACCCTAAACACACAGTTGTCTTCTTGGGCCCTCTTGCATAAAAATGTGCAATTAAACGCAACTCAAAAAATTAAATGCAAGTCCCTGATTGATTGAAAATCAAGTTGCGTTTAATTTTTTGAGTTGCGATTAAATGCAACATTTTATGCAATAGGGCCCAGATGGAGTAAATCCATTCATCCTTGAAATCAGACTATGTATGTAAACAGATTGAGCCCAGTATGATAAGAGGTCAGACTAATCAGGTCTATATTTGGATAATGCAAAGTTCATTGTGGTCACTTGATCTTATTATCTGCATGTTGGCTGTGAACTTGACTGATAAGATATCCTCAGGAAATGCTATATTGAAGATACATTTGCCTTTTTAAAGTATTTTCTTATCTCTCCTCATTCTGTTCAAACTATATCCTCAGAATTTTGAAAAATGTCCACCTCGATTAATTTCAAATTTTTGACGGCTCTATTTCTCCTTTGTTTGGGGTTATTATATTGATACATGTAGGAAATATTGAACTTAGATCTGCTTTTTAATATCACTATTGTCATTTTGATTTAAAATTTCCTCAAAATTTTGAAAATGTCCACCATTACTATTTCATAATCTTTGAAAGTTACATTACTTCTTTGTTTATGGGGTTATTAAATTTTTTAGGATTTCCATAATGCATAGAATGCATATTCAATTCTTCATTATTATTTCACACTTATTAGACAACAAAGGATTTCAGTGCACTTTACAGTTTTAGCTTGAATATATACATTTGATTTTAATTGTCTGTTGATAAACTCATTGTTTGAAATGATGTGGGTTGATACCCTCATGTCTCTCAACAGATGACATGTTAAGGTCGGTTAAGGAGGTGTCGTGGTTCATTCACTTGACTCTCAATCCAAGGGTTGAGGGTTTGAATCTCAGCCCGGCACTAGCGTCTTTTGGCAAGACATTAATCCACATTTGCCACTCTCCACCCAGGTGTTAAATGGGTACCTGGCAGGATTTATTCCTTGAAATGCACTGTGCGCTGATTATGGCTGCCGGAGCTAAAGCCAGGGTAATAATATCCAAAACCCTTTGGAAGCGCATAGAGACGTTATATTATAATGTGATATGCGCTATACAAGAACAGTGGTATTATATTAGTATAAAACAAAGAGTTCTTTTTCTGCCATCATATATTCATTTTCTCTTGTTCTTTTTCTTTTATTTGTTCAATCAGTCTTCCAAAGGAGTCACACCCATGAATTTCCTGATGCAAAAATGCAACTCAAAAACATCGAAGGTAAGATGTCATCATCGCCATCGCCATGGTAACCAGGTGATGCCAGCTTCTGATCAACATCCTCCACCAGTCATCTCGTCAATCCATCCATCCATCCGTTTCGACCCTTTTGTCCATCCGCGAAACCACCGACGTTGACGTTGAGAAGGAAGCGAGATGCAGCAAGCCGTGATGATGACGAGTGTGAGTGGCGAGTATTCCTGGCTACGTACGCTGGGGGATTTCAGAGATTGTGATCAATTCTTAGACATGTTCCTCCACTCAGGATCTCAGGAGTGCGAGATGAGAGATGTGGCACAGGTCTTGAGAGGCGATGGGATAGTGGCCTCTCGGAGCTTGTGGACATCATGTGACCATTGAACAATGAAAGCAATGGAAGAAAAGCCTTATGGAAATGAATTGTGGGGTGTGTGAACTAATACTTATCATTTTTTGTAACTATATAAAATGTATTTAATCTAGAAAGACAAAGACTACGAAATAGGATGATTAGGAGACAGAGAGCTACATTTGCATCTCATCATTACAAAAGAAGCATGTTAAAACCTTATGGCCCTATCAAATACTGTGTATTATAACAGTATCTCACTAAAAGGGCACAGAAAAATCATGCATGGAAATTCAGAAATTAATAAAGCAGATTTATTCCTGAATTTGAGGAACATTTAAATAAAGGATGGATCCCTATCATGTGCAAGTGAGTTGCAGTTTTCTAAACATAAGAAACTTGGCATTTCAACGCTTGAAGCAACTACACAATCATTTTCAAATGCACAACGATTGCCAAACTTTGTATTGCACCTCGTTTTAGAAAGCACACCGCATGGATCAAATGATGCACTTGCTGTCATTAAAGCAGTTTAAATTCCAAGGGAAACATTTCCTGTGACATCTTTCACGTTTATGATCGATATCAGAAAACACTTCTTTTGGAATATGAATGCATCATGTTCTCATCCACCCTTTCAAAGAAATGCTGCTTTCCGCGTGCTTCCTCAAAGGAAGATTGATCGAAGCAACTCAACAATCGCAATCAGCAGGATACATGTATGTATGCCTGGGAATCCGTCGAAACCATCGAGATATTGTCAACATCACTTTCAAGATGTCTTCTATATTTATGTTTTATTCGTTTTTGCTTAACATTTTTTTTGTTATAAAACATGCTGAAGTATGTGTCTTGTAATTGTTCTGCTTGCAACCTTTTTAAATGTATTTTTTATTTTGTTTTTATGTCACTGTATGTGTGTGTCAACATATTTGTTTTTTAGACATTTTACAACTTTTTTGAAAGAAATTTATGTTTGATGTAATCTGTTTAAAATGCAGCACTGCCTATATGAAGGCATGTCTAGTCAATGCAGAACCTATGGGGATAAATCTGGCATTCTTTCTTTAGAAATCAATGATCATTGAATCTTAAGATTGTAATTATAAGGAAATATGGCTTCCCTGGTATTCTCAGCATTCTCTGGCATTTTTGTGAATTTCAATTTTACAATCCATTAAGTATCTCCTCTCTATTACAGCTCCACCTATCCCAACTTTTCTACTACCCTTTCTCTTACCTCTATGCATTAATGATGGAAATTTGTGTGTTCAATCTACCAGGACTTTGATAGACAGATATTAATTTTTAGAAGGCACCGTGGGAGAGTCAAAGTCGTGAAGCCCATTAAAAATGCAACCTCCAATAACTCTCTGAAATGAAGCGGTAAAGATGGCCCATGAATAACATCTTTGTTTCGTTTATCAATACCTTGTCATCCAAGTAATGTCCTAGGTACTTGAAGACAAAAAGCTTCATTATTTCTTTTGTGAAAGTTTCAGTATGTCTTTGTTCAAATCTATTCTTTAATTATTGTTCCATTGTCTAGGAAAAGGTGCTGTCCTTGCAAAAGATATCATTAGAGCCCTAATTCAGGGCTGAATAGAACTTCTGACGTCAAGATATTGCTGAGTTGCGATCCCTCTCGTTCATTCAAGCTATAGCATCATTCCTTTTACCTTGTAACAAAAGCTTTAATTCAGATGGCAAAATGTTATATGTAGATTTTTATTGCGGGAGAAATGATATTGTACCCTGATAATGATTAATTAATTCTAGTAGTTGGTAACTTGGTTGAAAGGGGCAATTTTCAATTATTCATGTATGTTCTCTAAACCTTCACGTAGGAAAATGGATTTGCAGTTCATTATGAATTTATACTTTGCATTATTAACCAGCTCTTGAAAGTTGTATTTAAACACACAAACTTTGTGTTGAGAGCCAGAAGGGTGTTAACTCTGTGTAAAAGTATGAGAGTTAATGGCTTTTTGACTCTCAGGAGAGGAGATGCTGTTAATGCCAGATAGCAATATGTCACAATATTGCCAGTGAAAGAAAGACGATGTATGCGTTAGATATGAGATAGATTGTTCATGTAGGTTACAGCTGTCTTTCTATCCCTGTATTGAAAGGAAAGGATTTTAACCGTAACCTCCAGTGACATGATCACAACAGGGAAATGTAACTAAGTTACTTTTCCCTAATCAGAATATAGGATTATGGTATTGATGGTGAGCTAGACTAGATCAACATTGTATCTTATTCTTACTCATCACTTTATCACAACTCTCGTTTCCTGTAGGGTTTCAAAGCCACCCCCCCCCCCCCCCAAAAAAAGAGGATAAACTACTAATAATTATAATAGTAATAATAATTTTGTAAAAATAACAAAAAATAGAATAAATGAATTAATAATTTGTGGTCATTTCCTTAGATGTTACTCTTACATTTTTTATAGATTATGCTGAAATTGATACAAATGCAATATTAGAATTGCATGCCCTTAAGCCAGCAAAGAAAGTTATCATTATTTCTCATAATCATACTAATTATAGTCCTGTGTTAGGATTACATGTACATGTAGCAGGGTTATAGAATGTTAATTATTTCCTTAATCCGTACCCAACCTACTTATTGGCCTGTATGCAAACCTACCTTTAACTGGTCACTTATCTTCTTTCTTAACATGCAGGTGTTTTTCTCTGCCCACTTGTTTTGGGTTATTTTTTTCACATCGATCAAATGCATAATGCGAAAACGGGTGCTGTGTCGATTTGAAATAGGAAATCAAATGTATGTCAGATGGCTGGAGGGCGTTGGTTACGAAATCTCATAATCCAGGCAGGAAGAAATATAGAATTTGTGAAAATGCCATGAATTATGTATGTGATACCTTTCTATTTTAGCTCCCATATCCAGGTCAATGAAGAATCTGTCAGTCCTTTGTTCCATATACGTCATGGAAAGTGTACAATTTGAAGAGCTGAGATTTGAGATAAGGTCTTTTGATATACTGTACAGTGTATCTTTGCGATGTGTGTTCAATGTACGTAGGTGAAATATCAAGGCCTCCTTCAGAAAATGCGTCAAAAACAAGTCCATCGACGTTAAATGTACCTTAATGTGGAACACGCCATCATGAAGCCTACCTGTAGCCTAAGGGAAAACTGTGATGCAAGGCGTTGCAAATGTAATTAACTTTATGGAAATTTCTTCCTGTATAATTTACATGGCATTTAGCAACGGATGCCATTGGTAAAGGAGAGTGTAGGTTTATTGTAGGTGGCTGAGGATTTTACAAATTGAACTTGGAGATCAGCTGTGAGCTATTCAGAGAAGTTTATTTGTGGTATGTGATCTAGGTTGTATAATTCCACAAGGCATGCATGTATTATGAGTACGGTAGATTACATCAGAGCTTATGGCCTCATATCTGCCCAGAACCTGCGAGCATTTGCAAATTGGCAACACACATGTATCCAAGTAATATGGGATGGGGATCTATATTTTATGTTTCCATGTCAAGTTAGTTATATACTATTATAATAAATTTATCCGTGGTATCAGAAATGTCTGATAATTCCTGACGGCATGCATTCATTATAAGTCGTTTACGTCATTTCTTGCGGCCTTGTTTTTCATCTGTACCCGAAAACATTTCCAAATTCATAACATGCTTGTATCGTGGAGATCTACATTCTATATTTCCATATCTTAAAAGTTAGTTATACTATTGAAGTAAGTTTATCCATGGTATTAGAAGCGTCTTAATATGGCATGCATACATTATAAGCCATTTACGTCAGGACTTGCGGCCTTGTTTTTCACCTGAACCTTCGACAGCCTGGAGGATGATTATCATCACCAGATTTACATCCTAACCGCCTCACGGGAAATCACTGGATTTCTTTTTTGAAATGTCAGGATAGAGCAGGTTGTTTATGACACCTGAGATGGAAAGCAAATAGCGTAAATATGTGCGTGATATATGTAGGCTTAAATGCTGAATGTAGGACTTCATGGTATACATGAAATGAACATTTCAGGGATTAACTGTTTCAAAGCAGTACCGACTGAAAGGAATATCCTACATGTAACTGCATGATATAGGCTGAATGTACATGTACCAAGTTAAACATGGAATAAAGTGTACAAACTTTGAATGTTTCGATACTTGTCGGTCATGAAATTAAATTTAAGAATGACATTTAGAAATGATCAAAGCATGAATTGCATGAAGTGATTCGCGTAATTCACTGGCAGTAGAAACGGACCGATTTGAACTGAAATTAAATAATACAAACTTTCTATTGCAGAATAAAAAGTACAAATGACATACATGTCAAAATTTTTTAAAAACCTCATGGTAATAAAGCTGATATGTTTTTAGTGCATACACATTGTAAATTTTCTTTCAGCAATTTAAAAATTCAAGCAATTGCTTTCTTTAATATTGAACATACATGTACATTATAGATCCCTTGCGACACATTGCTAAATTCCATTGAAATATTTCAGTCAAAACTTGGAAATCACTTGATATCACCATTGACTATAATGTTTCTTTCTGGCAGTTGTTGATGTAATACACACATGTATACCTGTACTTTTATAGTCAGTATAGTATTTGATGTTGCCCCATTTGTTCCAGAACATACTTCCAATAGACCGCTTCTGTAATGTATACAAATTTATACACATATATTCTCTGAGCACCTAGTGATGAGCTATTCCATGAACATGCTTTTTATAAATGAGCCTCAATGCTTGGAATCCAGTTTGCATACACTATTTGTTGCTATGCCCAGCAAGCTTTCAGGTTGTCAAGAGCATCCTTTGTTTGAAAGGTATGCATACAATTTGCATACATTACCGAAGCGGTCTATTACCGTACTATAGGCTATATAAAGGATTGTTTGCTGCCTATCCTCCATAGGAGATGACATTCATATCAAAAACTCCTTGAGCATACCATGGTCAGTCTCCTGCATGCACACTAAAATAATGCGCAGTAAGCAATACAAATTGTGCTCATAAACTATCAGAATCCGCTTGATAAGGGAATTATTTTAAGAGCACCCTTTCAGAAAACCCTCCATCATGCTGGATCTGTGAATTGAAGGTGAAAACTTTGCCCTGCATGGTGTCCGAAATCGAAAGACCTTTGACTGATGACAGGGTTACATAATGTGAGGTCCGAATTATTGCATTCATAATGTGGGTATTATGCACATAATAGCAGCAGCCCTAAAATAATGTGCATTGTTCTGATGAGGATAAATTCATAAAGTCATATAATGCTCTTTCTCTGCCCCTATTATGCACTCTTGGGAGTTTATGAAAGGGGAATCATTCTATCCAAGGTTCATCCCTTCGTCCACCCGCCCATCGGAAGAGAGAGAAAGTGATTTGCAGCTGGCCGAACGATGAAAGATTTAATTAAACTAATCAAGAGGTTATCTCTCAAGCCTCCCTGTCCGTTCAAATGTGTCACTTGCTCAAGGAAGCGTCATTAATTTTCACAAAACGGGACGAGATATCGCGGGCAGGAGTGTCGCATAGCGCCTCCGCTTGCCTGCCTGCCTCGGAGGCCACGGTCTTGGTCAAGTGATTTGGTAGTCTTGGTTTCAGAATTCTGAGACATTGATTGCCTTATTTGTAGCAGAGCTCATCCAGCAGAAGCAGCACATGAATTGATTTGTTGTTGAAGAGAATCAAGTTGCTTTCAGCCATTTAATATACAAATGAAATAAATCATGCTAGCTATCGCTTACATACATTTGATCTGCATATATAATTGCTGGTATTGACAGCAAGTTCAATTGATTGTATGCTCATTAAATAAGAGAGAGTATCTCATGAACTACAGGCATATTAAACATTGTTGAGAGCTAGAAGGGCTTTAACTCTGTGTTAAAGGATATGAGTTAACATCCTTCTGGCTTTCAACAGATGATGTTTTATATTAGCAGGAGTTCAATGTTTCGGTAATCTCAAATCACATTTCAAGTTTCTGATCAGAATTGCTGCATTTGTTCAGTCACTGAGTCCGTTTCCTTGATGGTAAAAGATTGTGGGCATTTCATTGAGGTCAACTAATGGGTTTGTTTTGTGTTGATCATGGCCTATGATAAGGACAGCATTCCCTCCCTAGCCTAGCCTAGCCTACATGCTAGCTGACTGTGTTAAAGATAAAGTTGAGTTCTGGTCGTGCAGTTAAATTGTAAAAGAAACTGTCTCAAAGCAATTGGGAAAGGTTGATCATGTCTACATAAGAATTGGTGTATACTATGAGGTTTTGGAATCCTCAAAATGATAAGAAATTGACCCAATCTCACTGAAAAGCACATGCACTGCGGTGACTGCACACAGATATGTGGCATGAATATTAAGCCCAAACATTAATAAGATGTTTCTCATCATATTTTGAAGATGAGGGCATATGAAGATCAATCCTTTTCAGGAGACATTCCATGTCTTCTATGATGTTCTTTGAAAGTGTCCTAAATGGAATGATAAAGTTCATGACTTATTTTTCACCTTTCCCAAAACTCTACCATCTCTAAGATCAGGTAGCTTTGTTCAATGCTGTGTTGCCATAGATGGCAGTTAACCTACATGCATCATACATGATGTAAGACATAAAACGGGTATACGCCCTAGCTTGGCTTGATAGCAAATACTGTAGCAAACTTGCTGTGTATGAATGTAAACCTCACTTTATTGATCATGCAGCGGTACAATACAGGAAGAATACATGAAAGTAGGTCAAATATTCAACTTCCTGGCAATATATAGGTTTACAATTACAAGTATACAACATAATAATCTAGTGGACAATGTATGTTGCGCATTAAGAAAAATAAAAACATACTGATGTGCCTCCCATTCTGAATAAATAGTATGGGAATGTTACTCCCAAGATACAGGAATATAAAGAAACAAAGCAAAAAAAGGAAATTCTACTTTACTTAATAATTGATATTGATTGTTTTGTTTATATTGAAACTGTGTTCTGCCCCTCTGCATAATGGGAATTTTTAGACAAAGAACAGTACTACACAACACTGCACACAGAGGCAATGAGATTGTTTTATACGGTTGAGCAAATTTAGGTTTCCAAATGAATTCAATTTGTATCACGTTTGAGGGGATATAACAACGAACCGATCAGCCAGAGATGATATTCAAGGGGGCTGATTGCATGAACGCATGCATAAAATCAACATGATTGCTTCGTACCAAGCCCCGTGTATCAACATATACGAGTCGTTTCTGAGATGGATTTGGAGAGGGGAGGATGTTGATACTGGCGTAAGGCATCTTTGGATTATTGCTGCGATCCCTGGCGTACAAATTACACACACTCCAGCGGGGACTCGTTTGATCGGCTCTGCAGACCGGGGTTAGAGGGGCTGTCCTGAGATGGAAGATGGAAAGAAAATATGTGATGAGTAGCTAGCTAGCTAGCGGGATAGGAATTCCATACTCGCCTGAGCTCTCAAATGGTAGCACTTGAGTACAGCCTTGTGCCATGGTGACATTAAAGGGAAGCTTGAGTTCTGGGAAAGTTAAAAAAGAATTTGTGAGCTTTCTCATTCTTTTTATGTTAGTTTGGAAGATTTTCATAGTAGATATGTCCCCTGAAAAGGATTGCTCTTCAAATGCTCTCACATTCAAAATATGACAAGAAACAGCTAAAATGTTTGGGCCGAACATTTGTGTGTGGTCCCATATACACATTTCTGTGTGCAGTGCATGTGACTCTCAGCAGGATTGAGTCGATTTCTTATCAGTTTGGTGATTCCAAAACCTTCCAGCATACACCGTTTCTTATGTGCTATATTATCAACCTTTCCCAGTTGCTTTGAGACAGTTTCTTTCACAATTCAATCTCTTGACCAGAATTCAACTTTATCTTTAAAGGGTAAATTCTGCATTAGGATGACACACTTCATTTCAACTGTGTGTTTATAGATAAATGAATAAATTTACTTCTACGTAAAGAATTGCTGAACAAATACTAGTTGCCTGGTTTTACATATATACAGTGATTAATGTTTGTAACGTCTCATTCTTATAATAGGCTTATTATACAATCCTAACACATTAGCATCAAATAAATATTGATTATTAATCACATCAAGTTGACATGAGTAGGCTTCCATATAGACTTCGGCTTACTAATGATGTGAACAGGAGCATAACGAGCTATAATTGAATAGCAATGACATAGGCTATACTCTTGCAAAGAAGTAATCGGTTCCATGTCCTATTCAAAGTCATTAATTTTCATTTTGTTTGCGGGTTATCGTGCTGTCAATACCATTATTACCCCCTCCCGCTCTCTCTCTCTCTCTCCAATGGAGCTCTAAACTGAAGGGGCATTCGCCCTCTGACCTCCATGTTTTCACTCTTCCCCCACCCCTCAGTAAATTTAAGGTATCAAGAAGCTGTGAAAAAAATCCCTAATCAAAGTTTACCTGGAAGTGCAAACCATCAGGGCATGGTTTCATCAAACGGTCATAAGTACAAGTTCGCCGACATCCCATTGAAACGCGTGTATTAAAATTAACATGCGTTTCAATGGGATGTCGGCGAACTTGTACTTATGACGGTTTGATGAAACGCTGCCCTGATGTACATGTACCAAAGCAAGGCTGACATGCACTATCCCAATACTCAGTAGGTTTGTCAGTGACATACCTACATTGTATCTTGTTTGTTTTGGAACAGGCAAGGTGCTTTGTTCATTCAGTAAAGTGAGGTTGATATGTACCTTTAACACACCAACCCAGTCCTCAGTAGGTTGGGCAGTGACTGAATACATTGTATCATATTTGTTTTGGAACAGACAAGGTGTTATGTGCATTGTTAGTCCCATTCAATGCAATCTGTGTTGGCATACCCATAGGACCTTGACCTGAAGCGCCAAGCTGCTGCCAACTCTTTCATTTCTTTCTTGTCCTTCAAATAATTGTTTGTCGCTTTAGGTGTCATCCTTTTGCCATGGAAATCAGCACATGCTGTGTTTCCCTTGTCTGTGAGTTTGTAGAGAAATTGATTTTGAAATGTTTGAATCTGTTTTCTCTAATGGACTTGTAAACAAACGTGAAAACAAGGTTATCCTCCTTTCACAGTGCTTGCTGATTTCATTACTATTGTCCTTGAATTAAATTTATTAAACTCATCATATGAAGACCTTAGTCGTAATGATAGTAATAAATTGTGAAGAGACAATTGGATAAGCTCATTTATTCATTATGTTACATTGATAATTTACCGTATTCACAATGTACCATATTATTGATAGTTAATCATATGTTTATGAGCTTATTTTGACATGTCAATTATATGATTTTGCCAAGTTATTGTCCAATAAACAAACAGAATCCTCAAGAGATAAGCCACAAGCAGATGTAAAACGCAGAAAGAGATATGTTTTGAAATCAGTGTTTCTCCGTTTCAAATCCCTCATTCTGCCTTCACAAAGGAAGTATGAACGCACCCTTAGAGGGTTCAAGATGACATGCAAATATACATTGTCTCAAGACACTTTCTGTCAAAAAGTCCCAACATTAATACATATACCACTGAATAGTACAAAATTAAAACCACAGGTCTACTTTGGTTCACAAGCCACTTACTGTCCCATGTTGGCTCTTACCCATTAACCTAGTAATGTGTAAAGAATATTCATGTCTGTACAGACTTCATGTGTCTCTGGTGTAGGTTGTGATGCGCACCTTACAGCCCACAGCGCGCATAATGTTAACCCATCTGAATACCCCTCTGTGAGGCCGCCCATGTCTTGACAAGGGACAGTTCACACTTGGCTGTATCTTCGATGACTTGAAGAGAGTTTTGAGAACAGTCCTCTTGAGTGAGACAAGTACTTTCTAACAAGCGAATTGATGTTTCATAGATTATAGTAAACATGTTTTCATGAGGGAAGTGAACTTAACCAATTTTTTTTTTTTCATTTTCATTTTTCACTTTCATTTTGTTTTGAGAGCCACTTGTAATCCTGTGTCTGTCTTTGCTAATCTTCTGTCATCTCTTCTATCTCTTTCTATCTCTCTCTCTCCCCTCCCTCTCTCTTTCTTTCCAGTTTTCCATCTCTCCCTCCCCTCCTAACCTTCTTTTTCCTATCTGTCTCTCCATATTTCTCTCCCTCTATTTTTTTTCTTGCTATATTGCCTATTACCTCCTTGGTCTCTCTCTCTCTCTCTCTCTCTCTTTATCCCCCTTCTCTCTCTCTCTCTCTCTCTCTCACTCTCTCATTTTGTCTCTTGTTTGCCGTCCCTTTATTTGTGTATTCCTATCTCTCTCATCATGTGACTTGTTTTTGGAAACCACAACTCATGCTGAATAAAGCAGAATCATGATTCTTTGTGCTTTACCACAGACATTTCCTGCTATTGTGGTTATTCACGGCTGGTTTCCCATAAATCATATCTCATTGCCTTGTAAAGTAAGAATTATTCTGAATATATTGTCTGTTTAGAGCCAGAAGGACATTAATTCTGTAGAAACTGATATGAGTTAATGCTCTTCTGGCTCCAACAGTCAATATCTCATATAACTTACAATTATTCTGAATATATTATTTTGATATGGTGTGGGTGGTACTAT
The DNA here is from genome assembly GCA_025617745.1 of Heliocidaris erythrogramma. Taxonomy (NCBI): domain Eukaryota; kingdom Metazoa; phylum Echinodermata; class Echinoidea; order Camarodonta; family Echinometridae; genus Heliocidaris; species Heliocidaris erythrogramma. The sequence continues at coordinate 1,092,761 of CM046871.1, read as the reverse complement.
CTAGTGTAGGGTTTCAACTTAGCATGAAATTTACTCTTGAGAGACAGAAAGACTTTAGCGCTGCATTCAAATATGTGCGTTAGTGCCCTTCTGGAACTGAGCAGACTAAATGATAGTTTCTTGGTCAAATGACTGCCATTCAAAAGAAAGATCTTTTAATGTTAATATCACTCAGTGACATCTCCAATCTAGTATAAGAATTTTCTTCTTAATGTACCGTTCCTAGCATGGTGCAACAAATAAACCCACTCAATATATTACGGTTAAATGGAGATATTCATTTACTATTTAGTTTTAGTGGAATTGTTTGAGAGTAATTCATCAGCCATGGAATTGACATATGGTTGGTGTTCTTAGAGGCAGAAGGGAGTTACATCATATACTTATAGTTATCTCCTTCTGCTCTCAACAGACAAAATGCATATTGCTTATAAAAGCATTAGAAAACGATGTGTCATTCTATAGTTCTATCCATCAAGATTATTTGTAATAGTTTTTCATGCATTGATTGAGTACTTTCACTTTCCATATAAATGATTCTCTCAGGCCTTGGCCATTGTGTAGTTTAGTATGCATGTAGAAACTCATCATGTATGAGGGAAATTATCTCCAAATGAAAAAAAAATGTTGATAACTTCTGCTGTCAACCAGAAGGAACTCTTGCAACGCTACTTTTATGCAGAGTTTTACGCTTTTCTGGCTCCAAGAAGGTGATATGCATGCAGTTAAGTTATGTTTTCACTTCTTGATAGATACATTAACATTATTCACAGACATGATATATGATGAATGGCACAAATTGAACATACTTCAAAAAGTGATTACTTCAAATTAAAAAACCTGAATCTTACTTTTATTTTCTATAATATCAATGCCCTGGTATACATGTACCTAAAAGGTATTGAATTGTGCATAAATGTATTCTGAATTGTTTGAGAGGGAGAGAAAGGGGAAGTTTCAAACAAAATCATAAAATTATTTGCATTGTAGAGGTGTTGTGGTCTAGTGGATACGTCACCGGACTGTAGATCACAAGGTACGGGGTTCAAATCCCACCATGGCACTAACGTCCTTTGGCAAGACAATAATCTACATTGCCACTCTCCACCCAGGTGTAAATGGGTACCTGATATGCTTGAGCGCTAGTTACTTTGGCGGCTCGGCTATAACCAGGGTAATAATGTCTAAGCGCCATGAGCGTCACTGCGTGACGGATATGAGCGCTATATAAGTGGCCATTATTATTATTATTGAAAGAGATTGCCTTTAATGTGTTCCTTCAAACAATTATATTCATTTCCAAATGAAATTAACTTTAAAAGAGACTAGAATTTCATCCTTTGTTTATTTTGTGGTTATCCAACTGTCCGTATCATTTGGGTACTGATTGGGACTTTGGGACTCACCTTTGATTGTTGAATAGAAGGTATTTACAACCATTGTTATTGTACACCTGGAATATTCCAGGCATGTAATTAAAAACAAACAACATTAGGAAATGAATGTCTGATGCAGAGTTGTTAATTGTCCAATAATGGAACCAGTGGATGTATTTTAGGACACAAATTGATCTATCACATGGCTTATAAATTGAGTGTAGAACTAGAGATGAACTATTTGAGGTCAATTGCTTGTGATACATCATTATTTATAGCCAGTAGCCTCGATACAGGCAACGCTGTTAATTTTTTGGAAGTCATTTTTGCCAGCATGTATATCCCTAATACATTCTTCTCATGATATACATGTTTGTCGTGGCCAATGATGGTGAATATGGATAATGACTCAAAGGGTCTGTACAAATGTGTACATGAACATCAATAATCAATATTTGTAGGTCTATAGATCAATAATATTGTCTGCATGATGACTTGAAGAGAATCTCTATGGACAGGTGGTCTCCCGACTTGGATTGTGGAGGTGTTGTGGATAAGTCCCTCGACGGGGTTCGAATCGCACTGGGGTCCTTTGGCAAGACGTTAATCTACATTTGCCACTCTCCACCCAGGTGTTAAATAGGTACCCGGTAGGGTGCGAAAGTTGATGTCATTTGCTTAGCAATGTGAGCGCCACGGCCTATTGCTGGAATACTTCCCATGGAGTGGAGAATGTGCATACATTGTGTGCGGGCAAGCCAGAATCCGATGACCGGGTAATAATATATCTGTAAAGCGCTTAGAGACATCGCTGATGTATTAGACACTATATAAAAGCAGAATATTATTATTATTATTACAGATTTTTCACAATGCCAGGGTAGTGTATTGAGATCCATATCTGGCCTTTCTAATAAGGCTGTCTTTCTACAGAATGGATCATAAGTAGAACAGTTTTAACTCCTCGATTCAACTCACTTTGATTGTAGTGATACTTCTTAATCCCAGGGTATAGTGTTAGGGTACAAGTGAAATGAAGTTGTTGTGAGGAGTTTTGAGGGTTAGGAAATCCCCCACAGACAGCCTAATTTCTTTCCTCTAATCAACAAGGAAACAGACGACATGGTTGCTAACGACCCTCTTCCTGCCCCCTGTTGCTAGGGAAGCCATTTTGAATGTGCTCCACACCTGATCTCATTGGCAAAAGTTTTTAAGGGGCTGAGAAGATTCTAATCTCTGCAGAGTTTGTGAGGTGCAGGTGGTATGCTTTCATAGAATGTGGGGAAACCAAATTTGGATGTGTTTTTACCTCCTTGTTTAATAGACAGAGATACATGGTATTGAGCAACATTGGGCTCTTGTGAGTGAGTTCATTTTGGATCATAAACTTCCATCTACATCTGATACTTTTCTCTTTCTTCTCCCTTTTCAGAGGCTCCAGCCCCTCCTCCCCCTCCTGCCCCTCCTCTTTTCTTACATGTGTACATGTATTACATTATTGTATTTTGAAATAGTTACAGATTTTGCTTGATGATGAAAATTGAAGAAGATACAGGGAAAAGCCATATATTATTTATTTAGAATCCTTACCAATTACCTTGTAGATTTTATTCACTTTTGTAAGATGATGTGATTGTCCCTTCTGCATGTACTTAATGATGACAGATGCAAGATTAATTTCCTAATTTATATCCCAGATATGCTTCATAAGTTATTATCATGACTATTCGTAACTGTAGATTGCTAGAAAATTCAAAGAATTGGTTCATATTATTCAAGCAACTAATTCCCTTTCTTGACACCTGTTTTTCAATGTGAAATGTACTGTATAATTAGGTATAGCTATTGGATGTATGTGTCTGTACAAATACAATTTCTAATCCTGCAATATTGTAAGATGACTGTTTCTCTTGTCTCTCTGTATTTTTGTAAACATACTGTATACATGTATTTATGAATGTATAGACGTCTCTTGTAGGGTGGTGGGTAGGGGATACCCCCTGCTCGGCAAGACAAAGAGGCATTTCTTTATTGTGTATATATGTTGAGGTATATTCTAAGAGATTATCTTTCATAGCTGTATCATAGAACTATCTTAGTCTTTGCTTTTAATCATGTGAATAATCTGATCATCTATACCTTATTTGAAATTAGATAAAATTGTAAGGGAGAAAAGACCAGATATTTAAAGCTATTACCTGCATTATATGGGAGAATGATTCTCTTATATTTGTGAGGGAAAAAAGGCAGGGATCTGCTGTCTGTCACATTATTTTTTCTTGTATCATTTTTAATGAATGTTAAATCTATTTTTTTTTAAAGAGTGCTGGAGTTGTGGATCACACTTCTACATAGTCATACTCGTCATATACTGAAAGGGTCATATAATATGCACCTGTATTCTAAGGCAGCAGGAATTGAATCATATTGTAACCCAGCTTAGATCAAACAACTTTAAATCATTTTAATCATATGAAAATAAGTTTTAAAAATTTTATTGCTTTAAAAATTGTAACACTCCATGATGGTTATATAATATGGATGCTTGTATGTATGCAGATGCATTTTTTAGTCATCGAATTTGAAAATGTTTTGTCATATTGAATGAATTTGTAGAGTCTTTCTTTGCCATTTTGAGCAAAGAATATGAAACACAGGTGCTATCTAACAGGTCAGTTTTTGTGGTATAACAGATTATAGATATGAACGTATTGCAGCTCATTTAGAAATAGTGTTGACTTTGTGCCACGATTGTGTCCTTGCAAAGTGCAGACCAAAATGCAGAGATTTATGTTGGTGCGCGTTACAGGGTATTTTTGTACTAAACGGTAAGCCTTCTTTGAGAGACGTGTCTCGGAATAACAAAACATTTGCAAGTTTTTAGAGAAGGCGGTTGAGATCAGTGTGATCATCCCTTATGGGGCCATCGGGAAGTACCTAATTGAAGAAGAGAACCTTTCCAATGACAACTCACTTTCTTACTTATATACAGAGAGTGCACACTTATTTTTCTTGCAACGGTATAACAATTTCTCTAAGCCACAAAATAGAAACATGTTATAGTGACTAATATTTTTGTAACAGGGAAATTTGTCATGTGCTATGTTGTTTGATTTTGAGATCCTTCTCCCATCTCTTTCAATGCTGCCATGAATTTTTTTAGGGGCCTGTTTATTTCTGTGTACCTTCCTTGTTGATTATATTTATAAACCTCTTTACGTATTAAAGGGATGTTTGAGTTCTGAGAAAAGTGAAATATTATTTGTTAGTTTTCTCATTCCTTTTATATCAGTTTGGAAGAACATCATAGTACAAATGTCCCCTGAAAAGGATTCCCCTCATATTCAAAATATGACCCCCCCCCCCAAAAAAAAAAATGCTGAAGTGTTCGGGGGCCGAACATTCATGCCATAAAATACCCATTTCTGTCTGCAGTGCCTGTGCCTGTGCTTTTCAGCTTAATTGGGTTAAATTCTTATCATTTTGATGGTTCCAGAACCTCACAGTATACTCCAGTTCTTATGTAGACATGATCAACATTTCCCTATTGCTTTGAGACAGTTTCTTTCACATTGTAATCTTGTGACCAGAGCTTGACTTTATCTTAAAAGCTGTCATATCATCCATGTTGTACCATGAATATTGCTCTATCAGAGAGGTATATGGTACCAATGCATGGAGTCAGAAACCACTAATGAATACGAGAAAGTCATTTTGGCTGTGGACAGACATTTCATTTTTTTAAAAATTCTTTGGAGGTTGGCCAAATAGTTTTCACCATCCAAAACTAAATCAGGATCATGCTTTGGGGGATTTTGCTAATAAAGCTTTAAACTTTCCAAATTTGATGACAACCCAGATTATTGAAGAAGAAATAAAGGAATGCAGTGAAAACTTGTTTATGACAAGATTCCTGATATATCTAGGCAGTTTTGCTGGTGCCAGGTTTTTATGTTGTTTTGGTTTTTTAACCCTGATATAAGGATATTCCTGATATAATTTAACAAAGTAATTTTCATGGTGCCAAGGTCCTCGTTATAGTGAATCTTCACTGTATAGTTAATCAAGTCTCAATTGCAAGATTAATGGAGTTGCTAAAACAGTAATATATATCAATCAGGTCAACTGATCATCAATCATTTATCTTGTTGTAATGAATGTGTGGTCAAGTTGGGGAAGTGGAGTATGACAAACTTGCCAAAATTTATTTCTTTTAAACAGTGGTGTTATTACCACATGCTGAATAACCACATAATACAGCAATTTGGTACAAAAAGGGTTAAATAAATACATGATTGGCTGCCATCGAAACCAACGAAAGGCCATTAAACTTAGGATGACACTCCCTTTGTAGTGTGGCTTCCAGGCTGAAGAAATTTTAACCACACCTTTCTTCCACATAAAATATATGATTATGAGTCTGAAGTGTGTAGACTATGTATATCATTCCTCTCTCTCTCTCTCTCTCTCTCTCATCTTATATAAGACAGAGAGGTAGGATAGTCTGTAGTCTGTATTCTTCAGACTCTGAGTCTGTTTAATTTTTTTTTCAATATGGAAGTTAAAAAATCATTTTGCCTGGAAGGAAGGCTATCTTGCATGTTTTATGTGTGGTAAAGCTATTCTTCAACTCTGTAATCATGATCTAATATGAACTTTTCACTATTTGGCACTGAACAAAAAATAAGAAATGACCCTGTTTATCTAAGTGCAGTCCTATAAATCAGATCAAACCCCAATAAGGATCAGATTTTATTTTTGGATTGTGGGGAACATAACTCTATTAGACCACACACTAAAAGGTTTATAATGTGCTCCATAACTCTTTCACACTGAAAGATTTTCTGTATAAGAGCCACAACTAATCTGCATTATTGCTGTTTTTCTCAAGAAGAGAGTGAGACAATGAACCTGAACAAGAGCAACTTTCAAATATGCTTGCTTTAAAAGTAGGAACTTTAGACAAAATTCAGTTTAAAAGATATTTCTACATGTACTTAAATATCTTTCTCACTGTATATGCAGCTGTTTAGAGCTTAATATACAGATAAACATTACTTCTCGTGTGAAAGGGGTCTGTTGGATGATGTAAATGGGATCTGTAGTGAAGTAATGGGGATCTTTATTTTTATATGAAACCTAAAGTTGCCTTTAAATGTGCTTAGAGCTTGAGTGATAAATTAGGATGTTGATAACAGTCCTTGGGATAGTAATGTGGTTGCAAACATTTTTGTAAAATATTCACATTTGTACATGAATACATTGAAATCAAATGTGTGAATGTACTGAAAGCCTGTTTCATAATGGTCTATATTGTCAGTAGTGAGTTTCATAAATTATTGAAAATGTCTGGGAGCAGATTCCTGTGAAAATGTTTGCAACCATATTTAGTGCAGAAATATTCAAACTGTTGTGACCAAGTGTCGATCAGCATTTTAACAGTGTTTGATTACTGTGTAGTGATGTTGGTGATGTTTATGAACCAATTGTCAACTCCTGTAACTTTCTATTAGACCATGAACCTACTACCAGTAATAAATCCATGGTCACACTCACTTGCAAATGGAGTGTGCCGTGCAGTACATGCACGTATTAATGGTGAAGAAATTCAGTAATCAACTTTAAAACAATGTGAAATTGAATGTGTACTTTCCATTACTGGATACAGATGGTCATTTTATTTCAACTTGAATTTTTTCTTCATGCAAATATGGTTTTCAATAACATATGAATAGGACAATTAATTGTGGATAAATGTCAGATTGTATTCTGTACCTGTGTTAAGTAGATGATCATGTTTAAAAAGAGGTCTACATCGATTTCATTCAAATTAACTTGAACTTATATAGGCTGCAGCAGTAAGTTAGGGTAAACATACATGTATTTTAATTTTTTAAAATTAATTATGTTCAAGTGCATAAGGATATGCATAATAAATGTAGATTCACACATCAAGGACAAAAAATCCTCTGAGCCATGTTATTGTCCTGTAGCTTCCACGTCACTCGGTAGCTCTGCTTCAACTTGAGATTGTACTCAAACTCATCTATAGAGGGAGCTACTCTAGAAAATGCAGTGTAACTCCACAAATTCTTGTCAACACTACTGTGTAATTTGTCAACACTCTCCTGTTGTTATTTTCACTGATGTAATGTGCACTCGTGATAGACACACAATATTGTAATCGAGTTTATGAGACTTGAATTCTAATGCCAAAATGTACAGATTGATTGCTCTGTACATTGCATAACAAAAAGGCTGTTGATATTTTTCTTAGTTTTAAACAAGCGATCAAGAGGTTGTTGAAATTGTATAGCCAAAATTAAGAAACTGATAAAATGTTATCAGTTATTTTTAAGATGATATTGTAATTAATAGGTATAATAACTTACTAACAACTTATTCATTATCTATGAATGATACTCTTGTTTTTGTCTTTATAATAAAACAGAAAACAAACTTGAAATATATTTTGATGTGTGATCTGTTGTTGATCTGATTGAGACTTGATTTTCTTCATAAGACCAGCAAGATGAAAGATATAAAGAAAGAGATCAGGAAGGATCCCGAGAGAGAGCGAGAGAGAGGTTGAGAGAAAGAGACAGAGAAAGAGAGGCAGACAGAGAAAGAGAGAGAGAAAGAGTGCGCCAGAGAGAGAGAGAGAGAGAGAGATAGACAGAGAAAGAAAGAGAGAGAGAGAGAGAGACAGACAGGGAGAGAGAGAGAGTGCGTCAGAGAGAGACAGACAGAAACAGAGAAAGAGAGAGAGAGAGGTTGAGAGGATGAGACGGAAACAGAAATGAAAATAAAAGCAATCAATTTGGGTTAGAATTCACTCTATTCCATAATTCTTGGTCCACTCTGACTGACCCCTCATAATCTGTCTACATGTGTCTGCCTGTCTGTATCGGTCTATCTCTCTCTCTCTCCTTTCTCTTTCCTCTATCATCCCTTACTGATGTCTGTTTTCATCATCTGAAACGGTATCAGTATAGAGGCGCGATGGCTCAGTGGTAGATCAATGGTCTCGTAACTGGAAGGACCCGGGTTCCAAACCAAGTGGATGCGGTAGTGCCCTTTAGTAAGGCACTAATCCTCATTACCAAGTCCCTCGGAGAGGACTTAAAGCGGTCGGTCCACTGGTTGCTTATTTACAAGCATACACATGATTTCTTTAATAGCAGTCAGATAAAAAATAAGCCATCAAATCGAATTCTTCCACCCTACCTTTCGGAACAGGACACTCCACCACTCACATCAATATTTTCCTTCATCAAAATCTTTCGCATTTATTATAACCAACAACCAGACTCCCCTCCCATAACCCCACCCACCCCTATGACCATCATCGTAGCATTAGAATTCAAAACTGTAATGCTGTAATGACATGCATGTCTTGCCACTTTTCACCCCTCCCTCCTTTTCCTTTCGTCCTCATCATTCTTCTCTCCCTATCTTATCTTTCACAACCTAATTTCTACTGTTCTATCCCTCTCCTTCTTCTTCTTCTACTCTATGCTTGTCTTTTATCTTCCTATCCATGTATCTGCCACTTTTTACTCCTCACTCTCTTCTATACAGTGCGTCAAAAAAAAATTAACGCTTGGAAAAAGTCTCTCAAAATCAATATTTCAAAATATTCGTTGGAAAGTTCATACCTGTGGATAGCTTAAGGGTCCCTTCTGTCAAATGGCACCAAAATTTCTGGCAATATTATAAGCTCGAGTGCATGAGCAAAAGCGACCTTTGCGAAAGGGTCCAATATCCATACTTGACAAGAATTAGTATTTTGTTCTGGTTGGTATTAACGAATTTGAGAACTGTTAAAAGTTGATTGTTGGAAAAAGTCACCCCAAATGAACATTTCAAAATATGTTCATGAAATTTCCATATCTATGAATAGCTTAGGGATTCTCCTATCAAAAAGCATCAAAACATCTAACGATATAATAATTATATGTTGTGCTTGAGTGAGCAAAATCGATTGTTGTGAAATAGGGCAAAATTCATGGTTGACAACAATTTGTGATGGTACTGCCTGATAGCAGAAAGTGGTAAAAATTACGTGATATTTACGTCGTGGTTTTCGTCTTTTTTACGTCCTGTAATTACGTCAATAAGACGACAACTTGCACCAATGCAAGACGTCAAGAGGACGTCTTATTTTGACGTCATCTGTACACTGCAAAAACTGAAGTGCTGAGCACTTTTTGAGGGCATGCATAGGGACTGCACTCAGAGTGCTACTGAATGCACACAGCGTGCTATTTCAGCACTTTCACGGGAGCTGGACAGGCTCCTTAAACTGCTAAACATTCACAAAAAAAAATCATTTGGGCGAGCTTCGAACCAGGGTCCGCTGATCGAGAATTGCTGGCATTACCGCTAGACTAACTCACATTGTACGATTTAGAGCAGATCATATTGTTACATAGTGAATTTACGACACCACATAGTTCATGTTATCTATTTTACTCCCATGACTAAACTGGATTGCAAGAAGCATTTGTTAGTCCATCGGTAACGTCAGCGCCTCCCAATCAGCGGAACCTGGTTCGAGTCTCGCCACGGTCACATTTTTTTTGCTGGTAAATTAGCACACTACAAGTGCTATAAACAGCATTTCAGGTGCAGTCACTATACATGCCCCTAAAAGTAGCACTTTAGTTTTTACGGTGTACAAGACGTAGAGATGACGTGAAAATAAGACGTCCTCTTGACGTCTTGCGTTGGTGTAAGTTGTCGTCTTATTGACGTAATTACAGGACGTAAAAAAGACGAAAACCGCGACGTAAATATCACGTAATTTTTAACACTTTTTGCTATCAGGGAAGAGGAATGAAGACGTAGAGATAACGTCAAAATAAGACGTTCTCTTGACGTCTTGCGTTGGTGCAAGTTGTCGTCTTATTGACGTAATTACAGGACGTAAAAAAGACGAAAACCACGACGTAAATATCACGTCATTTTTTAACACTTTCTGCTATCATGGTGGTTGGTATCAGTAAAGTTGAGAGTCTTGAAAAGGCTTAGAAACTTTCATATTCTGATCATTATAAGGTAATCTATATGAAAGATTATGCTTTGTTTTCTGTACGTCCTGACATATCCCATCAAAAGTTATTGTTGAATAAGAAAGTCAGCCTATAGCTGCTTTACACCTGGGGAGCGTTTCAACAAACGTTTTGTCAGTGATTTTTTACCAACAACTGTTATAAGCTACTGGAATCCTTGCATCTGATTGGCTGAGAGCAAATTCGTTAGTAAAAATCACTGACAAGGTAAGGACATACAGAGAACAGAACCTCTTCTTTCACAAATTTTCTATTATTGGTCAAAAATTTATAACCTTTTCATGACTCAACTTTGCTGATACCAGCCAGAAGAAGTACCAATTCTTGTCAAGACTGGATTTTGTACCTTTTCACAAAAGTGGTATTTGCTTACCCGAGCGTAAAATATCGCCAGATCATTAAGTGTCATGTAATAGAAGAGACCCTAAGCTTTCCACAAGTATGAAATTTTGCTTCAAATATTTTGAAATATTCATTTGGGGAGACTTTTTCTGACTTTTTTTTCTGGGACGCACTGTACATGCATGTCTCTATCTCCTTCACTCTGCTTCTGTTCCCTCCTATCTTTTCATTCTGATTTTCCTTTGCCTATATAGCTGCTTTACACCTGGGGAGCGTTTCAACAAACGTTTTGTCAGTGATTTTTTACCAACAACTGTTATTAGCTACTGAAATCCTTGCATCTGATTGGCTGAGAGCAAATTTGTTAGTAAAAATCACTGACTAAACGCTTGATGAAACGCTACCCTGGTTTCCTCTGCCTCCTGCCTTCTTCCACTGTTGTGTGTTTTCTTTTTCTGTGATGTGCTGTTATGTTAAATCATTTGTATTCATGTCCGATAACGAGCTCTATCTATTTCTGATTTTATATGAATTTATAGTATGTTACATTGATGTTTTGTATATTTGCAGAAACAGCCGGTAAATCCAAATGTACTTTTATTTTTGTGCATGATCAATAAATTTAAAATGAATTTAATTGAATTTAGCAGTATATTTCTTTCATCAAAATCTTTCGCATTTATCATAATTAACAACCAGACTCCCCTCCCATCTTATTGTATTATGATCATTGCAGCAATATTTTCCTTCATCAAAATTGTTTACATTTACTTCAATTAACCGTGTGTAATGTCACACAGGTGATATTCTCTCATTCTGCTCATCATCCCCATATCTTTGACATCCAATCTGTCATTCTGTCGAGTTGAATTATCTATGGACGTTTGGTGATTATAAAGCACAATAGTATACGTTCATACGGGACTTGTAGTTTCCAAAATTTCAGTTAACGAAACAACGGCTCACTAACAACGACGCGGGTTCTCACGGGCCCGAAACAACAACGCTCGTTGTTACAAGTCGAGTGATTGTCGAGTGATGAGCAGAGAGGTCATCGTTAACAACGAGATTCTGTCCACACGGTCCGTAACTATACAACGAGGACCCCCCCCCCCCCCCCCCCCCTCCGCTGATACAAGTAAACTTGAAGTTTCGAAACAACGAAGATAACTACAAGATAACTTTAAGTTTTGAAACTGCAAACGAAACTTACAGTTTAGTTCCCTTCGTGTGAACTGACCAATGAACGATATCATGACGACAGAGGTACCTGTATCGTTTACAACCGTTACTATCTTCTGGTGGCCAGCTAAGTGTAGCGAGCACTTTGTAAGAAAAATGAAATGGAAGGTGAAAGGAATCTCCACCCACCGCACCCCATTTAGAAGACGCTTCAGCCCCCCCCCCCCCCAGAAGACGCACGAATTGAAAAAAATGTACAGAAGATAATAATAATAATAACGTTTGTCCTACAAACCTAATTCCATCTTTAGCGGAAAATAAAATTACATACAGTTAAATCTTTGGAAACAATGATCCAATAGGGCTTTTATGTATAAGCATGCATTTACAAATATCTCCCCGAACAGTTTTGTAATCTATTTGATTTTAATTGTAATTTTCATAATTATCCAACAAGATCTGTAAGAGACATCCATATTAGACATAGAATAGTTGCGTTTCAACCAAATATTCGTTTTTCTGGTCCCAAACTCTGGAACAACTTAAATGACTCTATTAAAACATGCTCTTCACTCCACACATGTAATCGTACTGTTAAAAAATATATATATTTCGTACAATATAATCAGTAGCGCACATTGCAGATATCTTTTTTTCTCTCTTTTCTTTTTTTTTTAATCTTTGAGATTTTGTTGTATGTTATAATTGTTGTATAATATTGTTTTTTGTGAATGTACATTCCATTTTGTATTTGATTAAGAGAAGGAAATAATGTATTTTGAATCTGAATCTGAATAGGAATCTGAAAGTGCTCTCTCTGCATATTTACCGTTTATGTCATCATTTAAAAAAAGACAATTAACAAAATCCTTCAAATCTTCATAAGATATGAAACTCTCAGCTATTGATATATCTCCCTAGCATTAACATGATATCTTCTAGAATTGTATATAGCTACCCATGTTCGAAAATATATCCTGCAAGAAAGTGCAAAATGGGAAATTAGATTATGGAAGTTGCTAGTGTCGATTATTTGGCATGATAATTATAATCTTAAACAAATATTAACCATTATCATGATTATAAAAATGTTCGATTCAAATTCAATGTAGACATATTACCAGCTGGTTTTTATCACTTCACATGTTACAGGCTGAGTCGATGTGGTATTATGTTCTTTTTAGAGAATGTGTTTAAAAGTTATCAATCAAATGAGTAGGCTGATATGTTTTGACTGTAATAGTGCATTGATATAGTTTATTCATTGTGCGGCTAAATCTAAACTAGCCCTATCGCAGTACAACTGAAATTATATGATTTGAATTATGTATCTTCTTAAATCCATAGGTATATTTTTAAAGAACTGTTCATATAATTTATGCATCCTTCCAGCTCTTCTTCCGTTCACCCCCCCCCCCCTCCCATGACTCCACCCCACCCCTATTAACCCCCTCTTATGGTATGATCATCATCAGCCTATATTAGCTGTTATCGCCCCTGAGTGCGAATCAAGCTGGATACGACATTCGAACCGTGTAGAATAGAGCGATGCGCACTCGTTGATGGATCCAACAGCGGCATGGTTTTTGAAGACACATTTTTGTTAATAACATCAGCGGTGTGAATTTCATAAACATGAGTGTGCGATACACCATTGTGCGTGACAGACCAGTGAGCTGCTCCATCTATTTATGTTCTCTACGTTATATTTAGAGTTTTCTTTTGAGAGCCAAGGAGAGTCAACGACAGGTGTAAGGGGCATCGCGAGAGGGGATATCCCCCATTCAAATTTTCCGTCGCAAATTAAAAAAAGGAATCCCTTTTTGGTTGCTGTGAAGAATAATCGAAACTCGCCTAGCATATTCATCTGAGAAATTTCTTTCATCGCTATCGGCAAATAAGAGAATTGGAGGACACATTTTATTTTTGCTTGTCGAAAAAATTGCCTCCCCCATTTTCAAATTGTCCGGGAGCACCACTTGGTAGAAGGCTATTTATAGTACTTCATTTAGCCGACTTTATGACGAAGTCATTTTAAGACTGATTTTATACTGTCTTTCTGCTAAAGTAAAGAATTGTGAATAAATATGAAATCGACTTCAATCAGTTAGATAAATGAATAGATGAATTGATATGTAAATAAATAAATTAGCAACATTTTAAAAGATATAGATAGATGATTGTGGAAAAAATATTAAATGCAATTATTTTTTAATCAATCAAACAACCAAGGGAAAGGTTGATAATTATCCTTTCGTTCGAAGCAGCGACGCCAGCTGGATATTATAAGGTCGATAGTATTCTTTGAGTTTCTCGATCACGTCTTCGTCGACCACGGGTTGGACCCTTCCCTTAGCAGCAGACATGCACTTGAAATCAGGTCGTGACGAGACATTGGCGCAGAAGAATCCTTTCTCGTCATCATACACTAAGGACGATTCGTTGAAAATTGGGGAACACCAAGAAAGCGTTCAACCGTTTCAAGGACTTGTGTCGGTTGCTGGGTAAAACGTTCTCCATCTAAAATCAGTATCTGTCCAGAATGAAAGGTGCTGTAGAGGGATGTGAGATGGGAGGCGTAATGGCCTCGGGAGATAAACACATACTGAGCGTTAACGTTTCCCGTTTCAACATCGAGAACAGCATCGGGAAACGTACCAGCTACTCCACAATCTTTCCACCTTCTCTTCACCGTCGTCGTCGTCGTATTCGTACTGGATGTCGCATTGGATAGCTCTACACCGAAGTGGATGAGGCGTGATTGAAAATGAGCATAATCTGATATGGCTCGCTTCACGGGGTTGCGGAGAATAACGAGGATGTTCACCTAATACAAAATACAATGATTAGGACTAAATTATTTTCTTCAGCGTTTAAGAAACAATTTAAGAAAATTAAGTGATTATTCTTTACAGCAGTAGATGTAAAACCTAGTTGGGGAAAAAATGATAATAATTTTCAGGTTAAAAAGAAAAATGTTATGCCACCCGTGGGCTGTAAAATGATAGTAGAAATCTTCTAGACATAATAGTTATCACTGAATTGTAAAATGTGACTGGTAGGTAATCGGTGAAATGTTTAAAATTATATTTAATTTTCAATTACAGGAATAGGTAGAGAGTTTATTGGCGCATTTCCAATCTAATAATTTCTCGAAGTAAACAACATCTTTATACATGTATATGATTTTCTGGTTCTTTTCGATTATTGACGGGATATGTTAATGATCTCCTTACAGACGACAGAACTTTCTCAACAATAAAAGTGGAGGAAATTGCAGAAGACAGAGTGGGTTCTTCCACGGTTAATCAAGCAGGTTCATGAATGGTTAGCGACCAAAGAGAATTAATGGATGCCGATGCACGATTGAATTGCTTTTAGCTGAACAAAAGGAAAGGTCAATCGATTCGAGGGTTTCTTCAAATGGAAAGTAGAAGGAATGAAGGAGAGAGAAAGAGAGAGAGAGAGAGAGAGAGAGAGAGAGAGGGAGAGAGGTGGGGGAGAGATGGGGGAGTGTTTGGAGCAGAAAGAGTAATAGAGATGTAGTGCATATGAAGAAAAGTGAAAAGGAAATGAGTAGAGTAGAAAGGGCGAGAGCGACAGAGAGAGAGAGAAATAGGGAGATGGGAGAGAGGGAGAGTGAGAGGCGGGGCGGGCGGGGGGGGGGGGGGGGGGTAAACTGAAAGAGAAGGAAAGTAAAGATAAAAAAGGATGAAGTAGAGTAGAGAAAAAGAGAGATAGAGATCGGGGGGGGGGGGGGAGGGTGGAGGAGATGAGGAGGAGGAGGAAGCGAAAGAGAAAGGAGGATTATACATGAATTTAAAAAATAATAATTTGATCATGATGATGATGGTAATTGGTAAGCTAAGGGTGGTGAAGGGAACAAAGAAAAACAAGAAATACAGATGGATATTGATTAGAAGGGATTCGACTTGCATGTGATGATAAGGGTGGTTAAAATGAAGCGGAGACAAAGCGATGAGATCTTACATGTGGAAATCTGTTCTTTGCCATTTTGATGAACACATCTCGCTGCGTAACAAGGAATCCCGGATAACTGGCTAGATTTATCTGCCCTTTAGTAAGATACGGCATACTTTTAAAGCACTGATAAATCTTTCTCGATTTCGACTTCGATGCAAGGGTCCTGGTCCAGCCCATGTCCAATGGAGTTCGTACGATGGCCGGATGGAGGTGAAGAAACTGGAACAGCGTGTTCGTTCCGATTTTCTTGACTCCGATGATGAAGGCACGAGGAAGACGACGTCGACATCCGAGGTCGTGTAGGGGATCATCTTGAAGCAGTTTTCGGTGGAGATCACCGAATTCAGACCGCGAACCGAATAAGTAGCAAGACCCTCCCAGTGTTATAATACTGCTGTCATTCGTTGCTTTACCTGGAATCAGAAATATATTTCAATTTTAAATAGATTTGATGAAGGCACAAAAATAAACTGAATACTTTGAGCTGAGAAGTTTGTTTTAATTTTCCATTGATGACTACAGTTCAATGATTTCCCCCGCCGGTACCTCAGCCCTGCTCATTTTTGCCACCAAACTGGAAAGCTATTTTCCGTACCTTACTTGGTTTTATATCTTCATGATTTATTATAGCGTTGCAATTTCCACCCTCCTGTTAGTTGAATAATTTGCTTCGTTCGGAATGACCCCATGTCGGAGGTAGTCCCTCTCTATAATAGTACATGGTATTTCAATACGACTTCGTGGTCATTCTGTTTCTTCTTCTTAAAACAACGATATGACTCGTAAAAGTTATAAATAATTTTTACTTTTGCTTAAAAGAAGTTAAAATCTATTCATTTATTTCAGTAATGCTTTTCGTCATTTGAAAAGTAATAACGATTTAAAAATGAACAAAAGAAATATCAACTTTGGCATTAATCAGATTAATCTGTCATGACCAATGATAGGTGTAGGTTGTGTGTATGACTATGAAGACGATGGGGTGGGGTGGACGGGGTTTGTTGCTTAATTACTATCTGGTGCATCAGTCTCTACGTTATATCCAGGTAACATTTTGATCGCTAAATTGAGCTCTTCACGTTTCGTCATGTTTTCTTGCTCTGATTGGCTGTTAAAATCGTCACACTCTCCGCACCGTTCGATCGACCCCCTCTGAAATGGAACCTTCTTGTTTACCGATTAAATCGTTCGAATCGACTTGGCTGGATACAGGATGTCGTCTGCTCCCTGCAGGCTGCGAGATTGATTCTTCCCTCCAATCTCCTGAAATCCGAGGTGTTGCGGTTGTGACATAATCCTTAACGTGCGAGTATCGATCACTGTTTTTGTTTAAAGCATTAGCCACGAATGTTATGAGAGAGCCAATGAGAGAAAAGCACTGACGATTAGTAAAACGTATTTCGATCGCATCTTGCGCATCGGCGGCGATACCTTGGATGTCATTTGTCAATGAGTGTGATATATTGGCGTCTTTTAGTGCAATCGATCTTCATGATAGTAAGAAAAAAAAAGTAAAACAAAAACAAACACAAAAACTGGTTAAGACGATGCAGACAATGAAATTGTTGCTTGAATATGTGGCTAGAAATATCTTAAAATCACCAAAGGCAATAAAAGGAATCTACATTTATAAAAATAGCCCATGATATTCTGTAATCATTTATTCGGCAAACAAAATTTATATTGATAAATGCCTCTTCTTCTTTTTTTCAAGAGCTTAATATTAAGAAGTTTGTATTGCAATATATTCAGTCCAGCAATTTTAATGCTAATTATGTCCTATCAATTATTGCAGAAATGTAAAAGTTTGTCTATTTCATACTGATGGCATCAGGAACTATTATTATAAGAAATTGCTGATAAATGATGTTCCAGTATAAAGACATTTGTCGTCTCATCAGGGCGCAAATCCATTCTGGATTTTTAAAATCATTTTTCTTTTCTTTTTTTATAGTAAAAGTGAATAAAAGCTACAATAATTTCTCTGTTTGCATGCATTGTATTACTTTTTTGGCGTGAGCACGACATTCCTTTTGAAATAAAGTATCATAATATTATTCCTTCATTCAATACTTACCAATATTTCTTAGGCTATAACAGACCTGGTTGAATTGGGCCTTCGGGCCTAGGAGCAGTTCTCATATGAATTCCAAGTTGTCTGTTAGCTATGAAGCTCAGATTCGTGAACATACTGACACAGAAATCATCGCTTCAGAGGTTTAATTAAAATGATGAAATATTAGTGATGGTTATCCATCATTCAACGAACTGAGAAACGAAGAAAGTTGTATCTAAATATCTCCGGTAAATAACTAATCCAAGAACAAGCAAACAACATCCATGAATGATCTTTGAAGGTTTACATGGTGGAGCTTATAACGTGGAGAAGGTTTACGGTTCACCATGTGTGTTGTCAAGTAGCCTCCTACTCAAGCCTCATCTACTCAAACCTTCGCTACTCAATCCATCGCTGCTCATCCATCGATCATCAACCAAGTCTTCTCATCTCATCTCATCTGGTCTACAGTCCTTTTCAGGACTTTGTCACGAAAGAATATTTCTTCTTTTCTCTCTTGTCATCCTTTCTCGTCTATCCATTTCTAATTTCCTTTTCCCTTTCCTCCTACCAACACACATGGTGAACCGTAAACCCTCTCCACGTAACATCCATGAATAAAACTACCACCCAACACATGTAGAGGGATCCGATGGTTATGTGGTTATTTGCCTATTGGCTTTAAACAGAGGTTCTTTATTTATACATTGCCTCACTTTCATTCTTCACGTCTAGCTTTTGGCTAGTTTTCGAGTTACTCTTGACAAAAAGTTCTGTTCTATGCAACGTACATCCATATTACTATTGAATTAACAGTTTGGCCTGCACAACTACAAACTTGTCGACGCGTGCTGTCGATGCATTCTGCAATTAAAAAAAAAAAATGTTTTACCATACGACAGTCGTGTACAAAGAAGACCGCAGTCGGCAATTTCATCGTCGAGCTATGTGATAAATATTACCCCCCCCCCCTCCCTCAACCGCAGCTGAGAACAAGCGGAATCTTCCGACATGCAAGGGCGGCGTTACAAGGGGAGGGGGGGGGGGGAGAATTTGGTGTTACCCCCTCCCAAACGATTTGACCACCCCCCCCCCCCCCGAGAAACATCAACATTGTCTTTTCTTTTATTTTACTCATTTTAATTTTCTTTCTTTGTTGATGTTGTGCTTGTAAGCACTTTTTGAGACCTATATGCCTCGGCCTAACTAAATACGTACACTGATACCGTCCCGGCTGATGTCATCAGTATTGCCATCATCATCTACGTCGTCGTCGCCATCATCGCTACTATCATATAATCGTCGTCATCATAAACCCACTGTTATCATCAATATCATCACCATTGTCATCATCATAACATCACTATCATCATCCTCACCATTGACATCATTATAATTATCATCATCATCATCCTGACCATTGACATCATGATTATCATCATCATCCTCACCATTAACATCATCATAATTATTACCATCATCGTCACCATTGACATCATAATTATCACCATCATCCTCACCATTGACATCATAATTATCACCATCATCCTCACCATTGACATCATCATCATTCTCACCATTGACATCATCGTAATTATTACCATCATCCTCACCATTGACATCATCATAATTATCATCATCATCCTCACCATTAACATAATTATCACCATCATCCTCACCATTGACATCATAATTATCACCATCATCCTCACCATTAACATAATTATGACCATCATCGTCACCATTGACATCATCATAATTATTACCATCATCCTCACCATTGACATCATCATAATTATCACCATCATCCTCACCATTGACATCATCATAATTATCACCATCATCCTCACCATTGACATCATCATAATTATCACCATCATCCTCACCATTGGCATCATCATAATTATCACCATCACCCTCACCATTGACATCATCATAATTATCATCATCATCCTCACCATTGACATCATCATAATTATTACCATCATCCTCACCATTGACATCATCATAATTATTACCATCATCCTCACCATTGACATCATCATAATTATCACCATCATCCTCACCATTGACATCATCATAATTATCACCATCATCCTCACCATTGACATCATCATAATTATCACCATCATCCTCACCATTGACATCATCATAATTATCACCATCATCCTCACCATTGACATCACCATCATCCTCACCATCATCCTCACCATTGACATCACCATCATCCTCACCATCATCCTCACCATTGACATCACCATCATCCTCACCATTGACATCATCATAATTATCACCATCATCCTCACCATTGACATAATTATCACCATCATCCTCACCATTGACATCATCATAATTATCACCATCATCCTCACCATTGACATCATCATAATTATTACCATCATCCTCACCATTGACATCATCATAATTATGACCATCATCCTCACCATTGACATCATCATAATTATTACCATCATCCTCACCATTGACATCATCATAATTATCACCATCATCCTCACCATTGACATCATCATAATTATGACCATCATCCTCACCATTGACATCATCATAATTATCATCATCATCCTCACCATTGACATCATCATAATTATGACCATCATCCTCACCACTGACATCATCATAATTATCACCATCATCCTCACCATTGACATCATCATAATTATTACCATCATCCTCACCATTGACATCATCATAATTATTACCATCATCCTCACCATTGACATCATCATAATTATCACCATCATCCTCACCATTGACATCATCATAATTATTACCATCATCCTCACCACTGACATCATCATAATTATCACCATCATCCTCACCATTGACATCATCATAATTATTACCATCATCCTCACCATTGACATCATCATAATTATCACCATCATCCTCACCATTGACATCATCATAATTATCACCATCATCCTCACCATTGACATCATCATAATTATTACCATCATCCTCACCATTGACATCATCATAACTAGAAAGGCCGTCAAAGGCGGCAGACCCACGCCTTAGCGGCGCTACAGATCGAGTAGTTGCATTCTTTCCCTAATCGATTCTTTCCTGTCACTATATTTTATATTTTATATTTTTCTCCTTTTTTTTATCGCAATAAAGACTTCCAGATTTGGCATAATCTACTATTTAATACATGCATGTAAAATATTATGGTTACTTATTGTTATTATTACGTAATTTGGCACAATGATACTGCATGTGAATATATTTGTTTGTGTATTTTACCTTGATTATTGTGAAAAATGTTATTTTTAAAAAGGAAGTAATAAAATATTCTTAAAAACAAAAAAAAACTATCCGAAATGAAGTTCCTTTAACCGATCATCACCAAAATCTAATCGATTCTTTTCCTAATCGATTCTTTCCTATCACTATCCGAACTGAAGTTTGGGTCAAAACTTCAAGGTCATACAGAATTTGCAGGGGTCAACCGATCATCACCAAAATCTAATCGATTCTTTCCTGTCACTATCCGAACATTCCCTGAAAATTTGGTGCAAATCCGTTCACCCGTTCTCTAGTTATCTTGTACACAAACAAACAAACAAACAAACAAACAAACACACAAACACAAAAAAACAAAACAAAAACAAACAAACAAACAAACTTTACATAACCCTGCCGATTTTATCGGCGTGGGTAATTATCACCATCATCCTCACCATTGACATCATCATAATTATCACCATCATCCTCACCATTGACATCATCATAATTATCACCATCATCCTCACCATTGACATCATCATAATTATTACCATCATCCTCACCATTGACATCATCATAATTATCACCATCATCCTCACCATTGACATCATCATAATTATCACCATCATCCTCACCATTGACATCATCATAATTATTACCATCATCCTCACCATTGACATCATCATAATTATCACCATCATCCTCACCATTGACATCATCATAATTATGACCATCATCCTCACCATTGACATCATCATAATTATGACCATCATCCTCACCATTGACATCATTATCATCATCATCCTCACCATTGACATCATCATAATTATTACCATCATCCTCACCATTGACATCATCATAATTATGACCATCATCCTCACCATTGACATAATTATCACCATCATCCTCACCATTGACATCATCATAATTATTACCATCATCCTCACCACTGACATCATCATAATTATCACCATCATCCTCACCATTGACATCATCATAATTATGACCATCATCCTCACCATTGACATCATTATCACCATCATCCTCACCATTGACATCATTATGACCATCATCCTCACCATTGACATCATTATTACCATCATCCTCACCATGGACATCATCATTAACATCATAATTATCATCCTCACCATTAACATCATCGTAATTATCATCCTCACCATTGACATCATAATTATCACCATCATCCTCACCATTGACATAATTTATCATCATCCTAACCACTGACATCATCATCACCACTGTTAGCGTGTTTGGCTCCCAAATGGCTTTTTCAATGATTTGAAAAACAATCTTTCCCATCTTTTGTGTTTCTTGTAAAGCATATACTCATATCATAATCGTCGTCATCGTCCTCCTCATCCTCATCATGATCATTAGTGAATTTGCCTCGCCATTGCTCCACCTCAATGTGGCATTACGAATGCGTCATTAATGCGCATCCCCCACACCTCCAATGGATGTACGCCCCTGGCTACTCTTCCGATTTTTTAGAATTAAAATTTCATTTAAACAAGAGCCCCAGGGGGCACGACGCTCACCTGAGGTGGATCAATTCACATCTGGTGCATGTTCTCTCTCGCACATGAACAACTTTCATTCATCATCTATAGAGGTATCTCTATACACAATACCAAGTCTGAGCTTCCTACCAAGTTCGGTTAAATTCCAATCATGGGTTTTGGAGAAGAAGCTGAAAATGTAAAAAGTTTATGGATGGCGGACAACTTCCCTCACCCCCCCCCCCCCCCCCCCCCCCCCCCCCCCCAGTATGTTACACCCACAGACCCCCTATAGGGCCACCCAGAAAAAAAATCTCCATACACAATACCAAGTCTGAGCTATTCCTGGTTCTGGAGAAGATGTTTGAAATTTACATAGCTTTTACAATTGGGGCCCTCCCCCTGGGTCCCCCTGGGGGCCACATGTACCATTATAGCAACTTTTAGCAACTACCCCTAAGGATGATTCCTACCAAGTTTGGTTGAATTCCGATCATGTGTTTTGGAGAAGATCAGAATGTACATTTTGCTTGGCAGCGCCCCCCCCCCCCCCCCCCTCCAGTATGTTACCCCCACAGGGCCCCTATAGGGCCACTCAGAGAAATTTCATGAACAACATTCATTCTTCATCTATAGAGGTATCTCCATACACAATACCAAGTCTGAGCTATGCCTGGTTCTGGAGAAGAAGATGTTTGAAATTTACATAGCTTTTACAATTGGGGGCCCTCCCCCTGGGCCCCCCTGGGGGCCACATGTACCATTTTAGCAACTTTTGGTCCCCTACCCCTAAGGATGATTCCTACCAAGTTTGGTTGAATTCCGATCATTTTTTTTTGGAGAAGATCAGAATGTACATTTTGCCTGGCAGCGCCCCCCCCCCCTCCAGTATGTTACCCCCACGGGCCCCTATAGGGCCACTCAGAGAAATTTCATGAACATTCATTCTTCATTTATAGAGGTATCTCCATACACAATACCAAGTATGAGCTATGCCTCGTTCTGGAGAAGAAGATGTTTGAAATTTACATAGCTTTTACAATTGGGGGCCCTCCCCCTGGGCCCCCTGGGGGCCACATGTACTATTTTAGCAACTTTGGGTCCCCTACCCCTAAGGATGATTCCTACCAAGTTTGGTTGAATTCCGATCATGGGTTTTGGAGAAGAAGATGAAAATGTAAAAAGTTAACGGACGACGGACGACGGACAAATTTCCATCGCAATAGCTCACTCGAGCCATAGGCTCAGGTGAGCTAAAAAGTAAATACATCATATCCATCGCATCATATCTATCACTCCTAATACATCAACATACAGGGGTAAAAAAACAAAGAAAGAAAGGAGAATGATAAACTAGGACATAATTTATGTAAGCTGCCAATAGTATACATAATATACTTTAATATCATATCATCAT
Source organism: Heliocidaris erythrogramma (assembly GCA_025617745.1). Classification (NCBI taxonomy): domain Eukaryota; kingdom Metazoa; phylum Echinodermata; class Echinoidea; order Camarodonta; family Echinometridae; genus Heliocidaris; species Heliocidaris erythrogramma. Next base: position 1,068,561 of record CM046871.1, on the reverse strand, counting down.
CAATGAGGACAGCCATGCGTTTATACATTTAATGTCCACTGTTTTAACACAGAATATTACAATTTGTCCAGCATTTGACTAGACCAGCCTTTGGGATGCTATTGTCACTAGAGAAACATAAGGGCACTTCTTCATTGGACTGAATAAAGGCCTTCTGCCACTAAAGTGACAATATTTGGAAAGCACAATCACTTAGGAGAAGGGAAATACATGAATAGATAATGCCTCACAAGCAAGTTCATATTAATAAAACTACACCTGCATGTACATCTAGTCTATATCAGTTTGACCATTATGTCATCCCAATGATATTTGTTTGTAATCACTTACATAATACACTATCTTCATAATATATTGTATCTCATTTAGTGAAAGCCAGAAGGGCGCCAATGTATACACATATCCACAAACTTTAATAAGAATCTCTCGATACAGAATTAGAATTACATGTAGCTTGTATTTTGTCAGGTTCTACATAGATATTCTCAGAAAGAGGGAGGAATCTAGGGTGAATAACATTCCTTTGAAGGCTAAAAAAAAAATAGTAATCATTCCTCCAAAAAAGTAATGATTGGCAGCTATGCATATACATGTACTTTCAAATAGAATCAATGTCCTTTTGGCGCTGAGCATATGATGTGTACTATAGTTACAATGCTTGGGATGGACATGCTAAGTAATTTCATACTGCATCAGTATTCAGTTTGCTCTACACTACTTTAAACAAGGAGCTCCAAAGAATTCACATTATAAGAAAGTGCTTTAATTTTTTTTCTCTAAATCTTTTCAATTTTCTTTTGGCAGTCAACAGTGGCAAGATATAAATATATTTTTTAAGAGCCAAATACACATGACTGAATCTAGTGGGGAATTGATTGTACAGTAATTCTAAATGACCTTGTAGGAAATGTTATTATATACTGTATGTGCAAAATAGTGCAAGCTTTAACTAAACAATAAAATCAAAGTGGACAAAATTGTTACATGCAATTACAGAAATTCCAATCTTTAGTGAAAGTTTAATCTTAAGGGAATGTGTTTACATAGTTATTCTCCATTCTTCCTCTTTCTCAAAAAAGGTGTGAAAAGAGATGGTAACAAACATGCACATTTATATCCAACCACATGTGTTTGAGCGCAAAATTAATTGCAGCTTTTCAAATTACATAACTAAATTGTCTGGAGCGAGACGGGCATTAACCAGTATTCTTCAACACAGAGTTAACGCCCTTCTGGCTCTCGACACACCATATGCAGACTGCCAAAATGGTCTTTCAGTTTACATCAAAAAGGTACAAAACAATGAAAATAGATAAATGCACATTATTATATCACTTACATGAAAATCAGAGGTGTTCAGTCTTCAAAATCAAAGGAACCTTGAACATTAGGAATAATAATAATAAATAATACTAATACTACTACTACTAATTTACCTATCTGCGACTTAAGGCGAAACCTAACAATAGGTTTATTCCGTCACAATAGAAATTCGACGTTGGGGCGAATCCTAACAATAGGATGAGACAAAAGGTTTCGCCTTAAGTCGCAGTTAGAGTTATAATAATACTACTAATAATAGGCATTTGTTTGGCACCATCTTTCTAGAAACTTCTATTGCGAGGTGTATTAGCAAAATAGAGGAGAAATGAGAGTCCTGGAGAGCGTTTCATCAAGCGTTTTGGCAGTGATTTTTACTGACAAATTTGCTCTCAGCCAATCTGATGCAAGGATTTCAGTAGCTTATAACAGTTGTCGGCAAAAATCACTGACAAAATGCTTGATGAAACGCTCCCCAGATGAGTGCCATATGCTTGTGTCCAATATTGCTAAAAGACATAGTTTTCAATGTGGATTTGAAACTTTCTAAGGATGTTGCCGTTCTCAACTCCACTGGTAGCTTATTTTCCTGAAAAAGGGTGCTGCAGCCAAGAAAGCCCTATATTGCAGGCTCTTCTGGTTCTTGGGATTTTCATTAGATACTGATATGATGATCTTAAAGGGATACGCCACCAGGCGGCCATGGGGAAAGTCAGGATTCACTCGTACACAAAGTTTGTGCGTCGAACGCGTCCGTCGGACTGCTGGGATTATATTTCGGACAGCACAAAGCCGACCGAATCTCGCAAGAGAGCTCGAGCTCAGGCGGAGCGTGCATGTTGCACAGCAACCAGTCTGTCCGAGGTTTGCTCCCTGCGGGGCAACGGCATGAATCAGGTAACGATCACGGTGCCCTCTCGCGACATAAAAACGCCCACAATCTGCGGTTGAGTATCCCTTTAAGACTATGAGCCAGCACGTAAGGTACCAACAACCCTCAAAATACAGCATTATCAATAATACCAAAGGATCTTTACCATCTCAGTGCTTTGTAGGATCAACATTAATTACCAACTAACAAATTAAAGTACAGTTGAGTTATGGTCATGCAGTTACATTGTGAAAGAAACTGTCAAGAAGCAATTAAAGGTTGATTACGATATGTAGTTCACAAGCACTGGTATATACTGTGAGGTCGTGAAATCACCAAAATGATAAAAGACTCAATCTTGCTGGAAGTCACATGCACTGCACACAGAAATGTGTACATGGGACTAAACACACCTTTTCAGCTATTTCTCATCATATGTCTAATATCAGGGCATTACAAGAGCAATCCTTTTCAGGGGACATTTCTTCTATGATATTCCTCCAAACTGACATAAAAAGAATGATAAAGTTCACAAATCATTTTTCATCTTTACTGGAACTCAAGATCCTCTTTGAAAAAAACAACAACCCCACACTAGTGCGATCTCTACATATATGTTGCTCTCAATAGACAATGTTATGCTATGAATCCTTTGAACAAGTGCTGCTACTTTTACTCAAATTAAAGCAATATCTAGTGTGAATCATTCCTCACTCAAGAGTAGAAATTTACAATGTAGCTAACATCTCACTGGTTTCTTTGGGGGGGGGGGGGGGGGGGGGGGTGTTGATAGTAAGCATTTCTCCTTGACCTTTAGGTGCCACCTAGTTAATAAACATGTAAATGTATCACAAATATGATTTATGATTGCAGTAAGAACCACTCACTGCACTCATAGGGTCAACATTTCTCATTTCCTTTAATGCACATCCAAGTCAATTTGTAGCTCAATAATTAGCCCAGGTCATTTATAACAACAACAGCAACAACAACTGATCTTGAACAGATTGTCAAAGTCTAACTACATAATCAAAAATATTTTCAACATAACAAAATATGACTGATGTAAATTATTACATTATAATCAAATATAAGATAATTGCATAAATTTTTCTTATTATATACATACATGTATACACAATAACATGCTAGGTGCAGTATGGAAGCCTGTGATTGAAAGAAAATAAAAACGTAAAGTCATTTCTAAATCAACTGAAGCCCAGCTTCATGGAATAAAGTCGTATGCCATTATTTCTCTAACAAATCATCATAAATCCAAACCAACAACGGCAGCTACATGTATTTGTTGATGCAGCGACACTAATATATATCACAATGATTAATCATAATTTGTATTTTCTTTTTAATTGTGGTGGATTTTTTTCATAATTTCAGAAAAATGAGGGATCTTTGGAAGGTGTACATATAATAAAAATAACAGATTTTGCACAAACTTTCAGGAAATAAATATAATCCTATGATTTTATTTATTCTTATCAGAAGATACTTTCCAGTAACTGTTTATTTTATTTACAATACGATTTAAACATATCAATTTCCACTGTGTTATCCTTCAGCGCATCTTAAAATGTATCCCATCAATGCCTTTTGTTTTCTCTAGGTAAATGTACATGCATTTGCTTTGAATCAAATTATGAAAATAAGATTGGAACAGATACTGACCAATTTTTCTGCAATACCAGGTGCTTTGGTAGAGAAATAGCACAAATGAGACAGAGTCACTTGTCTTACACATCTACGCATGCTACCTTTGTTTAAACACATACCATAGAAACACACAGCCGGAACGGTCCAAGGATATAAAGCCCGGAAACAGTCATCCCTGGTTGAGCACCAGACAGGGGTTTGAACCTAGAAGCCACTGTAGAGAAGTTTTGGACAGAACCAGTAAGCCACATACTCCCTAGTTAACCCCTTCCATGACGTGGGTGGCGAATCCCGCCAATGAATTTTAGCGTTGAACAATGTCTTTGGAATAAGGTGGTTTAGATTTTTCTTCTTGAGACAGAAAGAGGTATCCTCACTGTGGAATTGAGATCCATCAAAGATATTTTTCACCAGATTTATCAATGAAACTAGGCATTACAACTCAAAATGTCACTCTTGAAAGTTCTTTTATGATGACTATAATAATAATATTGTGGATTTATATAGTGCCCAAGACATCTATAATGTCTCTAAGCGCTTTACAGATATATTGAGGCTTGCCTGCATGCTAATGTATGCACCTTCTTCCCTCCCTGGGGAGCATTTCAGCCCGACGCCTTTGTAAAGACGTTCACAATGCTAAACAAACCAGAATGACTTTTGCATCCTACCCGGGACCTACTGAACACTTGGGTGGAGAAGAGCAATGTAGATAAAATGCCTTGCTCAAGGACATAAATCCCATGTCAAGGATCGAACCTTGACCTTTGCATCTACAATCAAGTGTTTAAACCACTCGACTACCACACCTCTACATTCCAAAATTCCAAAACTATTATTAAAAAAAAAAAGAAGACTATTCCCGAACATCAGTGGCACAGAAAGGGTATAAAACCAAGTCAAAAGAAGAGCAAAAAGAAAAAAAGATCTCATAATGCAACAAATTCATCAGTTACACCAAATTCAGCACTCGTCGAGAGAAAACAAAAATTGCATGTTTGAAAATACTTGTAATGGAATGATACACTCTGAAACAGTTCGTTTTTTTAGTTACACCAAATTCAGAGCTTCCACTGCTCCACATACACACCGCTATGATACTTAGATATTGCATGATTATATATAGATACGAAGCCATCAAACGATGAAAGCTTGCTGCTGCCAATTGCTCGTTGCTGTGGTAATGACATTCACCGTGTTGAGAGAGGCGAGTTCATGGTGAAATGTCTGGTGTAGTCGTATTCTATCGTAGGAATCACGGCTTGAACAAACTTCAAGAAAATTAAAAGGTAGCTGAACGAGTAAGTAGTCAAGGAAACTGCCAGTTAAGCAGAGGGAGGAATTTTACTTAGGTCAATTTTTTTTCAGCAATGCCACTGAATTTTGATATAAAATGAAGAGAGAGATGAGAACAGTAGATTTGACATAATTTTTACCCCGATAATGATACACACCCTTTTAATCCTTCATTCAACAGAAGATTTATAAAGGATCTGGATCATTAGTAGGAAGGAAAATTCAACACAAATTTCCAGTTGTCAAATATGAAGATATAGCTTATCATGATAAGCTATATCTTCATATTTGACAACTGGAAATATAATAAGAAAAAAAAATGTTTAAAAATTCCTGTATTCCTTATAAAGGTAAATTGATTGAAAGGATACAGATGTACTCCTAGTTCTCCTCCACCATCTTGAACAGTGTGAATGATCTTCTTCATAACGTCTGCATGTCTGAAAAGAGAAAGAAAGATTGGATGATAGATGGCTTCATATGGACTTCCAAGATAACCATGATGATACTGGCAGAGGTGGAGAAAAGGACATGGTTATGAAAGTGCTCCAAATGCTTATAAATTTGTCTTAAAGGGAAAGTCAACCCTGACAATAAGTTGGTTTTAAAAGAAGCAGAAAAATTCAGGAAACAGATCAGTGAAGGTTTGAGCAAAATCCGATAAGAAATAAAAAAGTTATGAATTTTTGAAGTTGTAATCAAGCAAACCCAAATTGGCAACTTGACATAACTTGTGAGCTCCTCTCCCATTTGCTCAATTGAGAAATTTTCATAAATTGTCATTTCTTAGTTTCTGTTGAAGTAATAGATATGTTTCATACAGACTTTGTGTAAAAACATATGAGCAATGATTATATGAAAGGTGCATGTATGTTTGAACATTTTCTTTAGAGAAAATAGGGCCCTTGCTGTTTTTAATATACAAGTATATGAATGATATTGTCAATGCTTCACCTTTACTAACATATGTTTTATTTGCAGATGATACTAACATATTTTATTCACACCAAAATTTAAACATGCTTGTTACAACTCTGAATCTAGAACTAAAGAAATTATCATTGTGGTTTAAATCCAATAAACTCTCCCTCAATATAAACAAAACAAACTTCATGTACTTTAAACACATTAATTCTACACATGTATTTCGTAATAATATTTTCATTGATGACATGCCTGTTACCGAAAAACATGAAACAAAATTTTTAGGTATATTGATCGACTCAAATGTAACTTGGAATAGTCACGTTCGTAACATTAGCATGTTGGTAGCAAGAGGCATAGGTATTTTATATAAATTCAAATATTATCTTTCTCAAAGATCGCTATTAATGCTTTACAACTCATTTATTTTGTCACATATATCGTACTGTAACATAGTATGGGGAAATAGTAACAAAATGAATATATAGACACTATGTTGCATCTTCAAAAGAAAGCACTCCGTATCTGTTCTCATTCTCATTATTTAGCCCACACCGATCCTATATTTCATAAGTTTAAAACATTGAAAATTAACGATATTCACACCTACCAAACTGCTATATTTATGTATAAATTTTCCACCAACGCTACACCAATATCCTTTCATAATATTTTTATCTACAACAGAGATGTCCATTCCTACCCGACACGACATTCATCAGATCTTCATTTAACAAATCCAAAATTAATAATAGCTCAAAAAACGATAAGACATCACGGTCCAGATGTTTGGAACAATTTACCTCATGATATTAAACACGCCGTATCTCTTTTTTCTTTTAAAGCTTCGTTAAAGAAGTATTTGCTATCCACTTATTCGTAAACTTCCCACTGCACGTGCACCCACTTCACTTAAATCCCTTTCCTTCCCCTTTTTTTGTAGTAAATTTTTTTTTTCCAGTTAGTGACATCGCTTTTATGATATAGACATTTCGATTTATAATCTTGTCTTTATTCTGTTGTCATTGTTATTTAACTGTCACATTTTTGAATTTGAACAATTATGTTGTATATTTATTACTATAATTGTTTGTAAATTTGTTATTTGATTTGACAATAAATGCAGAAACTCTTGCCAAAAAAAAAAAAAAAATGGAAATGAATGATCTCGTAAGATACGTCACGGAGTTGCCAAAGTTGACACATGCTCCAGGCTACTATATTTCATCACATACATGGGGTTAGGATTGCAATTGGGTTCAAAGAGAATCTGGGAATAGTGAAAAATAATTGGTGAGCTTTCTCATTCCTTTTATGTCAGTTTGGAAGAAAATCATAGTAGAAATGTCCCCTGAAGAGGATTGCTCCTCAAATGCCCTCAATACCTGAAATATGATGAGAAATAGCTGTGTACAGTCCTGTGTACCCATTTCTGTGTACAGTGCATAGGCTTTTCAGTTAGATAAGGCCAATGTACAGAGCACATGGTCTGTGGTAGATTTGGATGCGATTCTACTGTCTTCTTACCTGCATGGATGTACAGAGCACATGGTCTGTGGTAGATTTGGATGAGATTCTACTGTCTTCTTAGTCCTGCATGGATGTACAGAGCACATGGTCTGTGGTAGATTTGGATGAGATTCTACTGTCTTCTTAGTCCTGCATGGATGTACAGAGCACATGGTCTGTGGTAGATTTGGATGAGATTCTACTGTCATTTTACCTGCATGGATGTACAGAGCACATGGTCTGTGGTAGATTTGGATGGGATTCTACTGTCATTTTACCTGCATGGATGTACAGAGCACATGGTCTGTGGTAGGTTTGGATGCGATTCTACTGTCATTTTACCTGCATGGATGTACAGAGCACATGGTCTGTGGTAGATTTGGATGAGATTCTACTGTCATTTTACCTGCATGGATGTACAGAGCACATGGTCTGTGGTAGATTTGGATGCGATTCTACAGTCTTCTTACCTGCATGGATGTACAGAGCACATGGTCTGTGGTACAGTAGATTTGGATGGGATTCTACTGTCATTTTACCTGCATGGATGTACAGAGCACATGGTCTGTGGTAGATTTGGATGGGATTCTACTGTCATTTTACCTGCATGGATGTACAGAGCACATGGTCTGTGGTAGATTTGGATGAGATTCTACTGTCATTTTACCTGCATGGATGTACAGAGCACATGGTCTGTGGTACAGTAGATTTGGATGGGATTCTACTGTCATTTTACCTGCATGGATGTACAGAGCACATGGTCTGTGGTAGATTTGGATGAGATTCTACAGTCTTCTTACCTGCATGGATGTACAGAGCACATGGTCTGTGGTAGATTTGGATGAGATTCTACTGTCATTTTACCTGCATGGATGTACAGAGCACATGGTCTGTGGTAGATTTGGATGAGATTCTACAGTCTTCTTACCTGCATGGATGTACAGAGCACATGGTCTGTGGTAGATTTGGATGAGATTCTACTGTCATTTTACCTGCATGGATGTACAGAGCACATGGTCTGTGGTAGATTTGGATGAGATTATACGGTCTTCTTAGTCCTGCATGGATGTACAGAGCACATGGTCTGTGGTAGATTTGGATGAGATTATACGGTCTTCTTAGTCCTGCATGAATGTACAGAGCACATGGTCTGTGGTAGATTTGGATGAGATTCTACAGTCTTCTTAGTCCTGCATGGATGTACAGAGCACATGGTCTGTGGTACAGTAGATTTGGATGAGATTCTACAGCCTTCTTAGTCCTGAATGAATGTACAGAGCACATGGTCTGTGGTAGATTTGGATGCGATTCTACTGTCAATTTACCTGCATGGATGTACAGAGCACATGGTCTGTGGTAGATTTGGATGAGATCCTACGGTCTTCTTAGTCCTGCATGGATGTACAGAGCACATGGTCTGTGGTAGATTTGGATGAGATTCTACGGTCTTCTTAGTCCTGCATGGATGTACAGAGCACATGGTCTGTGGTAGATTTGGATGAGATTCTACTGTCATTTTACCTGCATGGATGTACAGAGCACATGGTCTGTGGTAGATTTGGATGAGATTCTACTGTCATTTTACCTGCATGGATGTACAGAGCACATGGTCTGTGGTAGATTTGGATGAGATTATACGGTCTTCTTAGTCCTGCATGGATGTACAGAGCACATGGTCTGTGGTAGATTTGGATGAGATTATACGGTCTTCTTAGTCCTGCATGAATGTACAGAGCACATGGTCTGTGGTAGATTTGGATGAGATTCTACAGTCTTCTTAGTCCTGCATGGATGTACAGAGCACATGGTCTGTGGTACAGTAGATTTGGATGAGATTCTACAGCCTTCTTAGTCCTGAATGAATGTACAGAGCACATGGTCTGTGGTAGATTTGGATGCGATTCTACTGTCATTTTACCTGCATGGATGTACAGAGCACATGGTCTGTGGTAGATTTGGATGAGATTCTACGGTCTTCTTAGTCCTGCATGGATGTACAGAGCACATGGTCTGTGGTAGATTTGGATGAGATTCTACGGTCTTCTTAGTCCTGCATGGATGTACAGAGCACATGGTCTGTGGTAGATTTGGATGGGATTCTACTGTCATTTTACCTGCATGGATGTACAGAGCACATGGTCTGTGGTAGATTTGGATGGGATTCTACAGTCATTTTACCTGCATGGATGTACAGAGCACATGGTCTGTGGTAGGTTTGGATGGGATTCTACAGTCATTTTACCTGCATGGATGTACAGAGCACATGGTCTGTGGTAGATTTGGATGAGATTCTACTGTCATTTTACCTGCATGGATGTACAGAGCACATGGTCTGTGGTAGGTTTGGATGAGATTCTACTGTCATTTTACCTGCATGAATGAACAGAGCACATGGTCTGTGGTAGATTTGGATGAGATTCTACTGTCATTTTACCTGCATGGATGTACAGAGCACATGGTCTGTGGTAGATTTGGATGGGATTCTACAGTCTTCTTACCTGCATGGATGTACAGAGCACATGGTCTGTGGTACTGTAGATTTGGATGGGATTCTACTGTCATTTTACCTGCATGGATGTACAGAGCACATGGTCTGTGGTAGATTTGGATGAGATTCTACGGTCTTCTTAGTCCTGCATGGATGTACAGAGCACATGGTCTGTGGTAGATTTGGATGAGATTCTACTGTCATTTTACCTGCATGGATGTACAGAGCACATGGTCTGTGCTAGATTTGGATGAGATTCTACAGTCTTCTTAGTCCTGCATGGATGTACAGAGCACATGGTCTGTGGTAGATTTGGATGAGATTCTACTGTCATTTTACCTGCATGGATGTACAGAGCACATGGTCTGTGGTAGATTTGGATGGGATTCTACTGTCATTTTACCTGCATGGATGTACAGAGCACATGGTCTGTGGTAGGTTTGGATGGGATTCTACTGTCATTTTACCTGCATGGATGTACAGAGCACATGGTCTGTGGTAGATTTGGATGGGATTCTACTGTCATTTTACCTGCATGGATGTACAGAGCACATGGTCTGTGGTAGATTTGGATGGGATTCTACAGTCTTCTTAGTCCTGCATGGATGTACAGAGCACATGGTCTGTGGTACAGTAGATTTGGATGGGATTCTACTGTCATTTTACCTGCATGGATGTACAGAGCACATGGTCTGTGGTAGATTTGGATGGGATTCTACTGTCATTTTACCTGCATGGATGTACAGAGCACATGGTCTGTGGTAGATTTGGATGAGATTCTACTGTCATTTTACCTGCATGGATGTACAGAGCACATGGTCTGTGGTACAGTAGATTTGGATGGGATTCTACTGTCATTTTACCTGCATGGATGTACAGAGCACATGGTCTGTGGTAGATTTGGATGAGATTCTACTGTCTTCTTACCTGCATGGATGTACAGAGCACATGGTCTGTGGTAGATTTGGATGAGATTCTACTGTCATTTTACCTGCATGGATGTACAGAGCACATGGTCTGTGGTAGATTTGGATGAGATTCTACTGTCTTCTTAGTCCTGCATGGATGTACAGAGCACATGGTCTGTGGTAGATTTGGATGAGATTCTACTGTCATTTTACCTGCATGAATGTACAGAGCACATGGTCTGTGGTAGATTTGGATGAGATTATACGGTCTTCTTAGTCCTGCATGGATGTACAGAGCACATGGTCTGTGGTAGATTTGGATGAGATTATACGGTCTTCTTAGTCCTGCATGAATGTACAGAGCACATGGTCTGTGGTAGATTTGGATGAGATTCTACAGTCTTCTTAGTCCTGCATGGATGTACAGAGCACATGGTCTGTGGTACAGTAGATTTGGATGAGATTCTACAGCCTTCTTAGTCCTGAATGAATGTACAGAGCACATGGTCTGTGGTAGATTTGGATGCGATTCTACTGTCATTTTACCTGCATGGATGTACAGAGCACATGGTCTGTGGTAGATTTGGATGAGATTCTACGGTCTTCTTAGTCCTGCATGGATGTACAGAGCACATGGTCTGTGGTAGATTTGGATGAGATTCTACGGTCTTCTTAGTCCTGCATGGATGTACAGAGCACATGGTCTGTGGTAGATTTGGATGGGATTCTACTGTCATTTTACCTGCATGGATGTACAGAGCACATGGTCTGTGGTAGATTTGGATGGGATTCTACAGTCATTTTACCTGCATGGATGTACAGAGCACATGGTCTGTGGTAGGTTTGGATGGGATTCTACTGTCATTTTACCTGCATGGATGTACAGAGCACATGGTCTGTGGTAGATTTGGATGAGATTCTACTGTCATTTTACCTGCATGGATGTACAGAGCACATGGTCTGTGGTAGGTTTGGATGAGATTCTACTGTCATTTTACCTGCATGGATGTACAGAGCACATGGTCTGTGGTAGATTTGGATGAGATTCTACTGTCATTTTACCTGCATGGATGTACAGAGCACATGGTCTGTGGTAGATTTGGATGAGATTCTACAGTCTTCTTAGTCCTGCATGGATGTACAGAGCACATGGTCTGTGGTACAGTAGATTTGGATGAGATTCTACAGCCTTCTTAGTCCTGCGTGAATGTACAGAGCACATGGTCTGTGGTAGATTTGGATGCGATTCTACTGTCATTTTACCTGCATGGATGTACAGAGCACATGGTCTGTGGTAGATTTGGATGAGATTCTACTGTCATTTTACCTGCATGGATGTACAGAGCACATGGTCTGTGGTAGATTTGGATGAGATTCTACTGTCTTCTTACCTGCATGGAGGTACAGAGCACATGGTCTGTGGTAGGTTTGGATGCGATTCTACTGTCATTTTACCTGCATGGATGTACAGAGCACATGGTCTGTGGTAGATTTGGATGAGATTCTACAGTCTTCTTAGTCCTGCATGGATGTACAGAGCACATGGTCTGTGGTAGATTTGGATGAGATTCTACTGTCATTTTACCTGCATGGATGTACAGAGCACATGGTCTGTGGTAGATTTGGATGAGATTATACGGTCTTCTTAGTCCTGCATGGATGTACAGAGCACATGGTCTGTGGTAGATTTGGATGAGATTATACGGTCTTCTTAGTCCTGCATGAATGTACAGAGCACATGGTCTGTGGTAGATTTGGATGAGATTCTACAGTCTTCTTAGTCCTGCATGGATGTACAGAGCACATGGTCTGTGGTACAGTAGATTTGGATGAGATTCTACAGTCTTCTTAGTCCTGCATGAATGTACAGAGCACATGGTCTGTGGTAGATTTGGATGCGATTCTACTGTCATTTTACCTGCATGGATGTACAGAGCACATGGTCTGTGGTAGATTTGGATGAGATTCTACGGTCTTCTTAGTCCTGCATGGATGTACAGAGCACATGGTCTGTGGTAGATTTGGATGAGATTCTACGGTCTTCTTAGTCCTGCATGGATGTACAGAGCACATGGTCTGTGGTAGATTTGGATGGGATTCTACTGTCATTTTACCTGCATGGATGTACAGAGCACATGGTCTGTGGTAGATTTGGATGGGATTCTACAGTCATTTTACCTGCATGGATGTACAGAGCACATGGTCTGTGGTAGGTTTGGATGGGATTCTACAGTCATTTTACCTGCATGGATGTACAGAGCACATGGTCTGTGGTAGATTTGGATGAGATTCTACTGTCATTTTACCTGCATGGATGTACAGAGCACATGGTCTGTGGTAGGTTTGGATGGGATTCTACTGTCATTTTACCTGCATGGATGTACAGAGCACATGGTCTGTGGTAGATTTGGATGAGATTCTACTGTCATTTTACCTGCATGGATGTACAGAGCACATGGTCTGTGGTAGATTTGGATGAGATTCTACAGTCTTCTTAGTCCTGCATGGATGTACAGAGCACATGGTCTGTGGTACAGTAGATTTGGATGAGATTCTACAGCCTTCTTAGTCCTGCATGAATGTACAGAGCACTTGGTCTGTGGTAGATTTGGATGCGATTCTACTGTCATTTTACCTGCATGGATGTACAGAGCACATGGTCTGTGGTAGATTTGGATGAGATTCTACTGTCATTTTACCTGCATGGATGTACAGAGCACATGGTCTGTGGTAGATTTGGATGAGATTCTACTGTCTTCTTACCTGCATGGAGGTACAGAGCACATGGTCTGTGGTAGGTTTGGATGCGATTCTACTGTCATTTTACCTGCATGGATGTACAGAGCACATGGTTTGTGGTAGATTTGGATGAGATTCTACTGTCATTTTACCTGCATGGATGTACAGAGCACATGGTCTGTGGTAGGTTTGGATGAGATTCTACTGTCTTCTTACCTGCTGTGGGTGTACAGAACACATGGACTGTGGTAGGTTTGGATGCGATTCTACTGTCATTTTACCTGCATGGATGTACAGAGCACATGGTCTGTGGTAGGTTTGGATGCGATTCTACTGTGACAGTCTTCTTGACATGATCTTGACTTATGTCCTCATACATCTGTTCTACAGTCAAAGGTTTTCGATGCTAAACAAAAAACAGAAAGAGCAAGACATAAGCTACAACAATAATAATGTTCAGCAGATATTAAGATATTAAGACATAAAACTATGTAGGTAAGCTTATTTGCTGGGATGATTGACTCGATTTTATCTTATCTTTAATAGCTCATTATTCAGCAATTATATATTTTATTAAAAATTCATTAAGCAGATATCATTTAATTGTGCCTTAGAACATTCAATGTAAGTTGTGTTTAATTCTGTAAGCAAGGTTCTAGCAAGTGCATAACACATTTAGTGCTCATGCCATGATTGGGAGACTTATGGGGAAAAAATATGCCAGGGTCAAATTCTCTCCAGCAAGGTTACTGACATGGGTAATACACTGAATGCGAAAATATCAGCATACAGTAGTTCAGTTCATGGTGGAGGTTTATTAGGGTTTAAATTTAAACCTCCTTCGCAGATGAAGGTTATTTTCACCAAGTACATATGTGACCCCCCGCCTCAAAACCTACAATAAGTCGCACGGACCACAACGTTCAAAAAGCCCAAAATAGTAAATTTGCTTGGATCAGTCGATTTCCTGTTTTTGATAGAAATGGGTAGTTTCATTATCATTCTATCATGTCTCAAGTTTGTGAGTCGTAATTCGACTTAGAAATATGTTTTGGGGGCAATTTAAAATGACTCCTTTTTTCCACCTGTCGAGCTAATGAATGTTTGGTGAGCTTTTGTAATACTTTCATTCAATGCCAAATTACTACTTTACCTCTAAAGGTATTAAGTTGATTTTTGGAGTGAGTAATGAATGGGTCCTCCGGTTGCTATGGCCATCTGAATACCCAGTTTTAATTGGGCGCACACAGAGAGCGAAGGTTTAGCACTCTTTTGTTCCGAACTTAAATGGCCATTTTCTCTGAATAGGAGTTATTGATTGCTGGTTACATACTCATTCTAAATGTGATATTTAAAGGTGTTATCATTGAGTAAACTAGGCAAGTGATATACCATTGGAAAGCTGAGAATCTCTACTTTCAGAAAATGTATAAAACAAAAAAAATAATTTTGGCGACTTATTGGAGGTTTTGAGGCGTCGGGTCACATATAAGCTCTATATGATGTCAAAGAGTGTGCACCATGATGCGCACACTAACGTGAATTTAATTGTTTAACAAATAGTGCATCCACCAATACAGATACATGTGCACATTCACACTGGTGGAATTTATACCATCTATTAATTATTACCAACTTGCTTACTCCAGCCAATGTGAACTTACCTCATCATATCCATATAGCCATAGCCTAGGTGTCTGGTAGTACTTGTCATATGTGATGTTAAGATCATAAGTTCTCGTCTGTAGTATTCCACTTTCTCCACTAGCCCCTCCGCTCTCAGACCCTGTGCCTGGTATCTTACTTGTATCTAGCGTTGCCTATCAACAATCAAACACAATAATAAAAATAGTACTCAGGTCTTAAGCACAAATCAAATATTCATCAATGTCTTCCAAAGACCTTTGCATTATTCCCCAGCTCAGCCTGGCTGCCCTATGAAGCGCTGAAGCTTCAAGGAATAAATTCCTACCGGAACTCATTTACTACACCTGAGTTGAGTGTGGCAAATGTAGAGTAACGTCTAGTCTAGTTCTGGACTCTTTTTATTGATTTTTTTATTCGCCGACTATACGCGATAAGCCGAGTGATGGCACGATCCCGAGAACCTGTTGGCCCCGAAAAAAGAGTCCAGTGCAATTGCTCCACGCTGACGACTTTCCCTGAGATTTTTCAGGGAGAGCAATTAAAATTGGCCGCACCTCCCCAGCTAAAGCGCTAGTGAACTTTGGACCCCTGACGTCAGCGTGGAGCAATTGCACTGGACTCTTTTTTTTTCGGGGCCAACAGGTTCTCGGGATCGTGCCATCACTTGGCTTATCGCATATAGTCGGCGAATAAAAAAATCAATAAAAAGAGTCCAGAACTAGACTAAGTAACGTCCTGCCAAAGGTCATTAATGCTGCGACAGGGATTTGGATTCAACCCCAGTAACTTGTGATCAGCAGTCTTGTGACTTATCTACTAAACCAAATCACCTCTTCAACACAATACACTAACCACCTAAAACTCTACAAGAAACAATTTCCAATTTCGCAAAAGCTGCAATAGCTGCCATTTTTAACAATTTGTGGGAGTACTCACAAAATGCACACAGAACAGTGCCCAAAAGACTTAAATGAAACGCTCCCTCCGCCTCTAGAAAGGAGACAAGTGACTAGAGCTAGTATATCTTCTCCTGTCCACGCTGTTCTATTACCCATTGCAAAAACTCATCAATTGGACAGAAGCTTCATTCACACGGCTTCAAGGGTTTGGAATAGTCTCCCAAATCATGTTGTTGGAACGCCTTCCTGTACAGGACTAAATTCTTTTAAAAGGCGTGTGCATAGATTTCTTTTGGCAAATCGCATTTCATGACTTCAATGTTTTACCTATTGCCCAATATTTTTCCTTAAATTGCTTTTTATATATTTTTAAAATGAGTTGCAGTGAACCATTGATTAGCCTTCTGGATCCTTGGTGTTTTGGCTGGCTATTTTTCACATTTTGCATGTTATATACAAACAAAAAAAAAATTCTGGTTTTAAAGTAGATACTTTTGTAATATTGTATTCTTGTAAATTGCTCAAATCCATCACACAGTAGTAATCAAAATGCTACAACCAAGGAGGCTTCTGGGAATATCAAATGAAATGATGTGAACCTAATACCACACAAGTATGATTAATTTCTTTTTTTTAATCAAAATATGATAACATGTAGTTTAAGCTTCTACCAACCTTAAGATTTACAGGCAAACTTTTATTATTTTGACTTTAAAATGCATTTCTGGCTAAGAAAAAAGGTGAAAGAATCCATCTGGGGAGCGTTTCATCAAGGGTTTTGTCAGTGATTTTTACCGACAACTGTTATAAGCTACTGAAATCCTTGCATCTGATTGGCTGAGAGCAAATTTGTCAGTAAAAATCACTGACTAAACGCTTGATGAAACGCTCCCCTCAATCAAAAGGATTATTCCTTAACCGAATAGAGACTCTCACTGGCTATTCACTGTCACCTACATGAATCTTCGCTCCAGTGATCTTGAGGGCAGCAGACAGCATTCAAGATGCTGTGTGAAGAAATCACTTGGCTTGAGAAAGTCCACAGGAGTGGATGAAAGCTTGTATTTCATGTTTATTTTATGTATTTTATTATTTCATGTTTACAGGCCATGCTTGTAAAGCAGTTTTCTTTATAACTGAACGCACCTACCCTGTATTTCAGTATTTCAAATTAACTTTAGTAAGTGAATGACTAAACAAAATGTACTCACATTGTCTTCTGCTTCTAGCATGCCACTTTCCTCAAAAGCTGAAATAGAAACAGAAGTAAAATTAATCTTAGAGTGTGAAACTCTCTACATCTCACTCTTTGTTTTCACAGCATTCAGAATAGCAACTACCAAATCCAACTTCACTCAATCTGTTTAAACTTGCTTCTCTTTTGTAACTGGATCCCAATTAAGCCCACCGCACACTATATGATCGGTCTGCGATCCAATTTCAAAAGAAAATGTTTAAGCATTTGGTATTTAAATTCTGCATAGTCATATAGATAGTAAAATCGAAATTACAGCCTATAGTGAGCCTTCTTGTAGGAAAAAAGGCCAAATCGGCTCAGAGTCGTAGTGACGTCAGAGCAGTCCTACGATTGTATACGATTTAAAACTGCTTTGGCCCTCATTCCAGGTAGAAGCTGACAATTCTCGGCAACTTTGGTGATTAATGTCAATGCATACTTTTAACCTGAAAACTCATATGATTCCCCTCCCCCCACTTTTATTTCATTACCTTCCATATCCTCTGCTTCTTCATCATCATCGTCGTCTTCATCGTCATCACCAGCAGCCGTTGGCTCTGTTTTCGGTTCAAGGGTCATCTCACTGGCCTTCTCCGTCACTTGGGTACTGCTCAAATCTGAGAAAGAGACAATAGGATGTCCAGTCTTAGAAGAACTTTACCAAATCAGTCTATTTATATCCAGAAGAGCGTTAGCTCTGTGTAAAGCTATATGAGTTAATGCCATTTTGGTTCCAAGCAAACAATTCAATATCAATATTGGACACAATTTTTTAAATACATGTAATTAATTTTCTGTCTCTGAATTAATGACAAATAAGCAATAAAATAACCCCATAAAAACAACAACTACAAAAGAGGAACATAAAAGTTTTAAAGCCAGCAAATCGTCAACACCTAATCATAGCTTTATGGAAGAAATCTTTCAGTTACTCCATTTGATATTCACAAGGTCATTTAATATTATCTGAGCTTATATGACTTTATACCTGCATCATGATGTGTATCAACACATCCTTCATTTAAATTATTTTCCTTAAATATTAGTTCATTAATATCATCCTTATCATTATCAATATCTTTATTATTGTCATCATTATCATCATCCTCATCATCAGCACCATCATCACTGTTCACTGTTATCACCACCATCATCACTGATCACTGTTATCATCACCACCATCATCACAATCATCATCACCAGCAACATTCATCATCACCATCACCAGCAGTCATGATCATGATGATGATCATCATCATAGCTTAGAATACCTGCATTATGATGTGTATCAACCCATCCTCCATCTTCATCATTCTCTTCAATGATCGCTTCGTTCTCCTCATGGTATTCCATCTGCTTGCATCGCTTGTAACATGGAACTGTAACATATAAACAAATATACCATTCTTTTACTTGTTCTCAACTGATTGCATCGCTAGTACGATTGAATTTAAATGTTAATGTTAGCATGTGATAGCAATTTGTTCCATATACATTAGCGTAATATTTCTCATATTTGATGTGATCATGAAAATGAGACGTACAGTACCTGTACAAAAAATATACAGGCCTTGCATACATGTATGTATTACAGACAGGAGATAGACTGTATACCAACTTACGATTGTCATTCTTAATTTAACGTGGGAACAATAAATCAGTCTTTCTCACATTGTAATTCACTACATGTATATTAATAGTATGCTGTGTAGTGAAATAAACTAGAAATATCACTGAAGATGATGATTAATACCCCCGCCCCGTGACAACAGCCTTTCTTGACTTTTGGTCGAAAACTGAGGAAGTAGTTCGATCCGCAAGATTTTTCCGATTTACTGCCATAGATATGCCGTTTCCATGGCAACGCAGCTTCCGACACATCCAAAAAATATGTCTTGCACATCTTCCCACCAAGACCAATGTGTGTACCAAATTTCTTGACTTTTGGTCGAAAACTGAGGAAGTAGTTCGATCCGCAAGATTTTTCCCTGATTTACTGCCATAGATATGCCGTTTCCATGGCAACGCAGCTTCCGACACATCAAAAAAATATGTTGTACACATCTTCCCAGTAAGACCAATGTGTGTACCAAATTTCATGACTTTCGGTCAAAAACTGAGGAAGTAGTTCGATCCGCAAGGTGTTTCCTTGATTTTCTGCCATAAATATGCTGTTACCATGGCAACGCAGATTCCGACTCATCCGAAAAATGTGTCTTGCACATCTTCCCACCAAGACCAATGTGTGTACCAAATTTCATGAGCTTTGGTCGAAAACTAAGAAAGTAGTTCGATCTGCAAGATTTGCAACAGACCGACCGACCGACCGACCGCCCAACCGTTGACTGATTCCTATATACCCCCTTCCAACTTCGTTTGGCGGGGGTATAATAAGTACAAAATAAACACTAATACATGCACTACATGTATTAGGGTGATGCCAAACACATTTTTTTTTTAATTGAGAAAAAAAAAAGAAGTAAAAAGATCAACATATGATGCACCACGCGGTACCCCGGGGTACCACGTTGTTGTAGCGCCATCTCACGTCCACTCAAGTACAATCCCAGAGTTATGAATGCAGTGCGTGTACGTAGTCATTCCCAATGCATGTTAGCAGTGCAGTGTTATTATGCATGGTGTGCATGCACTGCTGCTCGCGCTCGCTCGTGCTAGACAAGCGAAGTGGCTATAGCGCTAGGTCCCGCGGCTTTAGAACTTGATTTTATTACACTTCTTCCTAAAAAACATCACATCATCGTTACTGTATTTTAGCTGTCAAACTTTCAAACTTAGACAATGGTGGAAGGTGATGGTGGATACGGAAATTTACTGTAAGGGAAAGGACGTAAAAGACGGAAGATTTCAAGGACCGAGAAAGTTGAAAGAGCACGATATCGTGCAATACAGAAGTTGGGGGACGAGCAGGCCGCTGATCTGTGTACATGGTCATGATGGTAGCGGTTTTTAGGAAGGCGAGTGACGGGGGAGACAAGGAGCAGGCTGATGGTGTTATGACGCTGCTGGCCCAAGCTCTCTCTCACATCGAAGAAATAGAAATCAATAATGGAATAATTACTAAAAACAACAATGAATTTGAGAAAAATACATGACTTATAGGATTTTTTACAAGAACATGGGACACAATTGAATGTTGAAAAAAATCACACCAAAATAATTTCCCACTTTTTGGTAACCCAGGGTACAGCCCTAAAAAAAAAATTAAATAATTCAACAAAATGGCCGATTTTTATTTGGTACCCCAGGGTACCATTTATGTCATCATATCTCCAACAATGCAATAGGGGTTGCACACATTCCAGAAATACCAAAGTCATTTACAAAAATGCTTATGTACTGTACAAAGTTTAGTTTTTATGACCCATACACCTGTAACTATAATGCTTTCATTACGACAAGAATAAAACTGATCAACCCCTTTAATACTGATACGCACCCTAGAGATGATATATAAAAGTGTTTTATTCTCTCTTCTTGTCTCCCTTGAGTGGTCATTTTAGACAGGTTTCACTGTACTTTAAATTGCGGTTTAAATCAAGTTGATTTAAATCCTGCCAACTCTGGTTAGTCTAGATCACTACTATAGTGGACAGACGGGTATGTGCCGCTTTGACGACCCCTTTTTTCAGCGGCCGATCGCCATTCTCAAGATACCCGAATTTCAATAAACTGCCCTTCTCAACCTTCTCACACGTTCTCAAGATACTCAGCCAGAACAAAAGCGCTCGTCTCTCTCCGTTCCCCCGGCGCGCCCTGTTCCCTATAAACTCTCGATCTCGCGTACGTACATGTACGTCCATTCACTTGCGTGCGCAATTGCACAATGTATGCATGCACTATAGAATCCCCACACTAACGTGCCATAGTTCCTTAGACCATGTTTTTTTGCTGGGTATAGATCCACCATTCCAAAGACCCATTCAAGCAACGGGCTGAAGCAGGGCAAATTCACTGTTCAGAGCTTGTGTGATCACGCCATTGTTCAGCACAAAATTGTTTGGAACCAGCAACCTTGACAACTTGGCCGGTATGACGTCACACTTCGGTACTCTATGTGTTACAAAGCACTCTAAGGAAAAGAACAGACATTTTTATTGGTGTCAACATTTTAAAAATGGGTTTAACTATGTTCCTTGACGAGCTACCAGACCGGTCCAGAAGTGGGTAAGGATTTTCAGAAGTATACGAGCCAGACCAGACCAGGGAGCGTTTCATCAAGCATTTTGTCAGTGATTTTACCGACAATTGTGATAAGCTACTGAAATCCTTGCATCTGATTGGCTGAGAGAAAATTTGTCATTAAATATCACTGACAAAACATTTCATGAAACACTCCCCAGGACGTGGGGTTGCAAGCTACAACACTAGTCCCGTACAACATACATTTTTATAATTGATTTATAAACACTTGATATGACCAGTTGACCACTCACTAGTGTTCCAATTAGAGTGTTGTACATGTATCACTACTTGCATAATGACTGGTTGACCATATTACAATTTTTCATCAATTATAAATATTATTAGCCATGTTAGTGGATACTCTAGAAATTTTCTCATACAGATAAAATCATAATTGCCACTTCAGTCATTGGTATCATTTTTATTCACCCCCACTTTAATGGCTTGCAAAAGGCTGCTCAAGGTATAAAAAGTAAATGTACTGTAGCATGAATGTAAATAATTCAATAGACCTGTTTACTAAGTGATTCAAATTTATGGATGTTTCTTTCCTGGGGACCTAGTAACGAGGTATTCCATTAACCTGTTATTAATGAATGAACTACAATACTTGGAATCCAGTGTGCATAAATTACTTGTTGCTATGTCTAACAAACCTCTGGCAAGCTTTCAGGTTGTCAAGAACAACCTTTGTTTCAAAAGTATGCATTAAATTTGAATCACTTAGTAAACGGGTCTATTGCCTATAAAGAGTACCGCAGTGTGACGTCATACCAGCCAAGTTGTCAAGGTTGCTGGTTCTACACAATTTTGTTCTAAACAATGGCGTGGTGATCACAACAACGCCAAACACTGAAATTGCCCTGCTCCAGCCCGTTGCTTGAATGACTTCGCGGTGAACCTCTTGCGCGGGCTCTGTTGTTTGGAACCAGTATCCTGGACGAAGAGCGAATATGACGTCAGCACTTCGGTACTCTATTGTTTTGATTTGAATTTGATAAACTGATGTCCAATACTTCAATTGTAGACTTTGCAGTGATTTTAACAAGCAGTGCATGTTCATGATTTTATAACTCTTCTTTATATAATAAAAAATACCAAGATCGAAAATGAAAGCTTTATTTAATTTGTCAATTTATCATTTACTGCACAATTACAGTACTTTTACATTTAAGATGCAAACATATATATGTAGTACTGCAAACAGGGAAAGACAAGAAAAACCAGGTATGAAATTGCTAGTTTCTATTTTAATTTTAGACATCCGTTCTGTATTGACCTACATGTAGACTAAGGATGTGGCAAACAGAATTACATTTCATCAAAGAATCATCAACAGGATTATTGAAAATTAAAGAGAAAGAATAAATACAACACTTTTATTTGTTATTCCATATCTCTAAAGCTTTGCTCCAGTGCATACAAGCAAGGGGTTTATAAGTTTCATTTCGGCAGGAATGAACGCATACAAAGTCATGTACATGTACATACATGTATGTAAAAGTTAAAGTGATTTGGTAACTTTGTAGAGGGTTGATAAAATTTGAGCTGCCTGGCCTTACATGCTATCAGTATGTAATATGGTGTAAAAATGAAGCCCAGGGAGGAAAAAAGCACTTCAAAATCAACATATCCTTCACAAAAGTAAACATATGGAAGTCACTGGAAATGCCAGACTCATTTTCCCCCATAGACTCAGTGTTAGACTAAAGCGTATGGCCATACGGTTTCGTAAATGGGTGTATTCAGTCATACATGTAGGTATTTTAATAATAGCATTATATATTTGAAAACCTTTCTATGCCTGACTATTTATTTATCCTTCTGAACACCATTATACAAGACAGATTCAACAATTTATTAAATCAAGCCTCCACAAAGTTACCGCATCCCTTTAGACATTGTACATTATACAATCCCACTTTGGTCTGCTGAGATATTGGGAATGTTTAGTTAGCATTAAAAGCAAACCAACTGTTAAATGATCATAGTTTTACATCTGAATGTCATTTACTTTGAATTTCCATGTTTATCAATACTGTATGTATTTCACTGACATTCATCAATCCATTCTATTTTATCTTTGTGAACAGTTCTTACTCAAAGTTGCTATTGAATCTTTTCTCTTTTTTCATAAAGAAGATTTTTTTTCCCCTGCTTATTTCCAGAGCTCTTTTGAGTGTTATAGAGCTGGGCTTGCTGTACTGGGGTTCAGCCTACAATGTAGCTGAAAAGTCTAGTGTGAAAATAGTCTTTACAGTTTGCAGACCATCATTAAGAAATTGTCTTACCATTTCTGGTGAGAAGAAACTGTTTTTCATCTGGAAGATAAGACTTCTTCTTGCTGGCTTCTCCTGCACTCCATTTCCAAGTCGGACAGCTGTGAACAAGATGATCTCCTGCCGCAACAAACTCCTCGGGCGTTAAGACTCCTGTCTCTCTGAACTTTGACTCCTAGCAGGAAGATGGAAATGATACAGACATCTTTGGATTGTATTCCTGAAGGTGGTGTAAATTAAACCTGGGCCCCTTATAACACAATGATTTGCCATCAATTGCACATTTGAACAACAATTCTGATTGGTTAATGGTCAGCCTTTTGAATAATATGTGCATGAAACAATGATCTTGATTGGCCATTTTGCAATTGACTGCAAACCTTTGTGTTACAGGGCCCAGGGTTAATTAGTTTAAAGGAGAATTAATATTAGAATATAAATGTGCTCATATTCAAAGATGTAATCTATTCCTTCTTGTTGCCCTACGTAGTTTTGCATTAAAATATACGAGATGGGTATAAATCAGGATTTTCTCAGCAAGATTTATCTTCTGCTAGCGATACCAGGGGGCTGCCATTTGCTTGATGTGTACATAAAGACATTTTTTTAATCCGAATGCAAAATTGTCTTTCTTCCTGATACAAAATTCCATCTGAGATTTAAAATATTTAACAGATATATATACATATATTCTAGAAACAAAAATGTGTTTTATATTTAAAGATAACATTTAACAAATTCATAGTGACGAAGCTTTTCGACCTGCACTCATCGGGTCACAACGCAGGAATGAGAGAATACAAGAAAATACAAAAGTCAAGGAAGGGTGTGTATAGCGACCCGGGTATGATCCGGGACCGCTAAAATAATCGAAGCACTTGTACAAACTCCTTTTGTCGGCACAATAGCGGATCTCTCGACTGAATGAACAACGCTTCTAAGAAGCGAAGATGTTGAAAGCTGCGTGCTCGGGCAACAATAGTGAACTGAGCCACAAAAGGAGTTTGTACAAGCGCTTCGATTATTTTAGCTAAAATAATCGAAGCGCTTGTACAAACTCCTAATGGACTTCAAAAGACAGAATGCGCGTTGTATAAATTATGTTCTGCTCTGCCAGGCAAAACCAAGAAATCGATTTCTAGTTAGCAAAACCGGAGAATTTAAAAAGAAATCTATAAATTTCAAATTTTAAAATAAATGTATACACCTGTTATGTATTTTCCATCATATATGGGGCTTTTTTATAATGAATAGAAGCAATTTAGCTCGTGGATTAAAAATATCTTCCTGACCGGAACGGTTTCCAATGGTTCATGTACATCAAGAAAATGGCAGCCCCCATGAAGTGTTAGCAGATGATACCGTGTGCTAGAATGTCTTGATTTAAACCCTTTTCTGATATTTTATTTCTAAAGTGATACAGGTCAATGATTAAGAATATATTACACCTTTGAACATAAGTACATTTATATTCTGTTAATTCTCCTTTAACTTAGTCCTCTGATTTATGAAGTGCTAAATCAATTTGAACTATTAAAATGACCCTGTCATGAAATGGAATGGAAAAGATAAATTAACTTCTTGAAGACATGATTTTTGTTTATTTAGTTACACTAACAAAAATATTGTAATTTCATGGAATGAGAAGGTTGACACTTGGCACTCCATAAATCAGTGGACTGAATGTTTACCCACTTTAAACCCCACTCATGGCACCATCACTATGTAGGGATACATGTGTCAACTTCGACCTCTAAGGTGAAGAGGTAAAAACACCAATATATTAATTCAGCAAAATTTTGAGAAGATGCTTCCTTCTACATATTTAGGCTGATAGAATATCTGATTTCATGCCAGATTCTTCAATAGGATCTTATTATCTTGATCAAGTGAAATTTTCAGGCTGTTTTTTGGCCAGTGATCTTCCTCCTTTCCAGCATGCGAGAGATCAAACACTTGCTATGGGAGGCTATCTTCTCGGTATAGCGTGCGAGGTTATCTACAATAACCTTGCACAATGTGTGAGTGCTTAAACCCCCAAACCACACCAAATAATAGTGGTCATATGACCACTAAGCGACTAATCAATGCCAATAATACTACTGCGGTTCTGACGTGGCATGCTGAATTTAATTGTGCTATCTCACATGCGTATATACTGCTGTCAATGCATGCGACGTAGCGAGACATTTAGCACAATTAAATTAAGCTTGCTGTGTGACGGAAACGCTCAGGGTTGCACTACCTTGTACTCTGTTCATCTACAAGGCACATTCCGTGCTGATCTCGCCGTCTTTGTAATGCTAATCGCACAGCAAAAGCTACACGTAAACGGTAAGTACATGTAAATCCACATCATTGTCGCCATAAATTGTAATTTGTTTCATGTTTCTCATGATCTGATCGTTGAAGTGGTTGGATGGGCTGGAAGAGGAAGAAATTAGCAAACTCCAAAGGTGGTTTTGCAAGGTCCGCCATACATGTACGTGGAAATGGATGAATCTTGCCCAGTGATTTGTTTTTGTTTACTTGCCTGCTTCACCTGTGGCTGTGTGGCTCGACGTTCAATGACAATGAATCTCATAGACCCTATAAATATTACTCATCCAATGTACTAGGTACTCAACGTCATA
The DNA here is from genome assembly GCA_025617745.1 of Heliocidaris erythrogramma. Classification (NCBI taxonomy): domain Eukaryota; kingdom Metazoa; phylum Echinodermata; class Echinoidea; order Camarodonta; family Echinometridae; genus Heliocidaris; species Heliocidaris erythrogramma. The sequence goes on along the minus strand of CM046871.1, from coordinate 1,041,940 downwards.
AAACCAACAGCCATTCCTGGCATATGGATGGTGAGCCAATCGATGAGGTCTCCTCCCACAAGCATCTTGGCATTACTAGGACATGTGACCCTCAGCACGATTACGCAGCCGATGCAATCTCCAAGGGATACAGAGCTTTTTATGCCCTAGTTGGAACCTCTCCATTCAGCACAAGGGTTGTGCCCCACATCGCGGTAAAGCCATGGATGACATTATGTGTGCCACAGATGCTGGATGGCTGCTCTAGCATACCGTTCACAAAAGCAATGCTGAATCGCCTCGACAAAGCACAGATCCACCTATTCAAACGGATATTGGGGCTTCCAACATCAGCTGATGAAGCAGTCTATCTGCTCACCGATATCCTTCCGATAAGTCTCCTGGTCATGCAAGAAAAGCTCCTACTCCTTGGGCAGATCTTGAACATCGACTCTGAAAGGATCGAGTACAGGCTGCTCCTTCATGGTATCTGTGCCAATACCTCCTCCATCCAACTATGGCGTTCGGCTCTCAAACAGTTCAGCCTTCCCCCTCTAGACGAGCTTGTAATAAGACCCCCCAACTACAAGCTATGGAAGCGCATTGTGCAGTCAGCGGTGGTGAAGTTTTTGAGTCCAGACAGTGCGATGCCCTCACCAACAGGTCTTCATTATCACTGTGGACCAAAAGACCTAAACCAAAGGCCAAGGACCTCTATCCTGGGCATATATAGCCAACCCAAGCTAGAGGCCAGCCAGGCTTGTCAGAATCGGGAAGGCAGCTGATGACTGTGATGTTGAGCACCTTGTTCCAACCTGCCCAGCCCTTACATCTGTGCGACAAGACCTCATCAATCATACTACGGACAACAGCAACAGCAACACCAAGCAGTCTGCGCACTACTTTGAATCTGTCCCTGAGCTGTTCTTGGAGGCGGTCCTCTTTCTCCCTCCTGGACGCATGAACAATAGTGCCAAAGTTCAGCTGCATACACTTATTCTCTATTGCATACGTAACCTTCACACACACACCACGAATAGTGGTCATATTGACCAGTACGCGATATGCATGCAAAAATATTAGGTATTTGCTGTCGCATGTCCTAAAGGTATGGGTGGGAAATAAGATAACTATTTTAAATACTTCCTTTCAAATTCAGCTCTTAAAAATCTCACTCCTACCTCAAATAGCCAAAAGGAAGAACTTTTGATATTTACAGCAAAATCCAAAGTCAAAATCATGTCCAAAACCGAAAATATTCCCAATTTTTTTTCACGATGGCGTGTTGTTTTCATACCGCCAATGTCTTAGACTAAAATCGGCCAATAAAATTTTGTCCACAAAGAAACTCGGGATCGCAAGCGCACATCAATCTCTATGATCGCGCACACAGAAAATTCAGACTTTTCCGTGCACACGATACGGACCGAATTTTTAACGACAAAATTCTTTTGGGAAGATGTCAGCGATCGCGGCGACCAGGAAATGTACACAATGACTCTGATACCTCGTTTCGCCGGAATCGACAGTAAATTACAGATTTCATTTTTGGAATTATTATTTGTAACATCGTTGAGTTGAATTTATTGTATTTCATGGATATGTTGGGGTTAGTTTTTGTAAATTAAATGCCAATTTTGAGTGAATGTTGGTGACTTTTGTGCAGTGGCGTTTGAAAAAGTTGAGGTGTATGACAGCCTAGACTCTACACAAGAAGTATAGTCATGTCGCTATGAGTTCCTTCACACAACTCATCAAAATCTTCTCAACAAGAGTTAAATACTCCATTGACCCATAGAAAGGCACTTAACGAACTTCGGAAGACCCAAATTGCCGATGATCTCCGACCTTAGTGGAGAAGTATACAAGAGAGAGAGGTAACCGTAAGTGATTTTCTAATTATACCGTGATATTTATTAATATTTGGTTAGGATTATTACGGCAGGCTGCACATGCAACAGACTGCGTAATCTCAAGTCGGGCTGAGTGGTTCCGACACACGAGTGATAAATTTTTAAATATATAATTTTATAAACATCTAGACTTTCATTGCGACACCCCTCAATGTTGCTAAGAACAATGTACAAAATTAATTCAAATTGTATGTTAACTTCCAATTTTACATGCACGTAATACTCACATGAAATCGATTGCTTGGATGGATTTGTTGAAGTTCAATCCCCAGCAAGCCATGACTGCCAAAACCTGTCCATCGCGGTATCGCTGTGTATAGTTAAGCACGGTGTGACCTTTCAAAAAGTGCAGCACGATTCAATACATTCTGCCATTACCAGTAGAGGCGTATGACCGATATCAGAGACTCTCTCCCGTTTGGGAGATTGTCTCTGATATCAGAAACTTCTGTAAATAATTTTAGTCTCTGATTTGGGAGACAGTCTCCCATTTGGGAGATCAATTTGCTTTGTTTACATTTGCGGCAAAGGGATTACCTCAGCGCAAAATGAAAATATGATAAGCAGATTCCTCATGAGAAATTACACCTTTTGACCATCTACATGTACTTCAAAGATTCACTGTCTACTTTCATTTTCATAACAGTTTTTGTTATGACCCACACACAAAACAAATGGGTTTCTGATCTCGATGAGGCAAAAATTTGGCTGGGATAAATTGCCTTGTTGTTCGTGTTGTTTCTTTTATCCTTTTGTAAGCTAAGTCTCCAATATGGGAGCCAGTCTCCTAAATGGGAGAGAGTCTCCGATATCAGCCGTGCGCCTCTACTGATTATGGACTGTGGGCAGATGACGCAATAAATCATTTTTGGTAAGTTGTAAGTTGGTTAACTAAATTTAACTTAATGAATGCAATCGATCAATATTTGAAATTTTACTTTTAGTTTAATTTTTAGATGAAAAATATATGTAATGGCTATATCGTGGAATAGGTCTCCGCTCATTCAGTGTGTATGCACACACTTGCGTGTTATGTCTGTCTATCATGTTTATGGGAGTGGAATGCTGTTTCCAGCAATGACGAAATAAATGTCAGTGAATGGACTGGAGACTTATTCCACGATTTTGCCATTGTAATTTCAGCGAAAAGCATGTAGTCGCACTTTTGTAGTCACGATTCGCAACCCTAGCCTAGCATGCCTAGAGAATGGGTAGCTCGTACAGCAGTGTACAGCGCTGTGACTGTGTAACTGTAGTGTAACATCTTGATGTGTGGCTAGGTTTCCTCAACCACGAGGGCAATGCCACTAGGCCTATATAGGTACGTTGAAATGCGTGCGCTCTCGCGGCGGTAAATTCTCCCGAGCGGCTGTTCGGGCAATTTGCGTATGGCTGTGGGGACTCCCCGTAAATACTGCCTTTGCATTGGCTGGTAGCATTTTTGTCATGTGAGGTTATTTTCAAGCTGTAGCTGAATGGACAAGCTTTCATTCAATACCCAACATGTATGCAATTTTTCATCGTTGCGATCAGCACACGTTTTCCCGAGAGCTCGATTGTCAGTGCCTTTTTCTCATAAATCTTGGATAATAATATTAATTTAAGGTATACTACTTGTTTTCTATACATGTTTTCTTGATGTGGGTGAATTTTTATGAAAATTCTATACTCCGAAATGTGTTTTTTTATTGGCGAATTTGAGGGATGTCACTGCAAAGTTGACACCGCGAAGCGATGGCTTCCTGCCGGGAGATGCTCTGTGCGATCCGAGCGTGCGATTGCATGTGTGCATTTTATATTGTAGTCTATGCTATGCACCACTTTTAATACACATTGTCTATGGGAGAATATGCGCTTCACGTACAAAACAAAGTGCGTAGCTGTACAATGTAGGTCCCCCCATCATACAATGTGAGTTGAAAATAATGAAGAGGAGATTAATAACCATATTTTTTAGAATAGAAACATAATTTGAAGTAAATAATTAACATCTCTGAATTATAGTTCATGTGATTCTAAATTTTACTGTTTTCATCAGAAATTTATTGAATTTTACTGCTTAAATTAATCATGTGGATTTAATTCAGGAAGAAATTCAAATCCTGGAATTTTTCCAAGCCTTGCAAAAATGTAAATTTGCTTTGACAAAATAGATGATAATTTAAAGTTTCGAACTGAAAACCTGCACACAAGAAATTGGAATAGTTTTCTCATAATTAGGCCTATGTATTAGTGTAATTATCTTTTTTTAAAAGAACATTAACACCTATTTTCGGTCAATATTTTTTATCCACAATTACAATTTTCAACTTCAGTTCTTCGACAAATTTGCAGTATTTTACTTATTGACGAAAATGGCTACTCAATTAAATAACTAATTATGGTATTAATTAACTAAGTATACAACAAGATCCTTACCAGATGATAGAACCAATGTCCTTGTCTGTTCCATTTACAAATATCCTGCATTTGACTTTGATGACATGATAATTTCAGTAAACGCTTCATTTTTACATACGCAAACACACATTCAGTCACAAAATAATTAATCACCTAGGCCCTAATTAATTAATTAATGGTTATCCTTTTTTTTTTATGAGACAGTTTCACATAATGTTCATACTGCTGTTATTATCTGTAATTGCTGAAAGTTTCATCTTGTTAGCTTTAATTTTAAGAAAGTTATAAAAGTTTTCGTGTTTGAATGGATAGTCCGAGATCACAACTTTTGACCTTTTTTTCCTATAAAAGCAATAGAAAATAAAAGAAATTAATTGCGCTAATTTTTCGACATAAAAATGACCGTATCTTCGTTAATTTAGCAGCTACAGAGCTGAATGAGGTATCAAATTGAAGCTTTCATTACGCTCTATTTGATAGAATCAACTAGAAATGTGCATTGCTGGTACCGCGCAATGCGAAATGTATCCCCCGGCACTGGCAGCGATTTGAAGGAGGGACAAAGACCCTCCCCCATCCCCTCCCTCAAACAAAAGGATGGTGTAGAAATTGCCGCCAGTGGCCCGGAATATTGTCAACACTAGGAGCAGCATTACCAAAACGATTTGTGCAGATTAGAGTATAATGCATTTTTATAGAAAATTCAGAAGAAATATGACCTCAGAGCGCACATAAGCCATCCACTAAAATATGACCTTTGATCCTATGAAAGACGGAACACTAGAGGCAGCATCACCCAAAACTGTAGAGGTGTAATCTATAATGGACCTACATACAAAATCTGAAAGAAATGAGTTAACAAATGTGTCCTCCAGAATGCATGCAACGAAAATATGACATTTGACCCTAACAACAACCTGAATATGACATTTGACTGTATAGAAAGTGGTACAGTGGCCGTTCCAGGGCTCGACCTTAGCGGCTGGCCCGGGGCCAATGGCCACCTGAAACGGCGTCGGGCCACCCGAAACTGCCGGATAGGTGGCCCGGTTGGCAACCTAAAAATAAGCAACTGTAAAGTGTAATGTGTTTTGAATGTTGTGAAAATACATGTAGTACGTCTGTGTGTATCTTTTATGTACTTGAAATTGTTTACTTTTATAACTCTGTAATAAGTCTGCCGATGAAACACGAACATATCACGCATGTATCTACATCAAGTACGAGTCATAGCGCTAGCACAATGAAACATGCATTGAATTATGTGTCGATCCACTGCACTACGTGTACGTACGTACGCCTATCCCGGTATAGGCGTACGTAGTGCAGTGGATCGACTATACAGTATTGTACGTACACATATTTAATTCAATATACCTGCAGCTGCAGCGATCGCGGATTGACCGCGCGCGCGATTCTATATGACTCAACCACCACATATTATAAGCGTTAGTCTGTATTCCAGTCAAGTGCATAATGATCCATAACTATTTTAATAAAGTCCACCTATAGAACGCATTCTCCAGCTGCTCCCGATCGCATGTCCGCATGGAGTCTCCAGCTACGGTGAGCACTTTACTGGAATGCCCAATCAGTCTGTTCTAGTTGTGAAATACAGTTGCAATCAGTTTTTTTTTAATAATAGATTTATTGTAAACGATTGGAATTCAAACTAGCACTAAGATCAAGACCATGTGCGTCGTACGCGTTGTCCTTGCAATGTGATTTTTTGCCGCCTTATCTTAGTCTTTTACGTGTACAGAGGCAGTGGAGCTGTCGGTGGCGTTAACAATTTCTCAAAATGAAACCATGTGAATCAAGTTTAAAGTTTCAAGTTTATTTATCTTTGCTTCTTCAGAAAACATCAGATACATATGATTCTTGAACAATAAAATAATACATGTATGAGATTGAATATATAGGATAGTACAATAGTAACAATGATTTAACAATCACCCGGGCACTGCGAGTGTTTATAAAACAACACAAGACTCCAGTGGCGGCACCAAGGGGGAGGGGGGCAGAAGCTTTGCCCCCCCCCCCCAATAATTTTCGGAGTGAAAAAAAATAAAAGGGTGGAAAATGTTTTTGTCCGCCCTTGCCCCCTCCCCACTTTAAAAATCCTGGTGCCGCCACTGCAAGACTCCCATTTTCAAACCAAGACTAAAATCTTGAATGGGTGTAGTTGATTTGACTTGACGCTGATGGCCTGAACTATGCTAAGAAATAACAAACGCTACCCTAGACCAGGCTAAAGTGCAGGCCGACGTTGGTTGATAAAGAAAAATAATTATGTATTATTGTGAATCTGAAACGGTTACGGTCATGATAGTTTGCACTTTCACTGGTTTCAGTCTTTGCACGATTCTCGTCCTCTCTTTCTTCTCTTTTTATCCATCTTTATTCTGTCTCTTATCTATAACAACAAGAATGCATCATTGATAAAATCATGATCTCATAACAGATTGACTCAAAATCTAAAACATTTTGAAAGCGTCTGTGATACAGACTATTGCTGACAAATTCCAGACGCTCACTCTGACAGGTTGGTCGTCCGGCCTGGTGCTCGCCGATAGGCCAATTAAAAAAAAATGTTGTTTACCGTGACGTCCATTTTTTCCATGAAATAATGTCAAAATATAACAGACCAGATAAAACAGCAATATTCTATAATTTACTTAATTACGGAGAAGATCCGATTAAAAATAATTCACAAAGAGAGCACTGGCTCTTTGGATCTTTTCCAGAACTGTCCTTTCATTTATATGACATTCCATTCTTATATCAAGCCATTATTTTCCAAATTATGAAATTAATGATAATTCTCATCTGTAAATCGCCTGGTCGAACTCATCGTTTACTGCGGATTGCAACAAGATACAAACAATTATTTTGCATGGTCCTGTGTGTACCAAAACAACATTCGCATGTGCGAATACATCTTGCTTAAACCCGCTACCGCTACTAGCTACTTTCGTTACGCAATTGTCAATTATCTAAGTGAATATGATATGATTTGTCTTGATGCAAACTGGAGTAAGTAACCATTATAAAGTCAAAAAATAGTTTAGTTATAAAACTTTAGGCAAACCCGGAGAATAGGGGCTAGGGGCTGCGGTCTGCGCGTGCTGTATTCATTTGTGTGCAAGCAAATGTAGCCCAGCGGCGGCGGCGGCGGTGGCGGCGACGATCTTGCACCAGATTCAGCGATGAAACATTTGCGAGTTTGACTCCATTTCTGGCCAAAATCATTATGATTTTCATCAAACAGCTACAAATCTGAAACCCAAGAGGACAATATGATATATCACAGCATTAATTACTTGATTTAAAATATATTTGGAAGTTGTTTTGAACTTGGTTATGAACTTGTAACATGTGTTCATTTTTGTCTCTGCCGATCTCCGCACTGTAAAACCCTATTCTCCGGGTTTGGCAAACTTTAATTATATGTAAACAAATCTTTCGGCATATTACTCCCAGTGTTAAAGATCGTATGCTCGATCTGTAATGAAAAACACAAGTCAGAAAAAATTGGAACCAGGATTCGAACCTGTCATCTACTGCTTGCCGGGCAGCGACTTAACCACCAGGCTATTCTGGTTCACGGCCAAGTCACGACGAACTAGAATCAAATACCCAAGATCCTCTTCTTTCTGACTCATTAATATTCAAACGGTCCGCCGTGGACAATGGTTAGTAAACGAAGAAGCTTGACTGGGGAGGAATTTTTAATTTGTAAACCATTGTCCACGGCGGACCGTTTGAATATTAATGAGTCAGAAAGAAGAGGATCTTGGGTATTTGATTCTAGTTCGTCGTGACTTGGCCGTGAACCAGAATAGCCTGGTGGTTAAGTCGCTGCCCGGCAAGCAGTAGATGACAGGTTCGAATCCTGGTTCCAATTTTTTCTGACTTGTGTTTTTCATTACAGATCGAGCATACGATCTTTAACACTGGGAGTAATATGCCGAAAGATTTGTTTACAAATTAAAAATTCCTCCCCAGTCAAGCTTCTTCGTTTACTAACCATTGTCCACGGCGGACCGTTTGAATATTAATGAGTCAGAAAGAAGAGGATCTTGGGTATTTGATTCTAGTTCGTCGTGACTTGGCCGTGAACCAGAATAGCCTGGTGGTTAAGTCGCTGCCCGGCAAGCAGTAGATGACAGGTTCGAATCCTGGTTCCAATTTTTTCTGACTTGTGTTTTTCATTACAGATCGAGCATACGATCTTTAACACTGGGAGTAATATGCCGAAAGATTTGTTTACAAATTAAAAATTCCTCCCCAGTCAAGCTTCTTCGTTTAATTATATGAACTGATTCCAAAACACATTATATAACAAAACTGTTTTATTAACTCGTTTCGCGTAGGCTAGCCGTAGGATACATTATTTTTCAATTGAATAAAATGCAGCAATGCATCCGGGCCACCTGAAAATCCATTTGGCCACCTGGATTTCATGCTCAAGTGGCCCTGCTGGCCACCTCAAAAAAAAGTTAAGGGCAAGCCCTGCGTTCTCTCCCACAGACTTTTTCAATTATTGCTCCTTGCCGTTAAAGCACTTTGCTTAATATCCTTGCACCAGAAGGAATACAGCAGTTTGTAGAGAATGCACGATGAGAAGCCTTATCGCTAGACTAAACTCAACAACCCCCAAGCTGTCATAACAACAGGTAAACGAGGTGGAAATCGATGAACCGATCGCGCCTGTACCACTACGAGCGCTGAGGGCTCCCTTCATCATAATCGTGAAAAATACAAAATGGATGCTCTGACCGGATTCCGATAGGAGATTTCGCAAGAAATTACCCAAGGAAAATTTCAGGAAACCCTCTTCAAAGGTAGCCGTACGAGCTCCTTGGCTTATCAATCTGGTACTTGCCTACGGAGCTGTACATGGGATCCATATACATGTACCTTGTGTGTTGGAAGGCATCACCCCAAAAAATTACATCTACATATCACCATTTCTCACATAATTTGACCCATGCAACCCACCCTCGGAATTTGCTATAGGGGTTACCTTCCACGATCAACTAAGATTGTAAAAATTGAATGACTAAAAAAGAGAGAAAAAAGACAAAAATCGACAGATTTTTTTTACCTTGCATTTGTAACTTATGGGACTACACAATACTTACAATGCATGTGTAGTCCCATCCATACAAGTTACATGTCGAGTTAAAAAAAAAACCCGCTGATTGTTGCTTCTCGACCTACTTCTAGTCTACCTGATAATTGTGACTTTTCTCCTCCTGCTGCTAATTAACATAAATTTTGTCTTCAGAGAGTTGATAGTAAGCTTATTTGCAACGCACCATTCGTGTATTTTCTTTATATTGATATTTATTTCATTGGCATCAATCTCCTTTTGATTTGCTGGAAATGTGTGAAACAAGTTAGAAACCGACGGTAAGTCATTGATATAAAGTAAAAACAGTGTTGGTCCTAAAACTGACCCCTGTGGAACACCGCATCTGATTTTCATTTTGCTGGAGATTATTTCTCCACATTGAACATATTGATACCTGCCTTCTAGATAGTCTTCAAACCATTTCAGTGGAAGACCCCATATACCATAATGAGAGAGTTTATGTATCAAGACCTTATGATCTATAGTATCAAAAGCTTTTTTGAAGTCAATAAAAATCCCAAGTGTAGCTCTACCCTCATCCATTGATTTCAAAATAGTGTTAGACAAGTTTATCAATGATAGTTTTGTACTATATTTTTTTCTAAATCCATATTTATGATGGTAAAAGGTATTGTTTGATTCTAAAAATTGTATCAGCCGACCATTTGTTATTTTTTCAAAGACTTTACTTAACACTGGTAAAACCGAAATTGGTCTGTAATTTCCAGGTTCCTCTTTTGGTCCCTTTTTGTGAATAGGTGAAACTTTTGCTATTTTCATTTCATCTGGCATCCTCCCACACTCTAAGGATAGATTAAAAATATATGTAAGGACACGTGCTATGTAGGCAGCACCATCTCTTAACAATCGTCCAGGTATGTTGTCATAACCACAAGCCTTTTTGACATCTAGATTTAAGAGATGATTAAAAACCTCAGCCTCAGTAACAGGCTTCCAAAATAAAGAATTATCAGCTTGTACCCCTAAGTAAGGTATATGTGACATACTTCTATTTGGTAAGGTATCCGCTAAGTTCGGACCAATATTGACAAAGAAATTATTGAATTCATTTACAATATCATACATAGATGTAATGTGTGTATTTCTTCCATTGACCTTTTAAGCCTGTATATCTCAGCGACATTTTGTTCTTTCTGACTAATAATTCATTAATGATACTCCATGTCTTAATAGTATTCCACCGGTTTACATGTAATAAATTGCTATATATGTTCTCTTTGCATTCTTTAATACCGTAGTCAAAACATTTCTATATTTCTTAAATTTTTTTCACGACATCTTGATCATGATTTGTCCGTAAGACTTTGGCATACAACTTTTGTTTCTTTCTTATTGATTTAATTATCCCTTTCGTAATCCATGGCTTCCTTTTGATATCTTTCTTTTCCCCAATTCGTTTAGTTATCAGTGGTGCATGTTTATTACAGATATTTGAGAAAATTGTACAAAAAGTAGAGTATGCAACATTCACATCGTGGCAATTGAATACCTCCTCCCAGTTCGAGATAGAAAGGTCTTCTGTAAATTGTTCAATATTGTATTTCCTATAGCACCGATACGTAATATTTTTCGGATTCGAGCATTCCTTGGCTATGTCCTTGAAAATTACAAACACGGCAAAATGGTCGGAGATGTCAGTTTGGATGACCCCTGAATGGCATTCAACCATATCAATGTGGTCTAATAATGTAGATGATTCTTTGGTTACTCTTGTTGGCGATTTAATTAATTGTCCTAGTCCCACACATTGTAGAGATGAGGTGAAATAATCCACTATTTCTTCTACACTTAACATATTCACATTAAAATCACCTAGGAGTATACATTTATGTTTATCAATTTTGAGTTGTTCCAGTGTATCTAACAAACTGTCTCGGAACTCTTTAACATTTGTATGATGGGGGGACCTAAAGCTACGCACTTTGTTTTCAGCAGCTAAAAGGTCACAGAAATCACTGGCTTGTCACCAATTTCATTCCATATCCTGATTCTGGATATTCTAAAGTTGATTTGTGGAGAAAATTACGATGGGTGAATGTCAATAATGCACGTTTTCAGGTCGATATCAATGCCGATGTCAAATTTTGTTCTTAAAAATGAAGGGGTCCTAAAGCTACGCACATGCAATAAATGAATGCAAATCTTGATATTGAAATCGACTGTGTGTATTGCGAGTGTTTTAGCCTGATTTGAATGCGTTGCATTGCGCGTGTATGTGATTTGTATGGTGCGTAGCTTTAGGACCCGCGTAGCTTTAGGACCCCCGACCATACTAGGTTTTCTATACAGTACAGCCACGATTATTGTAAGTGCATTAGTGATGTTAACTTGTAACCAAAGAGATTCTGCATGGGCAATATCGCAATTTAAGCGGGTGTACTTTAGGTCTGATTTGATAAGCTCCAACCCCTCCTCCTCTCAAATCATTTTTCAGACAGTCTACTTCAAGAGTATAGCCTTGTAAACCTAAAACAGAAGTACATGTATTAGTTACATCCCAGACTTCAGATAGACCAATAATGTCATATTTAGTATGGATACAATCTTCATACACCAGTTTAAGGGCTTCAAAATTTTTCATCAAGGAGCGTATATTTACATGAGTCAATTTAAAAGAACTGGATGTGTCAAAATTTAGAATATTATCAAAATCATTAGGTAACAATTCATAAGACAATTTTGTATCAATCATTAATATTTATTAAGATTTCTTCTTGCCTTAAAAAAGGCCAATGTGCTTTCATTCCATAAAATACAGCTTGAACCGTCGGTAGTCATGGTTAGCCAGGATTGGCTTCGTGAATGTAAAACAAAAAAAATTGGCTCTACGCCTTCTACATCACGAAGCCAGGCGTTCTTACCCAGCAATCTAATTCCGCACGGGTTAGCAGGACTGGAAAATGCACTGAAATAACACTTTTCTGATAACTCCCGCGACCGACAGCTCCTTCACCACAGTGTTTCCTCCTAGGAAAACGTTTAGAATTAGAATGTCTTTTGATCGTACGTATTTTTACCAAAAAATCAAAAAAGGATCATAAGAAATTTCCGAAAACTCGCCAGTGTTTGTGTGTATCCATGCCTCCTCTTGTCATGCAGATATGGCATTGCTGGGTAAGAATGCCTGGCTTCGTGATGTAGAAGGCGTAGAGCCAATTTTTTTTTTTTTTACATTCACGAAGCCAATCCTGGCTAGTCATGGTAGTCTATGACTATGGTGTCCAGTCCTAAGTTACATGTAAAAAGTTCTCAAGTTGAATATCGAATATCGAATATCGAATATGTGACCAACTTCACGCCGGTTAAAATATTATTATTAATACCAGGCATTTGAAGTTCTCGATACAACATGTGGAACATTATATGGGAACGTCAACATGGTCAACAATTCCAAAGCAGATCTAACTGATCAGTGATAGTAACTCTACTCCACCATGTCCACGCCACACACAGTTCATCATCATGCAGAGCCAGTGAAGAAAGAAAAACAAAAATTTAAAAATCGCAACCCACCTTTAAAACAGGTGTCAAAAATTCAGCCACCCCAAGGCCCATGCCTTTCACGCTATTAATCATGTTCTGCATGATCTCATCTACTCGTTAGACCTCCTAGGACAAGCGCAAAAGACAACAATTTGTTGAAATTGTAAGATTTTGATGACGATCACAGACAAATCTTGGCCGAGCTTATCATCAGGTGCCCCGGAAGCGAACTCGGTCGATCTCTGATGTAGATGGCGCTGTTGAAGAAAGAGAGAAAAAGTTTTCAACTTCTGATGTGTCCCTTCTATTGTTTATTATTGGCAAATTGACATTCCGGCTATCTAAGCCTAGATTTGAAATGTTCATGTGCATTGAGACATTCTTGTTCAAGAATGTAAACATAAAAATGAGCAATAATGAGGAGTATTGAGCTTTGAATATCAAGTAGGATTAAGTCGGAATGCAACCTATTTCTTCAAAAAATCTCAGCCTAAACGCAGTGTCTGAAATGCTTTTTTGCGCTGACGATAATGCCCCTCCAAAGAAATTTCGAGCCATTCCTGAAGAATTTATTTGAAAACAGGGGGCTGGCCGTGACGGAAGCATTGGATAAGGGAATGGGGATAGGGTGTGCACATGTTCAGTTGCGCTCCGCATTGGGGGTGCACATTTGAGTAGGAGTCTAGCAAAGGTGTGGGGGATATGTAAAAGCACTCTTGATAAGGTTGAGCCCGGGGGCGGGGATGTGGGTATATATCCACCCCCCCCCCCCCCAAAAAAAAAAAAAAAAAAAAAATGGCCTGTATTATCATCCCCCAATATTTTTGATAAAATAAACAAGAATTGTTATACATTACCTTAAAACTTATGATTATCCAAACTCATTATGTTTGATCTTTAAATACCATTACATTATTTAATGATTAGAATTAAGGAAATAATTTCAATGCGAAAATATCGAGGAAAATTCGTTCGCTCGCATTGTTATTCTCAATTAAGGGGTTCCGTCGATTGGCGTAGATCCATGCATTCCTTCTTTTCATTACAAACCACCTTGGGATGCTCTAAAATGCAAGTTTAATGGACAGATTTTTGAAAAAGTCCCTTGTGTGGGAGGGGGATACCTCCTTCCCACACCCTCCCCCGGCTCCGTCGCTTCGCTCAGTGGCGTATCTAGGGGGCAGGACGGCACTGGGAGGGGGCGAAAAAAAGCAAAGGAGAGAAAGAAAATAAGGGGGAAATGAAGAAAAATCTTAATCCTTACGGATTATGCGCCCCAAATGTAGATTTTGAAGGTCTGAAATGCGGAAATTTTCGAAAGCTCGGTCGCTTTGCAGACTCGCACAATTATTTTCTTTCAGGATCTCGTAATTTTGCGCCCCCAGTATCAGTGGTGTATCTAGGGGCACAGGGGGGGGGGGGGGTGGGGGCACGTACCCGGGCCGCACTTGGAGGGGGCGCAAAAAACGCAAAGAGAAAAAAAGGGAACGGGGTAAATGAAGAAAAATCATAATGCTTACGGATTATGCGCCCCCCCCAAAAAAAAAAAAAAAAAAAAAAAAAAAAAAATCCGAACGGTTAATGCATTAGAAATACGGTTTTTGAGGGTTGGAAATGCAAAAATTTTCAAAGGCTCAGTTGCTTTGCTCCCTTGCCTAATTATTAGCTTTAATGATCTCGTAATTTTGCGCCCCCCGTATATAGTTTTTGAAAAATAAATATGTAATTGTCGTTGTTTTGCTCGCTATCATGTAATAAGTTTCATCTGAATCTTGCTAGATATATTGCACCCGCAATAAACTGTATAAAACAGCATTTGCAACATTTGCAACATTTGAATGAAATCCCAACTTTCGGTCGCCTTGCTGAATTTCTCGACTACTTCTCAAGGGTTTTCGTTAATTTTGCTCCCAGTTTTGGAAGTGAGTGAATAGAAAACCGTTTATAAATGTACAAAATTCGAACTTCTCGATTGCTCATAGCAGTAGTCAATTGCAAAATAAAATGCACAAGAAATTGCGTTGTTTACGGTTATAACATTTTTTCGCTCGGTCGCTTTGCTCCCTCGCTTGTACAATAACGTAGGCAAGTTTAGGTATACTCTGGGGGGGGGGGGTAACTTCATTGTTTGGAAAAAAAATAAAATACATACGTTTTTAGGGTTAAAATGGAAAAATTGCCACTCGGTCGCCTTGCTCCGTCACTTCGACAATAACTTAAATAAGTTTGGGGACTCGGGGGTTGGGGCGCAATTTAATTATTTCCCCCGGGCGCCATAATCCATAGATACGCCACTGCCCAGGATATAGTTCTTAAATAGCTTAAAGGGTTCAGAATTTGACAAAATAAAGATGTAATTGCTTTGCTCGCTATATCATGTAAGTTTCATATGACTCCTGCTTAATTTGCGCCCCCAATAGTGTATAAAACAGCATTTGCAAAGGTTCAACTTTTGAAAGGAATCTTAAATTCAGGTAGCCTTGCTGATTTATCGACTCTTTCTCAAGCCTATATGCTGGGGTTTTTGTTACTTTTGCTCCCGATATAGAAGTGAGTGAACAGAAAACCGTTTATCAATTAATGTATACAATTTGAGCTTCTCTAACGCTCAATTGCGGTGGTCAATTGCAAAATTTCCTGGGTAAAATGCACAAGAAATTGCGTTGTTTACGGTTATAACATTTTTTCGCTCGGTCGCTTTGCTCCCTCGCTTGTACAATAACGTAGGTAAGTTTAGGCACTCTTGGGGGGGGGGGGGGGGTAACTTCATTGTTTGCCCCGGGCCCCATAATCCCTAGATACGCCACTGACTTCACTTCCCTCGCCGGCCGGTCACCCCCCCCCCCCCCAATCATGAACACGGATCGACACCCCTGGTGGGAGGTGATTTAATCTATATATAAATCAGTTTAATTAAATTCAAGATTATTTTTCAAAGTAGCTTCCAGATTTTGTCAAATTTTCAACCCTTGTACAGGAGTCAATGTGTGTGTACGTGATGTCCTTACAATGCTTTACGGCAATTGATAAAGAATTCAGACTAGCAGCCGGGCTGTTGAACCATGAACATTAAAGCAACATGCATGATCCATGGCCACATGCACAGGCCTAAATGGTTAGGACACACTCACTTAAACGTTCATTGACTCCTTTGTCAGGGGTGGCGCAAGGGTATTTTCATAGGAGGGGCAAGACGACCCACAGACAACGTTATTAAGCCTACGCACACCTTTTGAAAAGATGGAACTTATGATGAGAATGGAAAATTTCTTTTTGATCAGTTCAAGTTGCTATACCCTACTCCTACATTCTCCTTTAATATCACATAGGCCTATTATTTTTTTCTTCTATTCTTTTCTTTTAACTCTATTCTTTGCATAATATGCAGTTCTGCTCTACTCGTGACCTGCGTGCGATTGAAGCGAGTTTGGATATTTGGAAAAGTGGGCAGGCATAATGCCCCCTTGCCCACAACTGAAATTATTCATGTTTTAAATGAACAAATAATGACAATGATGATGATGATAATGATGATGATAAAATACAAGAAATATAACCAAAGGAGTTCAAAACAATAGACAATTGATGAATAATCTGATAATGAAAATCAAAGCTGGTGTGCACCTCCATTGACCGACCCACAACTGGGTCATTCCAACGAATTATACATGTATATTAACATAAAATAGGGCTTATATATAATATATATATATATATATGTATTCAAAGCATTCGCTTGGATCCAGCTGAGGCACGCGGCTTGTCTTTGTTCAAAACTCACCTGCCCCCGACAAAGGAATTAATTAATAAGGTTGAGGATTTGTCAATCTGTCGGTCAATTGAATCTGGTGTCGCCGAAAGCACTAACCCGTCTCCGTGGTCTAGTGGTTAAGGCATTGGCGTTCTAAGCCAACGACCCGGGTTCGATTCCCGGCGGAGACATTTTTTCAGCCTTTGCAAAAATTTCAAAAAGGGAGGACAGCTCTGGGGAACTTTGATTGAGCTACGCAACGTTATTCTCGCAATTTCTTTCACATTTGTATTTATTTCCACGAGATTTGCCAAAGCTGTTGTATATGTTATTTCCTTACACTTGTTAATAATTATTCTAATGTATACATGTATTCAAAGCATTCGCTTGGATCCAGCTGAGGCACGCGGCTTGTCTTTGTTCAAAACTCACCTGCCCCCGACAAAGGAATTAATTAATAAGGTTGAGGATTTGTCAATCTGTCGGTCAATTGAATCTGGTGTCGCCGAAACCACTAACCCGTCTCCGTGGTCTAGTGGTTAAGGCATTGGCGTTCTAAGCCAACGACCCGGGTTCGATTCCCGGCGGAGACATTTTTTCAGCCTTTGCAAAAATTTCAAAAAGGGAGGACAGCTCTGGGGAACTTTGATTGAGCTACGCAACGTTATTCTCGCAATTTCTTTCACATTTGTATTTATTTCCACGAGATTTGCCAAAGCTGTTGTATATGTTATTTCCTTACACTTATATATATTATATATATTTTTCCCTGACGTTTTCCCTGACGAAGGGGGAGGACCCCCGAAAATTTGGAGAATAAAATTTCTGTAATTGGCAATCAATGCATTTCAGTCATCCTTTATTTTGATATATATATATATATATATATACACGATTCCGAACTAGGTTGAATAACCATAAGAGTTCAATTAAGATGAACAGAAAGGATTTCCCAGTGGCCAATCACTTCAACTTACCAAACCATTCAACAAACAATCTCAAAGTCTGTATCTTTGGCGGTAGTTACAAATCTGCTGAAGAGAGAAAATGGGCGGAATTGCGATACATCGTGGAATGCCGGAGCTTTGAAAACGGCTTAAACAAAGACCTTTCCTGGCTCAGCCCATTCACATTTTATCGATAGGCTCATACTTTATTATTTTCATTTTCATCTGGCATCCGCAATTCTTCCTCTTTCCTCTCTTCCTTTTCTCAAGGATCCGTAACTATTATTTTTAATACTCTCAAACTTTGAGGTGTATATTTAACCTCACTCTCTGTGCAGCTTAGTATCTCAGCGTGACTTTATTATGACGTCAATAATATTGCGTCATAATGCTCTTTTATGCGCTTAACCAATGAACGCTGTTATCAAACTTTACGCCAAAATGCTTAGTATCACCTGCGCACCTTAATGGTTGTCATGACCACGCTGAGATTGCGTTCGCTTATAATAAACAACATCTTTGTTATTATTTGTATAATCTCGCATTGTTAGTTTATATCCCTGAAGAAGGGGGAGGCCCCCGAAAATTCGGATTCAATAAATTTTCTGTTGGCAATCAATGCATTTCTACTGTGTTCTACTTGTTTGATAATTTTGCCAATACGTGGACTGTAATCATCATATATATATTTATATATATACATATTCTTTTTGTTTCTTCTGTTTCTTTTTTAGGGGGAGGGTGGTCACTTGAAAAATCATAGGGGGGGTTGCCCCCCCCCCCCCCCACCCTGTAGCGCTGGCCCAGCGCCATCCTCGAAATATGTCTTTCAGGCATCTATAAAGGTGAGTCGGATGACAGTGCAAAATTCGTCGATATCAAGCAATTCGCTCATGACGACGGTCTCCTGTGTTCTAAATTTGTTTTGTTAAATATCAGTTTTCAATAAAATCATATTCAGAATTCAAATGTATATAAATGACTTGTATGTTCCAATGAATAAACAAACAAAGTCACCCGATGTCCGGGCAGCAGAGCGAACTGCCCAAATATCAGATGTAAATACCTTATCTCGTATATTTTGGTAGTAATATTTCCTCTAAAGGCTGTAAAATTAAAGTGCCAAAAATTTGCTCGCTTGCTTCGCTCGCTCCCCAGATGTAGAATCCACAAATTGATCGGGAAAGTGACGTCAGTCCTCGCAGAAATACGTATATTAATTTGTACAAGAGACACCTGTCACATCGAGTTCGAAATTGAGCCCGTGCGCAGATACGGTACTCCTATGTAATGAGTTGATGTAATTGGTGATTGAACATTGTAATTTTCAAATTTACGCCCCCCCCCCTCCCCTATTGGGAAATCCTGGATTCGCCCCTGCCATCTACTTGCTGTGTTTTGCAATTTTCTAAATCAAACCTTCTAACGTTTAAATGAATATACCCATCCAAGCGTGGAAGTTCCAAAATTGATCTTTACTATTTAATATACCGTATATATCTTTTTTAATAAAAATTTGGAACAATAAAGAGAGTCCACTTTCTTTTTGTAGGCCTATATTTTGTATATTTTACTTGATGCTGTGTAAAAAAAAAAAAAAGAGTTTGGAGTGTTAAAACTAAATTTTCTTCGAACTTGCCAATCAAGCCTTCCCTAACGTCAAACTTTCGTTTCGTTTGCCTTTACTAAGTTAGGTGTTTGATCGAGATTCGCTGAAAAGTACGCCCATTTCCCAAGTGGCGTGCACCATGCAGATATACCGTAGCTGAACAAGAGAGGAACAAGTTATTATATTTCATCGTGATTTGAAAGTATTATGAGTACGGTATTGTTCATTTGACAAGTAGCGTAGCAACAACTTTATTTATAACTGGGGTACATGGGGTGGGGTAGGGGAGAAATCCTAGTCAGACGAGGGGGGGGGGGGGGCGTCATTAATGTATTTTTGCAAGTTGTATTAATTACCTTTCCTCCCTCGACCTCCAAGGGGGAGTACACCCCGATTTCAGCCTCACTGAATAATACGCTACTTGGCTGGTCAGCTAATTGAGGATTTCACTTACCTCCTGATAATCAATGAAATCACGATGCCATGTATAGCCCTAAAGAGTGTCCGTGAAAAAAAGGAAACCCAAGTTTATGGGTAAATTATAAATCGATAATTCCTAGTCATGTTTTCATTAATGTATTCATCAAAGCTCATGCTTTCTTCTTTACATGACACCAAAGGCAATGACATAATGATCACTAAATCGCTCATGACCGATTTCACACAGTCTGAATTGGCAGTGTCAGCAACCCAACTGTCCAAAATAGTGGATGGCTGCTGCATTTGGTTCATTGCGGTTTTGAAAAGACATGAATCATTAGAAGTACATTTCCTCGAACAAGATATGTGTCTAAACAATTGCAAATTGTGCCGTCTTCTCAGTCATAATTATGTGGTCTTTAATTACATCATGATTATGGTGTCATATCAAAGAAGGGAGGTATTATGAGTTCTTCAGGGATATGTATTTGTAATTCTTAATAGTCCGAAATTATTTTCTGTCTTTTCAAAACCATAGTGAGCCAAATGTACCAAAAGCCATCCACCTATTTGGGACAACTGGGTCAAATTTTCAACCCTTGTACAGGAGTCATTGTGTGTGTACGTGATGTCCTTACAATGCTTTACGGCAATTGATAAGGAATTCAGACTAGCAGCCGGGCTGTTGAACCATGAACATTAAAGCAACATGCATGATCCACATGCACAGGCCTAAATGGTTAGGACACACTCACTTAAACGTTCATTGACTCCTTTGTCAGGGGTGGCGCAAGGGTATTTTCATAGGAGGGGCAAGACGACCCACAGACAACAACGTTATTAAAGACTTCAGCCTGACCCAAAACAACCATATATTGACGTAAAGCTTAGTAAACAAAGAATATTATTACCCTGGGTATTCATAAATTTTCGTCTCCGTTATCCATAAAAAATAAAAAAGACAATTTTTTTTGGTCCGCCCCCTCCCTATTGCGTAACAACAGAGGAAACTGCAGGGGGTCGCTAGACGTGTGACGACATGTCATGCAAAGAGATTCGATCATACCAGTATGCCCTCCGAAGGAGGAGGGCTAGAGGGCCAACCAGGGGGTCTCAACTCCGCTTCTGCATCCGGCTTTCCATGGGGGCATTTCCGGCGGGTCAAAAGTGCACACTGCTCCCACTTTTCATGTATTAGCCTATGAAGCCAAGTTTTTTTTAGTGTACCAGCGAAAACCAGATTTTAGCCGGCGCGCAGCGCGTAAAGTTATTGAAATTATATATTTGAATATTCATGAGCTTTTATAACTAATTAACATAAATTAAACTGTACTTAGGCGTATTATACGCCTAAGTACTGTACTTTTGCAGCAAAAATGTGCAGAAGATGATGAAGAACTAGAAGACAAAGATAAAGAAGAAGAAGAAAAAAAGAAGAGGAAGAAGATGAAATAGAAGATGAAGAAGAAAAAAGAAGAGGACGAAAAGGAAGAAGAGGAAGAAGAAAAGGAAGATGAAGAAAAGAAGACAAAAAGAAGATGAAGATGAAAAGGAAAAGCAAGAGGAAGAAGAAAAAAAAGATGAAGAAAAAAATGAAAAGGAAGAGGAGGAAGAAGAGGAAGAGGAGGAAGAAGAACAAGAAGAAGAAAAAGAAGAAGAAGAAGAAGAGGAGGAGAAGGAAGAAGAAGCCCTCCTTCGATATTGAATTTCCCTTCATTGAACGCTTTTCTTGTGCCTTGCAGATCTGGCATAATTATCATATCTCAAGTAAAAGTACAAAGGGAAAATTTGCTCCCCATGACCTCATATATGTACCACCATGCACTGGCTTCTGGTGCATGTACCCCCCCCCCCCCCCCCCCCCCCACACACACACACAAAAAAAAACCCAAAACAAAACAAAAACACAACAAACAAAAACAACAAAAAAGGCACAAAACAAAACCCAACAAACAGCAACAAACAAACCTAAAAAATCTGATTTGATTTTTGTCTTCTTCTTCACACTTCACACTTCACACTTCAGAACACATGCCATATTGTGCCTGCATCATCATCAGCATCACCACCACATCTTTCACAAAATTATGGGGGGGGGGGGGGGGGGAAACCAAATAGAAGTTTCTCAGTGTGAAATGATGTTTATTAAACTAACTCACTTATCAACATAAAAGTTAATGCTCTCTTGAAATGCAATATACAGAATATAACATATTGTTCATGGACAACAAATCACGGGGCAGGTGAGGGGGCGGCATACCAATTGCTATTTTATTTCAGTTTGTAAGCAAACAAGTTTAAATCTAGTGACATCCGGTATATAGGTGGATTATAATGTATATCCATGTACATCCCTTCAATCTATCATCAGAATATACAAGACATAAAAGTCCAAAGAGACCACCTTACTGCCCAAAATGATGAGGCGATGTTAGTCCAAATATTGGTAGTTTTGAAGATTTCGGGGTGGGCTGAAACTCCCAAGCGCCTGATTCGTTTGCCTAGAAACATGCCCCAGATTGATGACACAACCATTGCACAGATGATAAAAAGGAAGAAATTTTAGAACCAATTGCGTTTCAAGAAAAATTATCATAGCTATCGCAGGATAGCTTCAAGAATTTGATGAAAGGGATTATCACTTAAGGTTGAAGATCAAATAAATATGATTACATCTTAATGCACTACTTATGCATACAATTATAAACACACGTTGCATTAAAGATGATGAACTAAAATCATATTTCATAATGTAGTCGTGCCACATTTTTCTAACTCTATTTCTAAATTACAATGGAATTAAAAGGATAATTATTTGATTTTGAAAATTTATTGGTTATAGTTTGAATTTAAATTACTGCATTATTCTGAGGTGACATGATAACTGACTGTACTTAAAAGGTTTTTATCAAATATTTTTTTGAAGTGTGAAAAGAATTTAGAATTAGGCTCAAGATTAATCACTTTCTCATAATCATGTTTTAAATGGACCAATCGTACCAATTGCAATATATTTTTAATTACGTGTACATGGACATGTACACCTACAAAAGGTAAATCCGATGTAAAATTTAGTCTTTGCTTTTATTTTAAAATTACGAATTAGGGGGTGTATCTATAAATCATCTTGAAGTGAAATGACAAGTGATTGCAATAAGGGCCATTCAACCCTGAACCACCCCCCCCCCCCAAAAAAAAAAAAAAAAATTAAAAAAGTAATGAAAAAAAAAATGGAAAAATAAATAAATGAAAGTTACAAATCTGTTTGTTTCCCCTTTGAATAATATGTTAGCTCTTTCTTTTGACCCAAACTTTGACATTCAATTTCCAGCTCAGAAATAGCATTCCTGACATTTAGAATAAATGTAATTGCCATTATGTAAATTAGCAATAAATCTCGAGAGAAATTAATTAATTAAACTTTATGTTTAGATGATAATAAATATAAAAATACTTCGATCCTTAATGACTCCGTTACTTGACACGTAACAAGCAATGTAACTGATGAGCTTCCTTGGACAACCTGCATTATAAAAACAAAAAGAAAGGACAAACAAAAATTAAACTTCTTGTAGTACAGTGGACTGGATTTTAAAGAAGGAAACAAAAATGGGTACATCTATCCAGGGGCGGATCCAGGATTTTGTATAAGGGGGGGGGGGGCGGAGGAGGAGGGGCATACAAATGCTGGATTGTCAACTTTGGGAAACTGCTAGGAGGGAGATCCGTATATTGTTTGGTCTTGCCAGCCCTCCAAATATCTCTCAGTGGGGGGAGGGGGGAGGGGGGTTATGGGGTCCTGTTTCCCTCCATAAATATCTGACACGAAAACTAAACAAGAACAAAAACAAAAACAAAAAAGGTTTTCCGTTCTAAAAGGGGAGCACAATGCATACTGTTGTTTGAAAGGGGGGCACGGGCAAGGATGGTTCCCCCCCCCCCAAAAAAAAAAAAACAAACAAACAAACAAAACAAACAAAAAAAAAAAAAAAAAAAAAAAAAACAAAAACCCACCACTGCATTTGTTCTTCCTTCTTAATTATAGAAATGTAAATCTAAGTTTAAATCATTTTACAGACGTACATATTTTCATCTTCCATTCCAAATTTGATCCTAGTCCTAGACCAAGGCATTTAGTAAACTTTATGTCGGTAGAAATCTAAGTCTATTAATAATAAGATCTAATCTTACAGAGCTACTACTAAGACTAAGCAATGGAATATTGAAATTTACACCAATTATGTGGGCTTAGAGGTCTACATTTTCAAAAAACAATTTACCTTTCCAGTTCAACTTGGGTTTCCTGCAGTGAGTGGATGACAATAATCTACAGCCCAGCCCCGGGTAGGGTCTATCAGTTTTTAGTATCACGATATTGAATGATCTGGTCCTGGTCCCCCTGTGTTTCTCTACTTCGGTCCAAGGCAATAGCTCTGCAATCAAAAGAGAACAAGGGGTTAGAATCATAGTAGTAATTAAAAGCATGCCATAGATCTACTGTTTAAATTAATAATATTACTCGCACATGAAGGCCCTATGTACTCTCTCGTCTCAGTGACAGTGGTGACTCGTCATGGTTGTCACTACAGAGTACAGTAGTAGTAGTACACAAAATAAATTGGGACAGCTCTCAGTAGCAGCATAATAATAAAGAACATTTTAATCTGGTCCAGCATGATTCAGGACATTATCATTCAAATTCTAAGTTGATCTTTCTAGACCCTCCTTAAACAAAGTTCAAGGCGAGGCCGAGGGCCTAACTCTAAGTCTAAGGTAGGCCTAGAATAGATCCAGCCTATCGTAGCCGTAGGCAAAGCGCAGTTAGCCGGCCAGGATCGGCGCACCCAAAACTAACAGACCGCTGGGCAAGATCTTACCCGGTGCGGCCCAGCTCCCCAGAGTGAGGATCTTGCGCATTCAGTGTCATGATCAATCTTGAACAGGTCCACATCTACCGCAGATTGTCGGTAATGAAGCCATGCACTTTACTTTTTAGGCTTGAGCACTATCATAATATACAGATCTTCGGAAAATATCTGATCTTCTCGAAAAATATTACAAGTAGACTATTTAAAATGACCGTTTTAGAGTTCAATCAAAGATAATAATTTTGTTTTGTCATGCATGAGAAGGGGGGCTGGGTGGGATGTGGGATAATACGCTTTGTACAATAAACTCACTAGCAGCCACGACGAACACATCCCAATTATTAAGAGGAATGTTAAACAAAATACATATTTACTTACATTTCATGGCATCATACGGCATTACTTTGATGAGAATGTCCACCGGAGAATTTTCTGCTTTCGTGAGACCTACAAGACAAACTCCTTCTAAAACAGAAAATTCTCAAAAACAAAGTTTTTTTGAGATTTGTGTTGAAATGGCACAAAAGTAGCACTACCCGCACGGCCGCCATTTTCCCTATTTCGTGTCCAAATCGTAGGGAATTGTGGGAATGAAAAAAATGAATTATGTATGATCTTATACATAAAACATTATGTTAATATGAGCAACTAACCAATCATCGAACAGTATTTGACGAGTTTTTGACGTCATTCCTCATGAATAAACATTTATTGAAATTGACCCTCCTAGCTGGCCCTCTAGCCCTCCTTCGGAGGGCATACTGTGTATGATCGAATCTCTTTGGGGCCAACTAAAATCTGACCTTTGACATTCCATAGGCTTTGCATTGGATGCATTGTGGGAGCTTTGGCCAATTTGAACAGTGAGCTAGGAGGGTCAATTTGAATAAATGTTTATTCATGAGGAATGACGTCAAATACTGTTCGATGACTGGTTAGTGGCTCATATTAACATAATGTTTTATGTATAAGATCATACATAATTCATTTTTTTCATTCCCACAATTCCCTACGATTTTGACAAGGAATAGGGAAAATGGCGGCCGTGCGGGTAGTGCTACTTTTGTGCCATTTCAACACAAATCTCAAAAAACTTTGTTTTTGAGAATTTTTTGTTTTAGAAGGAGTTTGTCTTGTAAGTCTCATGAAAGCAGAAAATCCTCCGGGGACATTCCCATCAAAATAATGCCGTATGATGCCATGAAATGTAAGTAAATATGTATTTTGTTTTAACGTTCCTCTCAATAATTGGGATGTGTTCGTCGTGACTGCCAATGAGTTCACTGTACAAAACGTATTATCCCACACTCGCCCAGTTCCCCCCTTCTCTTGCATGACAAAAAATATTATCTTTGATTGAACTCTAAAATGGTCATTTTGAATATTCTACTGGTAATATTTTTCGAAAAGATCATAAATTTTCCGAAGATCTGTATGTTATGATAGTGCTCAAGCCTAAAAAGTAAAGCGCATGGCTTCATTACCGACAATCTGCGGTAGATGTGGACCTGTTTGAGATTGATTATGACACCGAATGCGCAAGATCCTTACTCTGGGGAGGTGGGCCGCGCGCGTCTTTTTTTTTTGTAACCAAGCCTAGGCAGATTTCGCATTTTTTCATGAATATTCATGACGCAGGGTGGGGAAATGGTTCCGATTGGTCTTCATGAAATCACGGTCGGTGGGGGAAAAAAAGTCCCTGGCCTGCACTAAGTACGCATATTACGTGCAGCGCTATATTTCGAGTGTGTGTTCAACGTGTAGGCGCCTAGCCTACGTTCATGTATGTATTGTTTAATTCTCAACATATTCACCCCACCTATGCAATGTGACACGTAAAAAATTGGATTGAGCAGTCAATTTCAAAATCAAGTTTTGCATTAATTTATTGCATGTGCGTAGATCTAATTTAGTAATTAGCTCTTTTGAGGACACCCTCCTTTTCCGACCAAAATTGACACTGCCACTGGCATTACTCTGAAAATAGGTCTAGGCCTAGGCTATGCGTACATATTGACAATTGCCCATCGTAATGTTCTCCACAAATGAACTTTACAACAATATGCAGAATCAAGACACAGACTCTAGGCTAGGTCTAACAATGTTAGAGTGTTACTGTTCACGTTAGAAATTAAATTTCCTTGCATGCTCACTGTAATTAGCACTTGCACCCTGCTCCTGTAACGCACATTGCCCTGAGTTAGAAGAACTGCAAGAGTCTTCAGGACTGAAAGAAGCAGACCACTACTACCGTTCCAATAGCAGTACTAACGTTAGTACCAAGAAAACAAATTATTTTGGTGACCTTTTAGCTGATGAAAACAAAGTGCGTAACTAGTTATTGTAGGTAGATCTAAAATCATCTAGATGTAGATCTACCCCTATCATCAATCATACTAGTACTGATTAGATCTAGGTCTAACTCATCATGCTCATTGACCTTAAAATAACATTCACTTAATCTAAACTTAACTGAAATTGAAAATTGTAACAAAATTGGTCTAGTTAGAGTAGATCTAGAGTAGTATTGGCTAGACAAGAGTAGTCTTGGCTAGACATACCACCTGCAAATTTGATGATATCACACCATCACATTCCGATTCCATTTTGAAGTTGGGTCTGTTGGGTCTACCACACGTCTGTTATTAGGCCAGCATTTTGAGGGATACGTGGAGGCAATTCTAACTCTTATATTAAGATCTAACTTAGATCGATAATAAATTCAGTGCAAAAACGTAGGCTAGGCGCCTGAAAATAGACACGCTGAACACATACGATCATAATAATATGCGTACGTGCGTGCAGGCCAGGGACTTTTTTCCCCCACCGGCGACCGTGCTTTCATGAAGACCAATCGGAACCGTTTCCCGACCCTGCGTCATGAATATTCATGAAAAAATGCGAAATCTGCCTAGGCTTGGTTACAAAAAAGAAAAGACGCGGGCCGCGCCGGGTAAGATCTAGTCCACTGCCTGATCGGTCTGACGATAATAGCCGATGAAGCTACATTATATGACATCAGCCGATAGAGGGCCGATATTGTACAAGATAATTGGAGTTGTCAGACCGTCCAGTCGATTTGCTAGATCTCCTCCGTATTTTGAGACCTCCGTAATTAGCATAAGTAAACAAACATGTCATAAATGATCCTGATTGGTGGTTTGAATTCATGACGCAATTTTGATTGAATTACCTAATGAATAATTACTAGCCTACTTCGAGTCCATCTCGTATTTTTTTTAGCAATTATTTTGTATTAAGATGATATTACAAAAAATATATGTGAATTTAAGCAAAGAAAAATACTCATATTGATTTAATATTTGCTTAAAATTTGTTGAAATATTTTTTGTTCCTTTGAGAAAATAAAATTATTCACAACATTTTAAAATGTTACGCAACACAAAGACTATCTTAAACAGATGTATGCGTCCGTTCATTTCGCAGTGCAGTACACACAAAAGGGATCCATCAACATGCAGCCACCACGGGATGAGCAAGTGAGAGGTGCACTGGACTATGCACAGAGTAAAATTGGTTTTGAACTGCATTCACAACAACGTTCTTCACTGGATTCTTTTGTCAAATGTTAATGTCTCGTGGAGTCCAGAAAAAGTTAGCTGGAATCGAACTAATATTATACATGTATTGATCGGTATTTTCGCTATCTTCTCTATCTTCTCAACAAATTAAAATAAAAATTAGAAAGTCTCATTTCTTTCTGACTCTGATTTCGACAAATGCAAATTTCGGGACAGAATACTGGACGACAAGAAACATGTAATAAATACTGGTACACATGGATACAAGTCATGTTTTAAAGACTGAAATTTGTCCTACTTTTGACAATATTTCCAAGTTTTTTCATGAATCTTTTACACACATGACACATGCATTATTCTATGGGTGATATTTTGTGCAAAATGAAAGTCAGGTACCGGGGCAGCATTTCATGAACATGTCAGACGAAAAAAAGCTTACAGATCTGACAAATACGTCATCATAAACAACTTGTCATATCTGACATAAATACCGTTTCACAAAGCCGCCATTTGGTCATTTTTTGGTAGACGTGTCCTAATTTGTCAGTAGGCTTGTCCATTAGGATTCACTAGGTCAGACTGCTTTGTGAAATGGTATTATTGTCAGATCTGCCAAGTTATCAGATCTGACAACTTTTTACGTCTGAAATGTTTATGAAATGGAGCCAGTTTAATAAGTTATGTCATTTGTAGTGCTACTTTTTACCCTGTTCGATCAACCGACATTACTACTGTATGTAACCCTTGAATCTGCAATGTTTCTATAAATTCTTCAATCACTACATGAATTACATCTCATTAATAAAATGCATCTTCTTTTCTATGAAAGATTTTAGAGGTCAGATTTTCATTTCAATTTTTATCGTTTTTTCTGTTTTGCATAATCGGATGTGCACTGAACTACTGAACGAGACATTATACAATATCCCATAATGTCACAAAGTTTGAGTAAAAACCATAAGATAATATGGTGTAAACATGACCAAAAAAAAGATAAGCACTGATCGCAAAATACCCTCACTGAATATGCATGCATACATGTTATATTAACATTAATGTTAATATAAGATAGATGGTCACACATTTCTGACATATGTACATTTCTTGACGGGTAATGGCATCATGAAAGGGTCCACAAATGTCCACAATCTTTTTCTTCAGTTCAGTTCTCACTATCTTAGCAGAATTCAGGCTTATATAATGACAGGTAGTAACTAACTCAACATTGCAAATCATACACCATCTCAATTGAAATTTGCTTGACATCCTTTATGCACATAATCCAATACACTTTTTGAAATGATCTATCCCAACGTTTCCATAATAAAATAAAAAGGAAACTTCACTATTCCAAACTGATTTAACTAATTCACAGATTAGGTACAAAAAACATCCAATTACAGTTTGTTGAACTGTTCAAATGTTGTGCAATACTGTACGGTACAATTTGAAAACAATTTTCGGACGGCAAAAAAGTTCCAAAACTCTCGCTGACAAGATTATCAAATCCTATCAATAACACACAACGTTGACGAAGACATTCTACAATACAGTACACCGTTTATCTCATGTTGATAAACCATTTCACCCATACGGTGTGTGTGCGAATAGAACAGCTGATCAGTTTGCCGAACTTTCGTCTTGAATATTAATTAGCTTGAAGGTTCAACGAAAGTTCAAAGTACGATGTTTACGTGAAAAGTTCACGCCCACTTTTCCACGCAAAACGTCTAGACCCTTTTTTCCTCGGGGTTGCGCGATTCACCGGGCGGTCGTGATTACTGGGGCCGCTACGCTAGTAGGGCGGCGGTCGGGGGGGGGGGGGGGGGGGGGGGTAATAAAAAAAAAGGTCTAGAATCTAGACTAGGTAAGATCTTGCCCAGCGGTCTGCTAGTTTTGGGTGCGCCTATCCTGGCCGGTTAACTGTGCTGTGCCTACAGATCAGATTCAGATTCAGATTCAGATTCAGATTTTTATTTCATTACACTTTCATTTTTCAAAGTACATGTATATAACAATATGTAGTATGCAATCAACAATATTGACAATACAACTTAGTGCAGAAACGTTTTCGATCATTACAAGCAAAATAATGTGCATTAAAGTTTGACTTGTAAGAAAAAAGTAACAGTATTTATAATGAAGACTACATTAGATTAATTTTATGAAAATGATAATGAAAACAGACCAGCATAGAAGCATAGCTTGTAGAAGCGCTGGTCCCTGGCAAAAGATAAATCATGAATACAGCACATAAAAAACTAGTCTGGGCAATCATGCATAAAATGCCCAATAAAAGGGAAAAAGAAGAAGACAGATACATGTACATGGCCATGGAAAGCAAACAAAATCATAAGCATAACACACTTTCCATCGAAGAGAAAGCATTGAGAAATAATAAAGCTGGGAATAGTAACAATGGAAAGGAGTAAATTTTACAAAAGACAGAAGAAGGACAAAGTGACAGGGGGCGAGGAAGGGGGGGGGGGGGGGGGTGGAGGGGCAGGATCTGGAAGGTTTCATTTAAACTATAGATTTTTCTACACAGGTAAACAAGAATCACCATTGAGGGATCAACGTTCATAAAAAGCAATAAGTGATTTTCTCAATTTACGTTTGAGTGTACTTAAACTTATACTGTCTCGTATATTTAAAGGGAGTGAATTCCAAAATTTAGGAGCTGTATATGAAAAAGTATTCTGGGTTAATGCTGTACGAGTTCTTGGCAAGTGATATAGATTGATTTGTCTGGTGGGGTAATGATGGATCTACGGCTACGATAGCAAAAGTTTCAGGTGCCCTGGATCTAGGCCTGCCTTAGAAGTTAGAGTAATAGACCATCGCCTTCAACTTTGTTTATAAAGTACGGTCTAGGAAGATCAACTTAGAATTTGAACGGCAATGTCTTGAATCATGCCGGACTAGATTAAAATGTTCTTTATTATATACATGCTCCCACTCAAGGCTGTCTCAATTTCTTTTGTGTACTGTACTTGACAACCATGACGAGTCACCACTGTCACTGAGACTAGAGTAGTACATGTGCGAGTATAATATTATTAATCTAAACAGTAGATCTTTGGCATGCTTTTATTACTGCTATGATCCTAACCTCTTGTTCTCTTTTGATTGCAGAGCTATTGGACCAAAGTAGAGAAACACGAGGGGACCAGGACCAGATCATCCAATATCGTGATAGACCCTACCTGGCTGGGCTGTAGTTTTATTGTCATCCACTCACTGCAGGAAACCCAAGTTGAACTGGAAAGGTAAATTGTTTTTTTGAAAATGTAGACCTTTAAGCCCACATAATTGGTGTAAATTTCAATTTGGCCATTGCTTAGTCTTAGACATTGTACTAGTAGTAGTAGCTCTGTAAGATTAGATCTTATTATTGATATTAGACTGAGATGTGAATCTGTTTTCTGTAGACCGTAGGTAGACGTCTGTACAGTCAAAATCAAAATTCTAAAGTCCAGTATTAAAATGATTATACCCGCTTACGGATTTAGATGTCTTGGTCTAGGATCAAATTTGGAATGGAAGATGAAAATATGTATTTCTGTTAAATGATTTAAATGTAGATTTACATTTCTATAATTATTGAAGGAAGAACAACAAATGCAGTGGATAAAATCAGACCTATGGATTTTTTTTTTTTTTTTTTTTTTTTTTTTTTTTTGGGGGGGGGGGGGGGGACACCGGCCCGTGTACACCCCCACCCCCCCCCTTTGAAACAACAGTATGCATTGTGCCCCCCCCTTTAGAACAGAAAAACATTTGTTTTTGTTTTTGTTCTTTTGTTTTTTTGCTTGTCACATATTTATGGAGGGAAACTAGACCCATAACCCCCCCCCCCCCCCACTGAGTGACATTTGTGTGTCCTCCCCCCCCCTTCCACCCTCCCCCTTATACAAAATCCTGGATTTTTTGTTTCCTTTTTTAAAATTCATTCCACAGGTTACAAGAAGTTTAATTTTTTTTGTCCTTTCTTTTTGTTTTTATAATGCAGGTTGTCCAAGGAAGCTCATCAGTTTACCTGGCTTGTTAAGTGTCAAGTAACGGAGTCATTAAAGTTCGGAGTCATTAAAGATCGAAGTATTTTTATCTTTATTATCATTTCATGTTTAATTAATTAATTTTTTTCTAGAGAGATTTATTGCTAATTTACATAATGGCAAATACATATATTCTAAATGTCAAGAATGCTATTTCTGAGCTGGAAATTGAAAGTCAAGGGTGGATCAAAAGAGAGGAGCTAACATACTATTCAACGGGGAAACAAACAGATTTGTAACTTTCATTTATTTATTATTGTATTTTTGTATTCATTTATTCTTTTTCTTTTTTTTTGGGGGGGGGGGGTGGGAGTTCAGGGCTCTTGTAGGTCTACATGTCCATGTACACATAATTACAAAAATTGTAGTTGGTATCAGTGGCGGATCCAGGATTTAGTAAACGGGGGAAGGGGGCACACACCAAAAAAAAAAAGGGTTTTTCCCTCCCAAATTCTCTGACAAGCAAAAAAAAAAAAAAAAAAAGGTCCTCAGCATTTTAGTGTCTCTCCTTTTCAGTACAAAATTCTGTGACAAGCAACAAAAAAAAAAGTCCTCAGTATTTTTGTGTCTCTCTGGACAAGCAAAATTTAAAAAAAAAGGCTTTTTTGGGGGGCCGGGGGGGGGGGGGCACGTGCCCCCTGTGCTCCCCCCTGGATCCGCCACTGGGTATGATTGGCCCATTTAAAACATGATTATGAGAAAGTGATTAACCTTGAGCCTAAATCTAAATTCTTCTGACACTTCAAAAAAATACTTAATAAAAACCTTTTAAGCTAGGCCCAGTCAGTTATCATGTCACCTTAGACTAATGCTGTAATATAAATTCGAAATACAACCAATACATTTCAAAATCAAATAATTGTCCTTTTAATGCCAGTGTAATTTAGAAAAAGAGAAAATTGTGGCATGACTATATTATGAAAAATGATTTTAGTTCATCATCTTTAATGCAACTTGTGTTTATGATTGTATGCATAAGTAGTGCATTAAGATTTAATCATATTTACTTGATCTTCAACCCTAAGTGATAATCCCTTTCATCACCTCCATGAATCTATCCTGTGATAGCTATGATTTTTTTGTCTTGAAACACAAATGGTTTTATAATCTGTAATTTGTTCCTTTCTATCATCTTTGCAATAATTGTGCAATCAATCTGGGGCTTGTTTCTAGGCAAACGAATCAGGCGCTCGGGAGTTTCAGCCCACTCTGAAATTTTCAAAACTACCAATACATGTATTTGGACAAACATAGCCTCATATCATTTTGGGCAGTAAGGTGGTCTCTTTGTATTTTAATGTCTTATGTATTTGATGATAATTTGAAGGGATGTACATGGATATACATTATAATATATCCATTATATATATGTCACTAGATGGATTTAAACTTGTTTGCTTACAAAATGAAATAAAATAGCAATTGGTATGCTGCCCCCTCACCTGCCCCATGATTTGTTGTCCATGAACCAGGTGTTATAATCTGTATATTGCATTTCAAGAGAGCATTAACTTTTATGTTGATAAATGTGTTATTTTAATAAACATCATTTCACACTGAGGAATTTGTATTTGTTGTTTTCCCCCGTAATTTTGTAAAAGATGATGATGCAGGTACAATATGGCACGTGTTCTGAAGTGTGATGGTGGATTGGTATAAATACAGCCTTATGCAATCTTGAATAACTGGATGATAGACTGAATTGTGTGGGTTTCTGTTCATGGACCCATTTTACAAGAAGATGAAGAAGAAAAAAGGAGAAGAGGAAGAAGGGGGAATCAGATTTTTGAGGTTTGTTTGTTGCTGTGTTAGTTGTTGGGATGTTTTTTTTTTTTTTTTTTTTTTTTTTTGGGGGGGGGGGGGGGGGGGGAGATGAAGCAGCCAATGAAGCAGCCAGTGCATAGTGGTACATATGGGGTCATGGGGAGCACATTTTCTCTTTGTACTTCAGTTTTACTTGAGATATGGTATGCCAGATCTGCAAGGCATAAGGAAAGCGTTCAATGAAGGAAAATTCAATATCGAAGGAGGGCTTCTTATTCTTCTTCTTCATCCTCTTGTTCTTGTTCTTCTTCCTCCTCTTACTCTTCCTCTTCTTTTTTCTTCTTTCTTCTTCATCTTTTTTTTTTCTTCTTCCTCTTCTTCCTCTTCCACTTCATTTTCCTCTTCCTCTTCTTTTTCTTGTTCTTTTTTATCATCTTCTTCCTCTTCTTCCTTTTCCTCTTCCTCTTTTTCTCCCCTTTCTTTTTTCTTCTTATCTTCTTTTTCTTCTTGTTCCTCTTCATCTTCTGCTCATTATGGCTACACAAGAACAGTATACGCCTAAGTACTGTTCAATTTTATGTTAATTAGTTATAAAAGCTCATGAATATTCAAATTTATAATTTCAATAACTTTACGCCCTGCGCGCAGGCTAAAATCTGATTTTCGCTGGTACACTTAAAAAAATTCGGCTTCATAGGCTAATACATGAAAAACGGGAGCAGTGTGCACTTTTGACCCGCCGGAAATGCCCCCCTGGAAAGCCGGATGCAGAAGCGGAGTGGAGACCCCCTGATGTCATGTATACAGCTCCGAGTGCGTCTACACGATATGTCGTCATCAAATTGTCACCCCCCGCAAAGTAGCGTTCCTCAGAGACGGGGCCCTCGTCAGAAAAACCACCGGGGCTCAACATTCGGGACGCTGTTACTCATTCCACAGGAAACGGAATCTCATGAAGTTGGTTTCAATTTGTTCAGAAAATATATAGCTCCCCGTGGATGAATAAAGGGTATATTTCAAAATTCGGTCAGGCTGAGGTCTTTAAGCCTACGCACACCTTTTGAAAAGTTGGAACTTATGATGAGAATGGAAAATTTCTTTTTGATCAGTTCAAGTTGCTATACCCTACTCCTACATTCTCCTTTAATATCACATAGGCCTATTATTTTTTCCTTCTATTCTTTTCTTTTTTCTTCTATTCTTTTCTTTTAACTCTATTCTTTGCATAATATGCAGTTCTGCTCTACTCATGACCTGCGTGCGATTGAAGCGAGTTTGGATATTTGGAAAAGTGGGTAGGCATAATGCCCCCTTGCCCACAACTGAAATTATTCATGTTTTAAATGAACAAATAATGACAATGATGATGATGATAATGATGATGATAATGATGATGATAAAATACAAGAAATATAACCAAAGTAGTTCAAAACAATAGACAATTGATGAATAATCTGATAATGAAAATCAAAGCTGGTGTGCACCTCCATTGACCGACCCACAACTGGGTTATTCCAACGAATTATACATGTATATTAACATAAAATAGGGCCTATATACATGTATATATATATATATATATATAAAGAAAGAGTTCTGCGTCGGTTTAGGTTAAAATAAAAATAGAAAAGACAAATATAAATCAAAAAACCGTAGAGATGTCAATTATCCGATATTTCGGGCATAGCCCTTTGTCAAGGAATGACAAATTTATTAAGCGTCAAGCAAAAATAAGGGCAAATAAAAGACGCGCAAGATGGTCGCGTAGAAACAAGATGTAAAAGACGCGCAAAATGGTCGCGTAGAAACAAGATGTAAGAACGCCCCAGAAGTGACGTAACAATACATCAAGAGAAGAATAACGAAGAAGAGCTAAGAGAGAGAGAGAGAGAGAGAGAGAGAGAAAAGAAAAGAATAACGAAGAAGAGCTAAGAGAGAGAGAGAGAGAGAGAGAGAAAAGAAAAGAATAACGAAGAAGAGCTAAGAGAGAGAGAGAGAAAAGAAAAGAGAGGGAAAGAGAAAAGAGAAAGGGACAAGAAAAAGAAAAAGATAAGAAAAGAAAAAAAGAAAATTACGTGATGGGAAATGAGCGGAAAGAAACATTAATTCCTCTTGGTTGGAGGCAGCCAAGGCGAAAAATCATACGTTCCTCCTCCTGCTTGCGTAGCTGGTCGGAGCTGAAAGAACATCTCTACGGTTTTTTGATTTATATTTGTCTTTTCTATATATATATATATATATATATTCTTTTTGTTTCTTCTGTTTCTTTTTTAGGGGGAGGGTGGTCACTTGAAAAATCATAGGGGGCAACCGCCCCTTGCCCCCCCCCCCTCCCCCACCCTGTAGCGCTGGCCCTGCAGCGCCATCCTCGAAAGATGTCTTTCAGGCATCTATAAAGGTGAGTCGGATGACTGTGCAAAATTCGTCGATATCAAGCAATTCGCTCATGACGACGGTCTCCTGTGTTCTAAATTTGTTTTGTTAAATATCAATTTTCAATATACTCATATTCAGAATTCAAATGTATATAATGACTTGTATGTTCCAATGAATAAACAAACAAAGTCACCCGATGTCCGGGCAGCAGAGCGAACTGCCCAAATATCAGATGGAAATACCTTATCTCGTATATTTTGGTAGTAATATTTCCTCTAAAGGCTGTAAAATTAAAGTGCCAAAAATTTGCTCGCTTGCTTCGCTCGCTCCCCAGATGTAGAATCCACAAATTGATCGGGAAAGTGACGTCAGTCCTCGCAGAAATACGTATATTAATTTGTACAAGAGACACCTGTCACGTCGAGTTCGAAATTGAGCCCGTGCGCAGATACGGTACTCCTATGTAATGAGTTGATGTAATTGGTGATTGAACATTGTAATTTTCAAATTTACGCCCCCCCCCCCTCCCCTATTGGGAAATCCTGGATTCGCCCCTGCCATCTACTTGCTGTGTTTTGCAATTTTCTAAATCAAACCTTCTAACGTTTAAATGAATATACCCATCCAAGCGTGGAAGTTCCAAAATTGATCTTTACTATTTAATTATACCGTATATATCTTTTTTAATAAAAATTTGGAACAATAAAGAGAGTCCACTTTCTTTTTGTAGGCCTATATTTTGTATATTTTACTTGATGCTGTGTAAAAAAAAAAAAAGAGTTTGGAGTGTTAAAACTAAATTTTCTTCGAACTTGCCAATCAAGCCTTCCCTAACGTCAAACTTTCGTTTCGTTTGCCTTTACTAAGTTAGGTGTTTGATCGAGATTCGCTGAAAAGTACGCCCATTTCCCAAGTGGCGTGCACCATGCAGATATACCGTAGCTGAACAAGAGAGGAACAAGTTATTATATTTCATCGTGATTTGAAAGTATTATGAGTACGGTATTGTTCATTTGACAAGTAGCGTAGCAACAACTTTATTTATAACTGGGGTACATGGGGTGGGGTAGGGGAGAAATCCTAGTCAGACGAGGGGGGGGGGGGGGCGTCATTAATGTATTTTTGCAAGTTGTATTAATTACCTTTCCTCCCTCGACCTCCAAGGGGGAGTACACCCCGATTTCAGCCTCACTGAATAATACGCTATACTTGGCTGGTCAGCTAATTGAGGATTTCACTTACCTCCTGATAATCAATGAAATCACGATGCCGTGTATAGGCCTAAAGGGTGTCCGTGAAAAAAAGGAAACCCAAGTTTATGGGTAAAATATAAATCGATAATTCCTAGTCATGTTTTCATTAATGTATTCATCAAAGCTCATGTTTTCTTCTTTACATTGTCACTCTCAGACAAATGTGCTACCCAAGCGCGTCCACACACTTCAAAAATGGACCCTAAATGGCGTATTGCACGAAGTCTAATTTGCACCCCTATACGGCGTCACATCACAAAAAATACCCTAAATGGCGTCAACAGAGTCATCACGCCACCCAAAAATACCCTTAAGTGGCGTATAAATTATTATGGTAACAAGTACAATACCCTTAATGGCGTTTAAAATAAATAACCCTATTAAGCAGGAAAAAAACTAAATAACGCTTTTCGAGTACAAACAGATAAACTTTTAGTGATATCATATTTGATAATGTATGCAAACAATCCAAATAATCAATCGGTGTTATTCATATCAACAAAATACTCGTGATCACGAGACCACTGCCCCATTTCCCTAAAAACTGTCTGATGCATCGTATAAGGGAATGTCATATAAATATCATACAAATATGAACTATTTGTGAGTCGATCTTCCCTGATAAAATGAGAATGGTAGGAAGTAAAATTTACCACCGTAGGAACAGATGAAAAGCAGTATTTAAGGATTATCATAAAATGTAATTTATACCTTAAATGTCGAAGACCGAATTTGTAATTTAGTACTCTAAACGGCGATTGAAGCTGAAAAACACCCCTTTTTAAAGGAAAACGTCGACGACGCCTATAAGGCTGAAAACAGACCATTTTCGACGCTTTTTGTGGACGCGGTTGCGTAGCACGTAATGAGCCCCCCCCCCCCCCCCCCCTGCCTGACAGTATACCACAGTATATCAGTATAGGCTAACCCTTGTTGACCATGAAATAATAATTTCAGTTTCAGTTTCAGTTTATTGTTTCATATTTCACATTTACAATCTGTTTTTACAGTATAAATGGTACAAACAATATACATGTAATTGGTACAAACAGGATAAATGGTACAAACAATATACACGTAATTGGTACAAACAGGATAAATGGTACAAACAATATACACGTATGTAATGGTACAAACAGGATAAATGGTACAAACAATATACAACAATAATTGGTACAAACAGGATAAATGGTACAAACAATATACATGTAATTGGTACAAACAGGATAAATGGTACAAACAATATACACGTAATTGGTACAAACAGGATAAATGGTACAAACAATATACACGTAATTGGTACAAACAGGATAAATGGTACAAACAATATACACGTAATTGGTACAAACAGGATAAATGGTACAAACAATATACATGTAATTGGTACAAACAGGATAAATGGTACAAACAATATACACGTAACTGGTACAAACAGGATAAATGGTACAAACAATATACACGTAATTGGTACAAACAGGATAAATGGTACAAACAATATACACGTAATTGGTACAAACAGGATAAATGGTACAAACAATATACACGTAATTGGTACAAACAGGATAAATGGTACAAACAATATACACGTAATTGGTACAAACAGGATAAATGGTACAAACATGAGATATGTTGTTAGAGAAAATAAAAGAAGGTGAGTACCTTATATCTATACCTTCGCATGCAATATGAATTGAAAAGACTTGGCTAGAATAAAAGTGAAATATTGAGGAGCCTAAGGAGAAAGCTACGCTTGTGAGTAATAAAATTTATAATTAAAAATAGTGGGAACGACCAATGCAAGATACAGCAGTATGGGTATATAAATAAAATTATTGTGTCGCAGTAATCAAAGTATAGTATTGGATGGTTTGTCACTTACATTACAGCAATAACAATTCTCATTTTTATGGTAAATGAGCATTTCCTGTACGCCGTGGCAATTTCTGAAGTATATACCAAAGTGCTGACATGAGCATTATTCTCAATTTTTACCGATGGCTTAACACAACGCACTGCATAAGAAAAGACATAAAACAGCAACCACGTATGCACCAGTGTAACGGGATTATGATGTCAGCATTTCGGCATAAATAAATAGGACATTTATCAATATGCAGAAAAATGCCTTCTCCCAGCCAGTGGCGTATCTAGGTATTCTGGCGCCCGGGGCAAACTATCAAATCTGCGCCCCCATGCCCGAACTGAGATTAATGATCGTTTATAATTTAGAAATTATGGCACTACGTACGTGAAAATGAGTTGCACATAACCAGGTGTAGTTAGCCCAAATTTCATGAGTTATTGTATAAGCGAGAGAGCAACGCGACCGAGCCGCAGATTTTTTTTCCTTTTCACCCCTCAAATTGAAATTTCTAATGTAGTTTAAAAATCCAAGGGAATACAGCGACCTAGCAATAGATTTCTTTTGAAATTTGAACATTCTTATTTGGGGGCGCAAAATGAATGAAAACCCTGAAGAAATATATTTGAGGAGTTAAGTAAGGCAATTGCAAGGCAAATATATGATTTATTTCGAATGTTCTACACTTTGAAAGTGCTTTATACCCTGATAACAGAAAGTGTTAAAAATGACGTGATATTTACGTCGTGGTTTTCGTCTTTTTTACGTCCTGTAATTACGTCAATAAGACGACAACTTGCACCAACGCAAGACGTCAAGAGGACGTCTTATTTTGACGTCATCTCTACGTCTTCATTCCTCTTCCCTGATAGCAGAAAGTGTTAAAAATGACGTGATATTTACGTCGCGGTTTTCGTCTTTTTTACGTCCTGTAATTACGTCAATAAGACGACAACTTGCACCAACGCAAGACGTCAAGAGGACGTCTTATTTTGACGTCATCTCTACGTCTTGTACACTGTAAAAACTAAAGTGCTACTTTTAGGGGCATGTATCGTGACTGCACCTGAAATGCTGTTTATAGCACTTGTAGTGTGCTAATTTACCAGCAAAGAAAAATGTGACCGTGGCGAGCCTCGAACCAGGTTCCGCTGATTGACAGGCGCTGACGTTACCGATGGACTAACGAATGCTTCTTGCAATCCAGTTTAGTCATGGGAGTCAAGTAGATAACATGAACTATGTGGTGTCGTAAATTCACTAAATCGTACAATGTGAGTTAGTCTAGCGGTAATGCCAGCAATGTAACATTTTCGTTGCAAATATTGTTCGAGTTAGTGGCAAATGGAAAGAGTTACTTTGACGTGTGGGGCAGTGGCAGATCTACATAGGGGGAAACCGACCCGTGCCCCCTCTTTTACAAAATCCTGGATCCGCCCCTGGTGTGGAGTATGGGTAGATAGAGTTTTTTTTTTTTTTACAAACACTGCAGAAACGATCGCAGGTTATTCATTTATACATAACTGATACATGAATATCCCTAAGTTCTACACATAAATGTCCGAGATTTCTAATAGACTGTTGGGCGAGTGAACTTTTTCGAAAGTGGTCACGGGGGTATGGGCTGGGATACTTACCTTAAGGCGAACAGCAAAAACAAAGAAAGAAGTGGTGTGAGAGGGAAGAATGAAAAAAAAAATTAAAAAATAAAATTAAAAAAATAAACATAAATGAATAAATTGAAAAAAGAAAGAAAAAAAACAGGGGAAAAAGGGATCGGGACTGCAAGGACGGTTTGGTCCAATGCCAATTCGTGGAGGATTAAGGTCTTTACGCCATTCTGATACCTAATACAAAGCAAAACATTCGATTCGTAGAAAAAATACGCCCATTTCCCAAGTGAGGTCGGGCAAATGCATAGAAGGATCGCGGTGTTAATGTTTCTTACACTTGGCATAAAATTCATTTCAAATGTCTCGTCAGTCTCCGAACAGCTTGATTCCATTTTCTCTTTTAGTAACATTTTGTTTGCAAATCATCTCTAAGCATTAAAACGCTTTTCCTTAATCCCTTTATATCAGGAGCTAACAGAAAAAAAACCGCACCTATATCCGCACCAATAAATAAAATAAATAATAATAATAATAAATGAATAAATAAATAATAAAATAATGAAAAAAAATAATTAAAAAAATAAAAATAAATGAATAAATGGAAAAAAAGAAAAAAAAAACGGGGGAAAAAAGGGATGGGGACTGCAAGGAATGCCAATTCTGAAAACCTAATACAAAGCAAAACATTCGATTTGTAGAAAAAATACGCCCATTTCCCAAGTGAGGTCGGGCTCATGCATAGAAGGATCGCGGGGTTAATGTTTCTTACACTTGGCATAAAATTCAGCACATTTCAAATGTCTCGTCTATACTTGGAAATGATTATTTCAGTCTCCGAACAGCTTGATTCCAGTTTCTTTTTAGTAACATTTTGTCTGCAAATCATCTCTAAGCATTAAAACGCTTTTCCTTAATCCTTTTATATCAGGAGCTAACAGGAAAAAAAAGTTGAACAGCACCTAGATATTCTCAGATTTTCTCGAAAGTACCTCAGTCAGAAGTTAAAGCAAGGAGATCCAACTTTTCTCCTATACACTGGAGATCATTCGAGATAGAACACTAACTGGTTATAGGAGACATGGATGTACGGAAGAAGACTGTGTTACTTTTCATCGGGTCTGTCATTGTCTTGCTCGCCAGTCCTACCGGGGTACGAGCTGGGTGTTGCTGCCCCTCCTTATGGACTTCGTTTGGTAATCATTGTTATAGGTAAAGGATGGGGGTGGCGTTATGAGTAGGGGTCAGGGCGATTTCCTTCTATAATTTGGCAATAATGGCCCTAAAATCGATTTTGTTGATGTTGTTGTTGTTGTTGTTAGAGCTTTTTGACTTGTCAGATAATTTTTAGAACATGCCCTTCCCTCTTAGAAACACTGGCCCCGGTAATAATTTTGAAGGTGATTATTCTCTTCCTCAGATAATGGGGAAATTTAGAACTAAAGTTTTGGGAGATTAATCTGTAAATATGGTTAAAATCACTGCAACCTCCAATAAAGTTAATATAGTAATATAGGGATACATCAAATGTCAACATTATTTTAATTTAATGTCTATTTAGCCCTTCCACATGGTTCCTTAGTCTAATATATATTATATATTTATTTTTAAACTCCGTCGCAGAACTTTTGAACTTTATTCTGTGTGTGTGTGTGTGTGTGTGTGTGTGTGTCTCTCTCTCTATATATAATACATGCAGAATTTCAAAATGATATTCTTGGCCATTCTAAATACAATAAGAAC
This sequence comes from Heliocidaris erythrogramma, assembly GCA_025617745.1. Taxonomy (NCBI): domain Eukaryota; kingdom Metazoa; phylum Echinodermata; class Echinoidea; order Camarodonta; family Echinometridae; genus Heliocidaris; species Heliocidaris erythrogramma. Next base: position 999,202 of record CM046871.1, on the reverse strand, counting down.
TTACATATACTAGTATAGCAATTTTTTTCAAATTGTCACAGATTTACTTGGCAAACATAATTTGAATAGAAAACACAATCAGAAACAATTAGTAAAATTTAACCAATTTTTTTAGGATTTGTTTTTTCAGATTTGTTTTACATATATATCTTTCCATATCATAACATTTTATTGCTGACATGATGTGTTCAAAAACTGTCAATCAGTTTTTGAATATGGCTACTATCATAATACAGTTGAGAGCACTATTCTTACGTCAATGAGACCCAGACAATTCATTTTGATTCGTAAACTTAAATGTGTACATAATATTGAAGAAAGTTTACTTGTACTATTTGTATTTATGTTGAAAATCAAAATATAAGAGAAATGATCCATCTGAATCTAAAACATCGTTAACAAATCGTACCCCCTTGACATACCAATACTTAAAATAAATTATATGTTATTGACTTGTATTATAGGATTTTTCCAAAGGAGTTGACATGCAATACCATCTACAATGGATTGAGTAAGATCTGGGGGAGGGGGGGGGGGGGGGGGGGCTTTCATCAAGTGTCTTGTCAGTGATTTTTACCGATAAATTTGCTCTCAGCCAATCAGATGCAAGGATTTCAGTAGAATGACGACATTGATTAATTATAGAATTGCCAGATAAGGAAGATACAGAACAAAATCGAAATGAAATGTATTAAAATAGACAGAAAGATCGATATCTTAGCACGTTATTTTCCCTTTCCATCACCTCTCCCCTCGCTTCTCTTTTTTTTAAATCTTTATTTTTTCAAGCGGACCTCTGCTTGCCATCATTATTATTATTAATATTATTACTGTGATTATCATTATTATTATTGTTGGTGTTATCATTACTGTGTTTGTTGTTAATGTTATTATTATTATTATTATCATCATCGATTCATCGTCATCATCATCACTATTATTTTTTTTTACCTTCCGATAGGCCATTTTATGTTAAATCAATCTCTGAAAAACATAATTGAATACATGTACAAAACATTAATATATATTACAGCAAAATAAGTTCTACATAATGAATGTCCACAGTTACAAGCGTTTTCTGAACAGCATAGTAAACGTAATAGCGTATAGTTAATTTTACAACAAAAAAGGTTATGCTTTAAACACAAAACATTTTAAATAATACCAAATAGCAACATAATGAATGAGAATGGTTTGGGAATTGCAATGAAAATTATACTAAACTATCAAAATTCTCTCAAAATTTATCATTTTTAAAATCAAATCTGTCAGTTTTGTTCGCAAGTATACTAACTTGCCCCTCATTTGCGTAACAATTCCTGATATTTGTCTGGAAAGCCAGTATGTTCTTTTTTGTCTCCGAGCAAAATATAATTGTGGTTTGGTCTAAATTATTAGCCAGTTCAAGGCATCATTATTATAGCCTAGGTCACAACCAGGGTAAAAAATACACGGGGGCGACGGGCGATTTCGCCCTCGGTGGAGCGCTAATCGCCCCCTGAAATCCTTAAAACCCAGTTCATTGGGGCGACCATTTTATTTAGAGTCGCCCCCTTTCCTCAGCTCCGAAATTGTATATAAATTTATGAATAGTGAAATTCGTGATCTAAGAGCAGGACTCCGAGCAGGACACTTACGGCAAGCTTTCTTTTCAGAAGTCTAACTACGGAAATCATGAACGAAATCGAACCGAGTATATAACAGTCTTAGCGTAAATAAATGCGCAATGCATAGTGGGAAATGGAATAAAGGTAGCGACTTTTACTCGGGTGTTACGTATCAGCGCTGTAGTAATCCAATAATGATAATCGCTTGCTACAGTTTAAACTGGTGTTTACGCAATACTCTTTGTAAAAAAATATGAATGGCGTCCAGTTTTCCACGCATCACAGCGCAGCGCGGCGGTGTGCTGTTACGTACATACGATCGATATGAGCTCGCAACGGGTACGCCATCGTTTTTTTTAAATATTTCTTTTGTGCAAACTTGTAGAGGAAGATTGTTGAATGTTTGTGTAAGTTTGGTGACTCAAACCTCTTTCATCTTTGCCTAAACTTTATGGTTAATGAGGATAGACATTTTCATATTCTTCCTAAGTTTTAAGGATGTTGGTTAGGCCTGATGCTGGTGTTTTTTGACCAACTAGCTATGGGACAATCATCCATTCAGAAAACAAAAGTTTGTGACTGTGTGTCTGATTGGCAACAAGTTAGAAACTGCTCAATTTTGATTTTTTAAAAACAGAGGAATGACTGTATTAATCTGATTTGATTTAATGCATATTTCAACTTTCACTGTACATAAAAACTATATTCACTGTAGTATTCAATTCATTTTGTAATATTAAAATTTCACCCAGATCTTCTCATAACAGCTGATAGTGTGATATTGTGAGTTTATCCTATGTAACTCCAGTGTAATTGTAGTTAAATTATGTGCTACCTCTGCAACCTCACAATCGAAAAATCAGATGTATCTTAAGATGAAAGAAGGGGAGGGGTACTTAATAGTGAAAAGGGGATGATAAAACAACAACACACACATCAAAAGTAGTGCATATGAAATTATGAATACTGATACTCGTTACGCAGTACTCGCAGGGAGAAAAATTGTGATATCAGCAATTCAAGATAGCCCCCTTGGGCCTAGAAATAGCCCCTGTAAAGTTGTCCACAGGGGCTACTTTTTTAGAAAGAATAGCCCTCATGAAAAAAAAGTATTTTTTACCCTGGTCACAACCCGCCGTGCGTGTTTTTAGGCCGTACGTGTTCTGCGGAGGCCACGTCCGCCACGTTTTTCTGAAAACGTGGGGAGGGAGTAGCAAGAGCAGGGAAGGAGTACGTCAACGCACTTCACACGCACTACAACGCAAGGTGTAAGTACATGGCCCGCACGCCACGCCTGGACGTGCTTGCAATTGGTTGCGTGCATCGTACGTTGCGCACCTGGTAAGTGAGTTGTACGTGCTTACAACGTGCTTACAACGTACGATCGCCGTGCGGTTGCCTCGTTATCGTACGGAGGCCGTACTTTCACGAACGGTGTAGGGAGTAAGTGCGTGCAAGTGCGATAAACGTGAGTTTTAATTTTCCCGCCCTATATAGTTGGGCACATTATGAGAACTTTCGACGTTCACTAGAAGTCAAAGCTGCTGCTGCTAGACATGCCGCCCTTTTAACTCAGAGACTCCGGGTTCTGATGATGCAAGTGCTACAGAAATCAGCGCGCACAACGTGCGTTGTAAGTGCATAGCACGTACTTCCTCGGTGCGGTTTACGTGAGTTCTGCGTGCTCACTGGACAATTGAACTGGAGAAGCGCCGAATAAGCACGGACCCCGTGCTAGGTGCGTTGTCCGTAGAGCAAGTAACTATGGGAAAATTTTTCAAAAACTCACGGAGTCCGTGCGTTGTGCGCTCGTTAGCAGCAAAATTTAGCATAGGGCACGCACGTCAACGCACGTCACCCGTACTGGGGGTTAATCCGTAGGCCGCCCGCAGCCTGAAGACAGCGAAAGTTCCTCCTGCACTAAACATTCGTCGTCTTGTCTGCGTGCCCCAAATCCGTACGGAGGCAGTACCGTACGGATCCACAAATTTTGCCCAAGTTTTTGCACGCAGACAGAACGCACTTGCAAGTACGGCGGGTTGTGACCTAGGCTTATCATAATTGCGTTATCACTAAAATCAGTCCATCTCTCAGTCTTATGACATACAGGAGATAATTATGTAAGACTGTTATTTTGTCATCAATTACTTTGCTCTAAATGTTTGTCTACTCTCCTTTTGTTGTCCATCTGGACCTTGAATTAATTTACATTAGTTTTCTTTTCAGCACTGCTTTGCAGTTTGGAATGAATTCAGTCTAGTTAATGATATTCAGTTGTCACCACCATCACTCTAGATACCTTTCCTCTTGTTCTGTTTTATCACCTTCATTCCTTCCCTATTCAGGCGCGTTCATTCATTCCACAACCATTCCACACCTGATTCCCAAGTTGAGCTCAGAGAGCTCTCATTCTTATGTGATCATCCCAACCTACTTTATACCACCTCACCCCTTCTTTCCCTGGATTTCCCCATTTTTGTTAGACTCCTCCATATTGGTATTGTTGATCTACATTTGAATATTGAAATATACATTATGTAAATTATGTGCTGTACATTTTGGGCAAAGCAGCCCCAAGTGAAGTTCAATAAAATCAGAGCACTACCAGACATCTTCAACTGATCAGTTCGTCTTTCTTGTGTCTCCTGAGTTCTCTCTACATTAATTTATCTCCCATCGTCATATAATTCTTAAGTTCGAGGATAGTTTATTTTCTAAGTTAAAAACCGTTCATTTTATACCGCTACAATTACATTGAATAACATTTTACTCATTGTAAGTTTAAGTCATTGTTTGATTCTGTGGTGGATCCAGTGGGCAACGTACCCCTCTTTTTAAATTTTAACCCAATGTAACATACCATAAGTACATAAACAGAAAATTGTCGGAAATCCCCCCCCCCCCCCCCCGATGCAATCCTGGCTAAAATCATTAATTGAATCAACGTTGTTTTTTTTCTATATATATCTTTTTTCAATATTATTATTCCATTTGACCAGATTTTTTGCCTACAACAAGACATGGACGCAAGCAGAAATGTTTTGCCGAAGTTATTCAGTGCCCTCTCTCGGCGGCGGTCCAGATGACGTCATGGACAGTTTAGGTCATCTCGTTTCTATCCCTTCTCGCGAAGTAAATGATTTTGTTTTCACACTTTACTATTCTTCATGCCAAAAAAAGGTACGAAAATTTCATTTGATATTCTTAAAGTCTATCAATTGATATAAAAACTCTATAGCATTAACAGAAAATCTCCACGGTCTTATAAAACATAAAGTTCTTTATTGTCTGATGATAGAGGGAAAATCAAGTTACTGCAAAACAAATTTATTTGTCATTTTACTCTCCTTATATTTCTTGTTATCTGTTTGCAAATGCATTTACTAGGTTATGATGTATGAAAATTTATGAGAGTGAATTAAAAACTACCCCCCCCCCCCTTGAAATGTCTTATCTCTTTCTCTGTTTTTCTCTGGTCTCTGTCTCTCTCTTTTTCTGGTCTCTGTCTCTGTCTATCTCTCCTTCCCGCTCCCCCTCTATCGTTCTCCCTCAGGGTGTAGGGTACATGTGGATTGGATTGCATGACGCCATGTTAAACGGAAACCATGGGTGGATTGACGGAACTGACCTTGACTACACTAACTGGCAACCAAATCAACCTGACAATGTAGGGCGGGAGGACTGTACGGAAATGGTGTCGACTCGCACTGGCGACTGGAACGATGTGTCGTGTACATCCAACCGTCAGAATTATTTCATGTGTAAACTACCCTCTTGGTCATAGGTGTATGAAGCAAGGAGGCGGGGGCTGCAGCCTCCGAAAATTTTGAAGTTTTCAGTATTCGGGCAACCGTCACCTCCTATTTAGGGCAACGAGGTTGAAAATTTGTAATCTTTAAATCTCATTTGTTGACTATGAAATGATATAGTTTCCACATTTTTTTCTCACCCGTTACCCTCTCTCACAAAATCTTGAAACTGGCAAGTTGATATTCGGGCAAGAGGGGCAAGAGGCGGCAGCCCCTTGTTAAGAAATGGGCCAATACGCCTATGGTTTAAGTAGAAGAGAAAGTAGACCAGTACATGTATCTCCAAGCTAAATTTGAGATTGCCAAAAATGAGAGTTGATATAAAGATCAATCGTGCCAAACATTCTTATCCTCATCATTATACCTGATAGCTGGGACTAAACTTTTACAATGCCTTACTTGATTATGTTCCATTAATACCATTTGAACTTATTTCCAATATCGTTCTGTAAGAATGCTTGTAAATATTTACATATTGTACTCTTAACGTATATCTTGCCATTGTATTGTTATACATGCAATCCATTACAACTCCATTGCAGCTACTTCTGTTGCAGTCCTCTTCCTTCCTCTTTACTCCAAGTTCCCTATATCATTTTCTTTCCTTCTCTTTGTCTGTCCCTCTCTTATTTTCTTCTCTTCATATTGCACTTGTGTATAACCAATACAAGTGTATGCTTACTGCGATTCGCACCATTGAAAGTTCTCTAATTCTATTTATGTTACTTAAATAAAAAAAAAATGTACTGTGTGAACAGATGTTAAATGTCCACAAAATCGATGGAAGAAAATAATGTTAATTTGAACTGAAATAAACTGAATTCATGTGCGGTATTTTTGTTACGGAATAAATTGAATGTTTTCTCTACTTTCTTATTCGGTAATATAACAGCTTGTACCCTTTTAATGCATGGCGGATCCAGGATTCTCTGGCCGGGGAGGGGGAGCACAAGTCCCCAAAATCTTCCGACAAGAAAAGAAAAGGTTACATTTTTCGCCGTTCATTATTTAGTTGGTTTTTTTCCATCCCCTCCCTCCCTTATCAGTAGTGCTATTGAGATTGAAGTTCACATAATTTTATTTCAATTTTCAATAGATTTATATTAGGGTCTTTACTCAACACTACATATATAGCTCATTCTGACAAATTTCTTAACAGGCCAGTCATATCAAGATATTCACTGACACGTGGATCCAGGATTTGTAAGGGGTGGGCGGTCCAATTCCCCCCCCCCCCAATTCAGACAAGCAAAAAACAAATCAAAACAAAACAAGATAAAACAAATAAACAAAAAAGAATCAAGCATGGGGGGGGGGGGGGGGTCAATTCCCCAAAATATCTAAAGAAAAAAAATGGAGAGGCGGTCAGAACCTCCTTTTACCCCCTCCCCGGATCAGCTCATCTACGTTTACAGACACGAAGCATGATTTAAATGACTTTGTTATCAATATGAAATTTCTGTGCTTCACTTCTCTTTATTGAACAAAACGTAAAGTTGGACACTCTTACAAACATGAATTGGTGATTACTTACAAATCAATAGTGTTATGTGCAAACGATAATAGTAAATAAAAGATAAAGTAAATTTATGGACATATAGTATAGACTGACACTGTCGGTAGCACTTAAGAACTCGAAGAAAACTGTAACTGTGTTCAAGTTTTATCTAAATGTGAATTGTGTGATAACTTCAAGGGCCTTTCTGAGTTTAGGTGATATGACCTTTCTTCTTTGATAGAGTTTTCTCCTTATTCAAATCTATCATTTTGTTGTGCTTCCTCGTGTCAAAATTATTCATTCGGGAGATTACTATACACTAGGAATGTTTTATTGTATTTTATATTCATTTAGATAAGTTAAGAATCAAGCATGTTATAAGTTAAACAAAAAAATAAAAGAAACTAATCGATGAAAGTTTGAGTAAAACCCCGTAAGAAATATGAAAGTTATGAATTTTTTACACAAAATCTATGGGAAACAAATGTATTCCTTCATTAAGACTAAGAAAATGAAAATTTATGTAATTTTCTGTACTGAGCAAATGCATGGAAGAGAACCTAGATAGATAAGTCACGGAGTTGCCAATTTTGGTTCCATTGATTACAACATCAGAAAATCATAACTTTCTCATTTCTTATCGCATTTCGCTCAAACTTTCATTGGTCCGTTTCTCTAATTTTTCTGCTTTTATTATAATCAGCTCAAACTATAGGGTGGACTTCCCATTCAAGTTGTTCATCTGATTGATAGGATTACCAGTTTCTTTTGCACAATCTTCAAGAGCATCTTTAGGTCCTCATAAGTAGCAAGGGCGCTTTGAAAATTTGGTCCTTTTATAATGCAATGTAGAGAAAATCAAGCAAAAGTAGAGGGGGATAAGTGCAATTATGTTCCCCCACCCACTTCTGAAAATGTGGGGGCATGCCCCCCCCCCCCACTGCCCCTCTTTTTGACGTTGTTTTTAAATATTTCGTTTTTATTTGGCAAGGTTTAGACGGCTGTATTTCAGATAGAGAAATCAATTAGAATATTACTATCATGACTATATATGCTAGCATGTCCAGGCTGGGTTTGCTAATATTATAACATTTAAATCAGTTTTTTACAATCATATTTGTCTCTTCATGATATTTTTAGTTTAGGAGAAAAGTAAATGGGTAACAGGTTGTTTTGATCTCCCCAATTATATACATCCTTCCGCGTGGGACTTGTATAAACTCAGACCTAGCAAAATATATACAATTAATTAATAGTTCTACATACAGGCAAAAGGACAATTATTTGAGGTATGAAATGAATGAAATAAATATACATAAACACCCTATTTTCAAACAATTCCTATAAAGATCACTCATATTTTATAATGTGCTTAATTAATGACTTATAGATAACGATTAAAAGATGGATAGAATTTATGATTCAATATCATGCTATTTCTCTGCATCCTAATCGCTACTAGTATTTCATACATAACATCAAGAAAATAGACAATATCCTGCACATTACTTGGTGCTTTATATATTTATAGTTTGACATTTGTAGCTTTATCTTAATTTCTTTATTCCACGATCTGATTCTCTTCGGAAATTTTCCGATCATCATTTTCATTTCCGCATATTTGCCTGTGCAATCAAATTCAATATGATGTCGATGTTCTCATCAGTCTTGAAACAAGTCGTTTGATCCCCGTCACGTGATTCAAGGAATGCCAGAGAGGAGTCTAGGACTACAAATGCGTGTATGATGCGTCCCGTATCATCCTGTAAAAGACAAATCGTAACACATATTCATTCAATACTCCAAAAGCTTCGAAATATTTATTCGTTGAAAACATTAATATACAGTGTACTGAGAAAAGAAAGGGTAAGTTTTTTTTTGTGTGTGTGTTACAACGATTTTTTTTCTGTCCTGTGATTCAATTCATGCGTTATCTAAATCTAGGAATTTTGCTGCCCAGTACGGGCGTTTCCTGACGACTAGGCTATACTTACGGACATTTACCTTCGGACTATTACCACTTAGGACAACTACCACCTGGTCAATTATAGCCCCCTATAGGTAAACTACGTTTAATGTGATTATCCCTTTTAATACCCCCTGTAGGGAAGTTGCCCAGGAGGTAATTTTCCTGGTAGTAATAATATGGGGATAGATTCTAGAGTAGTTGTCCCAGGGAACACTTTGAGATATCTCGGAGTGGTTAAAAACACGGAGTGACATCTGACGCTTAATTATATTATTGACACAGTGCATTATTGCCTGATTTTAAAGGCGGCATTCAGACAATAATTGTGCTGTCTATTCTGAGATAATGAGTTTTGCTTCTAACCACATGGAGATATCACACCCCAGGTGGACAGCAAAATTTTGATGCGAATCACGGAAAACAGGTTCTTTAGAGAATAAAAAAGACAAAAATATTTCTCTATAATGAATATTATAATAAAGAATATTAATTTAAGACCTCTCCTGGTTGGTTTTCGACTTACTTGGACGTATGTTTTTTTTTTCCTGGATTCATTCATTAATCTAAAATAAGAAAGGGTTGGGTTCAATCGGCAACGATATTATACGCATCGGTTAAGCTAGTATCCAAATTAATTTATGCTCAAGCCATGTGCAGAGACTTTTACCAGAGTGTGCAAACTTGCTAGGCCACTGGAGCAGGGGAGCAAACATACCTATGCATGGGTATGAAATGGGGGAAACTCCAAATGTTGTGGGATCGATTATTTTGTTTTAAAACCTTGCGCCATAGCTCTTCAAACATGAAACTTATGTGATAGTTCCTGGATTTATCTAGGAATATTTTCTCAAGCAAGGTATCAGTTTGCCTTTATCTGTATTGTTACTATGTGTTTTGCAATGTTTTCTTTCGTTTTGATGGTGATGAAGATACGATAACGAATCTTTACCGTGACTATATGGCTTGTCACGTCTTTGCTGCAAGCCTTACTTTGGTCAACGACTCATATTCGAAGAGATCCCCGACTTTGAAAATGAGTTAAAAACGGGCAAACTACCAATTAAAGTACAATTTTGATTTACACTTTTCTAAATCATTTCTTAATGCTTTTGCTTCTATCTAGATTTAGCTGTTTTGATAAGAACATGACTTGAATTTATCATGCATTTTTTTTCTTTTGCTCAGGGGGTCGAAAGTTGGGGGTGCGGTTAATGCATGACAGCGGTTTATAGAACGTTATTTACGGTACCTCATGAAATGACTTTGGCCTTTCAAATTTATGCTTGTCAACCGTTATCACATCCTAATATGCCTACTTCTCAAATGGAAAGGAAACACGTGACTTTCATATATAAATAGGTGCGTTTAAACGCAAATCGAAAAATGAAACGCAATTTGATTTTCAACCAATCATGATCGCGTATTTGAGACTTGTGTTTGATCCTTTTTGAGTTACGTTTGAACAGCTTTTTATACAAGAAAGGAGGTCACATATAAACAATCTTACTGTTTGTACAGCAATACGATGCAAGTTGAGTATGACGTCATTCCAGAGCCCGGACTCTTTCATCTTTTCCACAGCTTTAGTGACGTCACGTTGAATCACATCTAATTCAAATCGTCCCAGGGATCGTGGGTTACGATCCATCCATGCAACCAATCTTTCAGGTGATGGGTCGGGCAGAGAGGAGAATGCAGAGATGATTGAAGTCTCATCAAAGATACTGGCCTCTGAGAGAGGATAAATGATTCATGAAATAAATACATGAATATCGTGCGGGAAAAGTCATATTGCGCAACATCGTTCATGGAAACACTGTGAAAACTCTGAAAATTGGCCTCATCTTCAATTTTCAATATCATGTCCACCTGATAGGACTTTTAAGTCATAGGTCCACTGCTATCTACCGTCTACAGGCACATACTTGCTTTAGGAGTCAGGCCACAACAATCATCCAAAACTACTGTTGTAACACGGCTTGGAAACAGTGAAAACTATGAATCCGGGTGATAAATTATGTGAAAGTAGTGTGGACACGTGTTCAGATTGTTGACACTATGAAAGGGTTCAAAAATCCTGACAGCGGTTACTCTGTTATAAATCGTAATCATCTCTGTGCATGGTACAAGGGGTGCAAGTCTTAATGGAAACTTAGTTTTTCTCGGTTATAGCATGTTTTTATGTTATGATGTATTTGACACAACACTGCCCTTGGATGTGTAATTTGTGCTGAGACTTCAATAATATTTTATTTATAATTTTACTCGGAGAAATATTTAGAACTGCAGTCTCTGTCTACAAATGGTCTATATACCAGCTGACATAGAAATCAATTCTTACCCACAGTCTTTTCTTCGTACTTCATACTTCGACTCTCAGCTGATTTCTGTTTCCTCTGACGGATTGATGCGAGAGTGTACAGATACGGATTGAGAGACGAGTTGACGGGTAGTACAAAGACAGCAGTCCATGCGTACACCTTCAGCATAGAGAAATATAAAAATTGTTAGGAATAAACGTTTTCATACAAAGGTGCACAGTATAGCATGCTATAATAATTATTATTCTCAGATATTCAGCTACATAATTATTAAGGAAAACCACGCAGCTACTTTGATTTACAGCGGCCATGATTTGGTGTTTGAACACCGCTCATCACGTGCTACAGATTGGGAATCCACATCTTTCAATTTTGTTTTAAGTCGATCAAGTCTGGTATTTTCCATCATCGCTACCACCTACCGATACCCCGAGTTTTCACCAAGTCCCATGAAAAAAAAAACGGCGCAAAACATATTCTACCAATAATATATTAATTTTTTAAAGGGAAGTGCAGCTGGCAGTTCCCCTGAATCCAAACCCGACCAAAATACTAGAAGTGTGCTAATGACGACTCACCTGTGCAGAAATGGTCAGTGTTCCGCTCGCCGACATCAAGCCCATGATGATGATTGGTAACCAACAGACAAGATCTGTTCCAACAACAAGAGCCATCTTAGAAGCCAGCTTGAGGTTTTCAGCTAAACGCATTTCCTCCTTGGACTTGTTCCTCTTCCCTACAATCCGCTGCTTTGACATCTGAAACGTGCAGTAGATGGAGATGTAACACAGGAGAGTCACCAGGAACGCTACGAAGTTCACGCCAATGAACAAAGAGATTGAGTAGTGCCATCCTGCAGGACGATCAACCGTCAACGGTAAAGCCAGACAAACACCCGATTGACCGTAAAACTTTCCTTCGACGAAAGCAGGGATGAGAGTAGGTAAGATGCCAAGGAAGGCTGCTAGAGACCAAATGATGAGCTCAACCACGCGGGCAGCACGGACAGACAAATGAAGTTGTGGTTTAAAAGGCGCCACAACATGGACACACCTATCAAGGCTGATTGTCATGATCAGAAACACCGAGGCCTCACTGGAGACAACGGAAGTGATTCCCGCGAGCTTGCAGAGGACACTATTCTGCCAGTCATCAGCATGGGCAGCATAGTTCCCTTGGTAATAGACGTCAGCTGATGCGATTGTAATCATGTACAAACCCATCAAAAAGTCAGAAACGGCTAGGTTTGTGATCAAACTTGATTGCACGGTTGTACGTCTCCCCCACCCAGAATTCACGAGTCTGTACCCAACGACAAGGACATTGCCTATGAAAGCACTGGTCCCGAGAATCCAGATAAAGATGCGAAGGATGTTATTGGCCATGAGATCTTCACATGAGGAGAACTGGTCACGTGGTGCATTGCAGCTGGGGGAATCCCCTAAACCCGCCAGGCAGCAAAGAAGATATTTATCAGCATATCTGTGCAAAACAAAAGTTTACTAGTAGTTGTCATAATAAATAGTTGTTGTCTCTGCTTTTCTAATTATTTTACCAGCATTTGTTCTTGCTTTTACCAAGATTTAGTGCATTTTGGTTTCTTGACAAGACCAATGTGTGATTGATCGGGCTAGCATTTGCCGTGCTAAGACTGCCTCCACCATCAAATGAGATCTTAAGTTCCCCTGGACATCCCACAGCAGTAGACTAACAGCCCACGAGACCAACACTCCACTAAACCGATGGCCCACGGACCGACAGCCCATAAGATCCTATAAACCCTCAGAAAAATTGTTAGAACGCCCACGAAACTGATAAATTGTGGGCGGAAGCCACAACTTCCAATCCATCCTGCAAGAAACTTTTCGTGCAGTAAACGTCCCTTTTTAAGTCACGAATATTCCACCGACAATATTTATCACTGGAGGAAGTTTGCCCTTTGAACAATATAGCCTTCAGAGGGCGATTCCATGGTTACTAATATAGGTTTTCCCGCCCAATTCCATCAGAGTTGCATTCAAATTCATGAATAGGCGTTCAATTTCGAACGATTTTCGTCAACTTTCTGCTCTCATGGTTCATTTTAATTCTTTGAGCATTCAATTTCGTTTTTATATCATTCCTTTTAAATTTTATTTCATTCAATTTAACGACGCGAAGTTGTCATTCAATTTCGCGCCAGCTGGATAGACGTTCAATTTCGTCCCAAATACCTATTTCAATTTCATTTATAGGCACACACCTTCGCACTGTGAACGTTCGAATTCAATTAAGATAAACAAGTTCTGTAGTTCTATGTAATTCTTACCTCATGTTTTAAAGTCATATGCACCCCTTTTCACTGTTTTTTATAGGTTTTCCCGCCCAATTTCATCAGAGTTGCATTCGAATTCATGAATAGGCGTTCAAGTTCGAACGATTTCCGTCTTGAGCATTCAAATTCTTTTTATATCATTCCTTTTAAATTTTATTTCATTCAATTTAGAGAGAAATCCATTCAATTTAACGACGCGAAGTTGTCATTCAATATCGCGCCAGCTGGATAGACGTTCAATTTCGTCCCAAATACCAATTTCAATTTCATTTATAGGCAAACACCTTCAAACTTTAAGCGTTCGAATTCAATTAACATAAACAAGTTCTGTAGTTCTATGTAATTCTTTCCTCATTTTTTCACGTCATATGCAACCCTTTTCACCGTTTTTGATTATATAATTTCCTTCTCATTTTCAAAGTTTATTTTAATCATAGGCTATTTCATGTTTATTCCTCGAGTGTCGGCCAGTTCTAGGGAGTCTTGCTGGTTGTCAATTGTTTCAGCCAACCTAATCCTGTCCGTATTCGAGATATTCATGTACTCTCCTCGAGCCGCCGCCAGAGTCGTGTATAAATGAATTGTATGCAGGCCCCTAGGAGCCGGATGTGCTGGGGGTGGTGCAGCACCCCCAGAATTTTTTGAGGCACCCCTAGAAGGCTGAGGATGCGGGGGTGCTGACGACTATTGTTTTCTTTTGCTTGTCAGAGATTTTTGGAGTTAAAAAGAGACCCCAAAACGCTGAGGACTGTTTTTATTGCTTGTCAGAAAATCTTGTGAATATCAAAAAATCCTGGATCCGCCGCTGGCTGTAGCACCCCCAGTTTTCTATATGGGGACATTTGCCCTTGCACTTAAAACAACTTCATCAGGCGCCATTCATAGATAAGCAACTCCATACCAAAAAAAATTTCTTTTTTAATTTGCTCACAGCACCCCCAGTGACAAAATCGTTCCCAGGGGCCTGATTGTATGTATAAATTATGAAAGTGGAGTTATATGAGCTGTTGCTTCGATGACGGTTTGTCAAAGGAATGAGAAAGTTCAATATAAGGCAAATGTCCCATTTCAAGGTGCATAAAGTTTGCATAATTTATTCAAACGGATGCAGATTACAAAGAACATAAGCAATAACGAAAAACACTGCCCAAATGCTAAAATTGCTTGCCTATTCGTGAATTTGAATTCCTTAACGTTCATCAGGTCAGTGCTGGTGCGAATTTGAATGCATTTTACGTGCATTTTTAATTTGAACGCGCTTTTTACACGTTTATGTGAGAAAATCATGAAATCGCATGCTAATGAAATGAAATTGAATGAACTAGTTAGCTTTTTGAATGTTGATCTCGGTGATCATTCAAATTCGCTCGAAATTAAATGATTGCATCGTTAAATCGGATGCAATTTTGACGAAATTGGGCGGGGAAACCTATATTATATAATTTCCTTCTCATTGTCAAACTTTCATTTTCAAAGTTTATTTTAGTCATATTTCATGTTTAGTGTCGGCTAGTTCTAGGGAGTCATAGTTCTAGATATTCATGCACTCCCCTCGAGCCGCCGCCATAGTCGTGTATAAATGAATTGTATGCAGGTCCCTAGGAGCCGGGGGTGCTGGGGGATGTGCAGCACCCCAGAATTTTTTGAGGGGGTGCACAGCACCCCTATAGTAGGCTGAGGATGCGGTGGTGCTGCAGGGGGTGCTGTAGCCAGCAAAATACTGATGACTTTTTTTTTGCCTGTCAGAGTATTTTGGAGTTAAACAGAGACTCCAGAACGCTGAGGCCTTTTTTCTTGGCTTGTGAGAAAATTTTGTGAACATCACAAAATCCTTGATCCGCCGCTGGCTGTAGCACCCCTATTTTTCTACAAGGGACACTTGCCCTTGCACTTAAACCAACTTCATCATTTGCCCCGGGCGCCATTCATAAGCAACTGCATACAAAAAAAATTAACGATTCGCTCACAGCACCCCCAGTAACAAAATCGTTCCCTTATTGTATGTATATGAAAGTGGAGTTATATGAGATGTTGCTTCGATGACGGTTTGTCAGAGGAATGAGATAGTTCAATATAAGGCAGAATCCATTTCAAGGTACATAAAGTTTGCATAAGTTATTCAAACAGATTCAGATTACAAAGAACATAAGCAGTAACGAAAAACACTGCCCAAATGCTGAAAATGCTTGCCTATTCGTGAATTTGAATTCCTTAACGTTCATCAGGTCAGTGCTGGTGCGAATTCGAATGCACTTTACGTACATTTTTAATATGAACGCGCTTTTTACACGTTTATGTGAGAAAATCATGAAATCGCATGCTAATAAAATTAAATTGAATGAACTAGTTAGCTTTTTGAATGTTGATCTCGGTGATCAGTCAAATTCCCTCGAAATTGAATGATCGCATCGTTAAATCGGATGCAATTTTGACGAAATTGGGCGGGAAAACCTATATTACATTTGGGAGAGGTTTTGAGTTACAAGCTCCTGTTCTCTTACTACAGGTGTTATGTAAATGAGTTTTAGTTACAACAATGCACACATATTAGGTACCTAAAGACAGTAGCAAAACGTGAAGAAGGAAACATACTTTCTGCCAACACTACAAAATGTTCGGTTACTCATGTTACATTATCAGATTATTAAAAAAGAAAAATGTAACGTGAGTAACCGAACATTTGCAGGGTTGGCAGAGAGTATGTTTTTTTCTTCTGAAGTTTGAATACTGTATTTAGGTACTCTAATGGTTACAGCCCTATAGCTAGAATGTCCGATAGTTTGCGGGTCCGATAGACCGACACCCAATAGATAGAAGGTTCGATAGACCGAATGTACGAGAGGGTCCGATAGACAGAAGGTTCTATAGACCGAATCGGCAAAAGGGTCCGATAGTCTGAAGGTTCAGTAGGGGTCCGATAGTTAGAAGGTCCGATAGACCGACAATAACGTAAAAAAGGTAAAATAAGTGGATACAATAAGTTTTTAATAGTTTTATCTCATAAAAGGAAAAGTGTAATGCCTTATCTTCTTCTATGTGTATTGTAATAAACCGATGCACTAGGTCTGTAGGCCCACCCTCCCCTCAAAAACAAAAGCAAAAATGGGGAACTTATTTTAAAGTTTTGTTTTATACATTTCCAACATGTTCAAAGTATTTTTATCAGAGCATCATCATCATCACCGTGGGGTGGGGGTGGTCCACCCATGCAGCTCAGCCCCCGGTTAATTTTGCCACTAAACCGATGTATTGGCAATGGGGAACGCTGACCATTTTTATGGTCACACTAAAGCCCCGAGGCCCAGCATTTTTTTTAGTGGAGCAAGCTGAGGAAAGAGCGTCCCCTTCTAACACAAGTGTTATATTTTATACAAAGAAATCTTATGGGGTGCAGACTTTATAGTTGAATTTTCATTCAAAGTAACAAAAGATAACAATAAGATTCTGACAACAAAAGATTCTGACCGATAAAAATGAATTTCAATTAGGCCCTACCACCTTCTTGGGAGGGGGGCGTTTCCATTTTTTTTTGAGGGTTGTCAGGTGATATTTTCCTACCATGCAGCTATGATCTCAGCATTTATACTTTTTTAATGTTCACCGACTACACCCATACCACTACCTTGTGGCAAATTTTAGTCTGTGGACTCTGTCGGGTAAATTATATATTTTTTTTTTTTTTTTTTTTTTTTTTTTGTGGGGGGGGGGGGGGGCGGGGGTAGGAGAATTCGAGAATAGTCGAATATCTCACTGCCCGAATATTATGATATTCGGGCTTCTTGTTGCCGCAGGACGTAAGAGGTGCTTGCTGCAAGAAACAATCTAGGCCTAGTTTCTTGATTGTACCAGCGAGCAAAGCGAGCGAACGAGAGAGAGAGAAAAAAAAGAAGAATTTTGTATCCCGAGAATAGGTTCTAGCGTATTCTTATTCCGTTCTCATAATATGTGTAACATGTTATCGGCATCTTCTGTTCTCATATTGGGAAGAGACTATTGGTCACAGGCCATTATTTCTGAAAATTCATCTCTTTAGCCCCTTTAGGTCAACTTGCCGCTCGATTCCTTTCAGTTATGTTGCTAACATTCTTTGTGTAGCAAAATAGCATAACATTAGCTAGAGATTCAAGATGCAAACTAAATAACTTCCATAAGAATATGACTTATTAATATAATTGGCATTGGTTTATATACATAAATATGGCGATTATATTAAAGGGAAATCCAACCTTAATGGCAAGTTGCTCTGAAAGAAAGAGGAAAAAAAATCAGAGAAGCAGATTGGTAAAAGTTTGAAAGAAATCGGACAAGCAATAAGAAATTTATGAAATTTTGAAAGTTGTAATCACTATACCTATGGGGATTTCAAATTTGCTGAATAGGTAATGTCCCTGTCATGAAAATGTGGACAACTCCCCCATTTGCTCCAACACACAAAATGACTAATATGTAATTTTCTTCCCAATGTATTACTTAGTAAGATTTTTTTCTTTAATGAGGACCTATAAAAATATGCTAGCTGCAATATTTTTTGAGTACTGCCCCGAGGGTAAATTCGCTTCGGAGAAAACTTGTGTACGACAAATGGGAGAGTTGTCCACAAGAATTTCACAATCGACTCACCAAATTGCCAATTTGAGATTCGCATAGATGTAGTGATCTCATTTTTCAAACATCCATTTTTTTCTTTTTCCTTGTCCGATTTCTTTCAAACTTTCACCATCCTGTTTTTCTTATTTTTCTGCTTTCATACAAATCAACTTATTACCAAGGTTGGATTGCCCTTTAATAACTAATATCAATAATGAAAATATAAAGGGCATTGGTAAATAACCCTAATAATGCATGCTAGTGAGGGAAGTTTTTGAAGTTTTGTTTTCTTCTTTTTCCTTTCTGATTTCTTAATTTCCTTTCTTTTCTTTTCTTCTTTCCTTTTCAACCTCTTCCTTTTTTGCTTTTTCTTTGGTTGGAACGCCCCCACTTATTTTAACCACTTATTTTTTACCCACTTATCATTTTATCCACTATTTTACCATTTTTATGTATTTAGTGTGGGTCTATCGGACCTTCTAACTATCGGACCCCTACTGAACCTTCGGACTATCGGACCCTTTTGCCGATTCGGTCTATAGAACCTTCTATCTATCGGACCTTCTGAATATCGGACCCGTTGGTCATTCGATCTATAGAACCTTCGGACTATTGGACCCTCCTGCCGATTCGGTCTATGGAACCTTCTGTCTACTGGACCCTCTCGTACATTCGGTCTATCGAACCTTCTATCTATTCGGTGTCGATCTATCGGACCCGCTAACTATCGGACCTTCTAGCTGTAGGGAGGACCCCACTCTAATATGTGTCCATTGTTGTAACTAAAACTCATTTACCTAACACCTGTAGTAAGAGAACAGGAGCTTAAGATGTAACTCAAAAGCTCTCCAAATGTAATATTAGTTACCATGGAATTGCCAATGATATTTTAATGGTATAACTGCAGCTCTATCCGTTACTTCTTTTTTTTTAGATTACATCATATAAAATCAGAATAATAGCCCATACACTTACAAGGTTTCGAGATTTTGTAAACCTGTGAACATGCCAACCCCAACATCGCCTGACTCAGCTATCAGTGTATTTCGTATATCCCTGCCAACAAAAGCATTAAAATAAGTTCAATTTGTTAGGAATATCGAAAATGTATTATTTTTTTGTGTGCAAAAACACTCATTTTACAGTACATATTTTAACAATTCATAACAATATACTTAAAACATATTTCGTAACAGTTGTGATTCTACTTAACACTGTGAGGGAATATATTTT
Source organism: Heliocidaris erythrogramma (assembly GCA_025617745.1). NCBI lineage: Eukaryota > Metazoa > Echinodermata > Echinoidea > Camarodonta > Echinometridae > Heliocidaris > Heliocidaris erythrogramma. The sequence goes on along the minus strand of CM046871.1, from coordinate 979,864 downwards.
ATTTGAAGCTATGATAGTATTTCTGTTGACTTTATAAGTAATAAAAATTATGTTTGCAAAGCCTGGTTTAAATTTTTTTAATGGTTTAAATTCAGGACAGCACAGGTCAAAGTAGGTTAGCTCACAACGAAAAACTGCATCTATTTCATCAATGGAATTTCGCTTGGTATACCAAGCTGAAAACGAAAAATAGAACATAGTGTCATTAAATGAATAATAAATATACTTCAGTTATCCAATGACGATAATAATATTTTTTTTCTAAAAGGCTTATTTTTATATCAAATAAGTGACTACAACATGGAATTTCGCTTGGTATACCAAGCTGAAAACGAAAAATAGAACATAATGCCATTAAATGAATAATAAATATACTTCAATTATCCAATGACGATAATAATATTTTTTTTCTAAAGTGCTTATTTTTATATCAAATAATTGACTACAGCGTTAGTTTGAAGAAACTGAATTTCTTTTAGTTTTCGTCAAACTGTCAGATGGAACACATGCTTACAACTCTTCGAGGTTAGAAAGGTTGTCAAATGTTCCCACTTCAATCATCTGCAGTGGATTATTCGAAAGATTCCTGCAACAGAGATAAGTATAGCAACAATGTTATAGTTTATTATACAAATCTGGTGATATAATTTCTCCTTGTTTTGTTAATCACTCTGCATATCAGGATCAATTTAACGTATAGCCTCGTCTTGTGCTCCCCGAATAATTCTATTGCAATAAGTGTGATATAGACAAATGAAAAAAATTGTGTATATATATATCATGTATACGTTTATTTGAAAAACAATATACAAGTAATGGGGGATTGATTGCAATAATATACATGTTTACTCATTGTATGCATTATTCTTGGAACAGAAGTTGCTCAATGGTTAGCCAGAGGCTTGCCAGACATAGCAACCATTGATGTATGCAAAGTGAATTCCATCCACAGAGATGCCATTATACATAGCAGGTGAAGCAGATGAATTAATTAGTATTAAGAGGTTCGGGAGAGAAACATGCATAAATTGAAATATATTAGTAAAGAGGTCTATTAAACAGATATGAATTTACTGGAGTTTGAATGTGTATATAGAAAAGCATTGATCTTGAAATATCTCGATATCCCCCCCCCCCTATTACGACTGAAAGGGTGACATGGCAATAGTTAAAATAATACAGAAACTTACAGTGAAAGCAATCGTTGTAGACCTCCAAACGCGCCATGAAATAATATTTGAATGTCGTTCAAGGCGAGATCTCTGACAGTAAACAAAGAGGAAAGGGTGACAAGGACAAAATAATATGCAGTTAAACTAATCCAAATAAATAGAAGGGCAATTTGATGTTTAAAACACATTTTTTTTGTACTGGCATTTTGACATCAACCGTCGTAACGTTATCTGGTTGAAATTTACATGAAGATCAATTATTAACTGAATGTATATCATTCCGTAATATGAGGTTTTGCAACCCCCAAAATTATAACAAAATATGATAATATTCCCGAGGAGGAAAGATGTGATGTATGCTCGCGCAGATTTATTAAGACGACCATGGAAAACGTTCAATCCTCAAATCTAATCAGATTACATCCATAACATAATGCAATAGACGAGACAGAATAAGTCGCATTGGATTTTATAGAAAACTGTCAAGAAATATGGTTTACCCAAATGGTATCTTAAATCTGATTAGTTCACTTCCTATAATGAGGTACTACATACTGATGTTACGTTTGAGGAAAGTGTGCAGATAAAACTGTAGCACTTACAAATGCAAGATGTTGAAACTTTTTGAAAAAGATCCGGCTTCAATCTCCGAAATTCCTGCATTGTCAAGATCACTGTATATCAAACAAAAATGACATAACGTTAATACACGAATCATCATAAGCTAATTTACTTTATAATTTCACTTCATTTTTGTTTACAAAGAATTTATTATTATTTTTAGATGTATTATTATTCGCATAGCCTTTTTCTGTAATAAAAAAAACAACTCTGTCTAACAGGCATGCCGCACTGTTTCCCCAGGCTAATATTCCATAAGTTAGATATGGTAAAACTAGTGTGGAGTATAGTGATAAAAGAATGTTTGGCGGAAAAGACCATTTGAGTTTATTGATCATACCAATGTTTCTGGATATCAATTTACATACATTATGAATATGTTGCTTCCATGAAAGTTTCTTATCTATGATAGTCCCTAGAAATTTTATTTCAATCACCTTCTGTATTTGTACATTATCTATTAAAATCGGATGAGATAGTTCGTTAAAAGTATTACTAAATAACATGTAATTTGCCTTTTTTCTAGATTTAATGATAACTTGTTAGCTTTAATCCATATTGCAACTGAATCCAGTTCAGAATTAGTCACATTACATAAAGTTTCTAAAATAGGGATTATTTTGGTTAATTTAATTTTGTTTGGAAAAACACTTGTGCTCAGAGATTATATAAGTGAATGGTTCAACAATACTTGCTATTATTTTCTTAATCATAAAATTATCCAGATCATGATGTCCACAACTGTGTTTACTTGTAAAATTGTTAACAATATCAAGGACTTCATCTTCATTTACAGGAGTTAAGAACATAGAGTTAGGGTTAGGGTTTTGTAAGTAATCATAAAATTTTCTATCACATTTTGGTATCTTACTTGCTAAATTTGGACCTATTTCTACAAAATAATCATTAAAGTGATCAACACTATTTTGTAACTCATCAATAGTTCTTTTATCAATTTGTATCTTAAAAATAATACTTTTCTTCTTCTGTTTATTCAGAACTTCATTGACTAATTTCCATGTGTTTTTACCATCTTTGTTACAATTCATAAATTGACGTGAAAAATATATATATTTTTTTTCTCTACTAGTAACCCTGTCAATGTATTTTTATAATTCAAATATTTCGACTTAGAACTTTTAGTGGGATTCGCTTTATATTTATCTTAATAAGCCTGGTGTTATCCATGGAGATTTTGGAATTCTTTTCCTAATTTTGAAGATTAATTTTTCTCATAGGACAACATTCATTAAACAAGCTAGTTAATTTAGCCATAAATACACCAAAACTACTATTTACATCAGTCATATCATTAATATCATTCCAATCTACTATGCTCAGTCTTGCATGTGTTAATATTTCCTTCAAACAAATACCGTTTGTTTATTATAGAAGGGAATTGTGTTTGCTGCATGGTGGGGAAATGTGCAAATAATTATGGGAAAGTGATCCGTCAGGTCTGATATTACAACGCCAGCTTTCGGAAGGGGATGCATGTTACTAAATATATTGTCAATTAAGGTGGAAGATTGTCCTGCGATGCGAGAAATAAGTGGTATAAATGAGGAAGTGAGAAGCGTTCCATAGAATTCATGAACGAAAGCATCAGAATCGTAGTTCAATAAATTAACACTGAAGTCACCATTAAAAAACAATCCTTGCCCCGCAGTATTGGGTTTGAGAGAATATTTTGAAGGCTTATTTAAAAAATCATAGATAGTCGTACACTATTCCGAGTATAATATTTTTTAAAAGTGGCTTGGTTTCACCTGGTTTACTTACAGGTCAGTAAGGTAAGGTAGCATGGATGGTACAATACTTTTACTTTCGTTCCCGCCTGTTTCCAAGGCCCTCACCATATCTATCGAAGCACATGTCGTTTCATTTTCACAACCAAGTGATCTATATGATGTGGTAGATAAGATCAATGACATTTAGACCTAAAAGTATAATTCTTGCAAACTAATAAGCACTCTTTTCGAGATACATAAATAAAAGTTTTTTAATAAAAGACAAGAGTTTATTGAATTAAGTTTAGTAATTTTTATAATCGACTTAAAAATAAATAAAGATAATTCGGATTATAGAAAGTTGTAATTTCCAATTAGAAATGTAGTTATTTTCCCCTTGAACACGTTCTAGAAACATTTTGATGACTAGAAGGCTGGCAGTACAAACCTAATATTTTAAAATTCAATCCGATCCTCACTTTCAAATTATATGGCAAAAAACATTGGTACGAAAACTCCATAAGGGCAGTACCGTTACCCAACGATTAAAAGAGCAGTTCTTTTGTGTTTAGTTGTATAGTAGTATAAAGTTAACTTTGAAAACTGACATACATGTACATATAATATGAGTGGTTAGTGGTAATCTGGTACGTTGGGTTTGTTTTCTATGAAAACTTTTTTAATGAAAACCTGACAAATACACAAAATCAAAATAAAGTGTTCTTACAATTTTCTGAGGTTCCTTGGTAGAGACGTCACATTTATGGATTCAGCATGACAGGTGTATGAGAGTCCAGCACAGGTGCATCCTTCTGGGCAACCAGCTAGAGATTATGGTGGCAAAACAGGAAAGATAGAGCACCCATTATCGTCCATATTAATCATTGTTCCTATCAAAGACTTGGAAAACAGAAATTTTTAAACAAACATTTTCATGTGCAATACTTTATACCAAAACACTTTTTAAATCTCCCGATGGGCCCGTATGAAAGCATATAGGTGTACATAATAAACGAAACAGAAAATTAAAAAATATATATTAACGTAATTCTTATACAAGCTACAACATATTAATTACGTTTAACATTGTGTCAAAAATATTTAAACTTAATATCATGTCATTTATAAAACAATTTTGATATGGTTATGACTTATAGTCTACACGAACTTGAATGCAAGAAAAAGTGATGCAATATTTTCTGGGGTAAAGTTAAAGTTAAATCTTCGTCCTAATGATATTCCTTCATTTATTCTTCTATCTCCTTCACGCACGGGCATCTCGTGTCGAACGGTTTGTACAGAGATGTGATGTAGTCTTAATTATACAAATATTTGATTTGATGCAATTTTTAATTAATTTCCGTTTTAGTATAAGCATATACATGATACATGTCGATTTAAAAGTTAAAATAGAACAATATAATTAATCTGTATATCAAACAAAGATGAAGATAATACCTGATAATTAAGAATAACGGATTATTATTAACCTATACGTATACATAGGGGCATGCTACAGAAAGCAATGCTTGTATGATCATGATGATGCATGCCCCCAAGACTTACGAAATGCATGTAGTAACGAAGATTTGGTCAAATTATAATAGTAGTAATAAATACTGGCGAAATCTATAAACACATTTACGGCATGCATGTGTAGGCTTATGCAGTACAAGAGAGAGAGAGAGAGAAAAAAAAAGAGAGAAAGAGACACAAAGAGAGAGAGAGAGAGAGAGAGAGAATAAGAGACTGTGAAAAGCAAGGGAACAAGAACGTGATTACTGGAAGGGGGAATATCGAATACAAACATTAATGGAGTGCTTCACCTACCACAAAACGTCTCGTCATCTTGATCTGGACAATGTATTACGTCATCACATACATGGTCAGGACTAATGCAGATTTTGTTTCCATGGCAATGGTATGATCCAACAGGGCAATCATATGTATCTAAATATAAACATTAGACGAAAATGCATTAATTCATGAATAAACTTACGAAAAATAATCATGATAAAAGATGCAATTATATAACACATGTACAAATATAATCTACTACATTTTTTAAACCATTGCTATGACGTCAATCTATTCAATAAAGTGTAGATTATTTTTACGAATGTACTATTATCGGTAGCAATGGTTTAAGTCAGAGAACAGTCTTGGAATGTAGATTCGCTATTCCGAATCTACACTTCCTCGGCTATTCTCCTTTACAAAATGATCTCATCTCCTGGTAATTACGGAAAATATCTCCCCAGAGAATCAAACGAAACATAAATCATATAAAGTTAAGAATTAAAACTACAATTAATAATCTGCCAAACAACTGTGGCAGAAAATGTTCATTATTTTGGCTTATTAAAAAGGAAAGGTAAAAAGAATCGTGATATACATGTATGTAGTAGTCCCGACGCACGTGCATATTTAAACGCATGATCTTCTACATGTATTTGCAAATGTGAGTTGAAAAGTAGAGGTGTCGTAGTCGAGTGCTATAAACACTTCACTGGAAATACGAATATCGTCGGTTCATTCCTCGGCACGGTACTTGTGCCCTTTAAAGGCATATTATCTACGTTGCTATTTTATGGTACACTTAACACTAAACACTAAATAAAAAAAGGGAGTCGAAATCTTTAGTAATGTACCAGGGACCAGCGCTTCTTCTTTGCTGGTCTCTGTTTTCATTTTTATTTTCATATTATTACACTAATGTAGTCTTTTTTCTTACAATTCAACGTTAATGCTCTTTATTTTGCTTGTAATAATCAAGATATTTCCTGCAGTCAGTTTCGTTGTAAATTCGTTTTATATTGTTAATTGCACAATAGTTATTGTCATATACTTTGAAAAATTAAAATGAAATGAAATCAAAGTTTAAATCTTAAATCTGAAATCTGAATGTGATTAAGAGCGAGTTTTCGTTGGAGGATTATCCATACCACACTCTTGTTCGTCTTCTCCTGCAGGACAGTCCATCTTTCCATCACATCGGTATCTCAGAGGAATGCAGTACGTGTCTGGACATTTTAATGTCCAAGCAGGACATATGTGACTCTCTGCAAAAGAAACATAATTTTCAATTCCATTCAATCGAAAATATACATGCAAAGGCATCATCTTTTTTTCATCAAGATTCTACATGGACAGGCCCTTGAGCACCTTGCTGAGATGGTGTCAGTAACTCAGTCAGTTAGGTCATTCAGGTCTTCAGATGGCAAGAGACTGGTTGCGCCGAGGACAAGAATGGTAACCTACAAAGACAGGTTGTTCGCCAAGGCCGCACCCGTTCTCTGGAACTCTTTTCCTCCGTATTTGAGGCAATTAGATTCCATAGAACAATTCAAACACAACCGAAAACGTATCTGTTTTAATATCTAAGATTTTAGTTTAAATACCTGTAGATTATAATTATGTTGAACTATTTTTATGTAACCTGCATATTGATTGCGCCTTGATAGAAATATTCTGTTACGTGCGCGTTATAAATGATATTATTATTATTATTTGAGCCCACATTGTATTTGGATATTTCAGACACGTATTGAATATAAACTTGAACTAATATTACTGATAAGACGATTCTTTATGAATATCTTTGATTGCCTAACGTACAACGATGTGTGAAAACAATCGTTCTAGGTTATACTGTTGTTTTCTTTTGGCGAAGTAAATAAGGGATGGAAGTAATAGACATGACTATATAGGAAATGTCACTAAATAATGGGATACCTACGTTATAACACATTATACACGGGGGGGGGGGGGGTATCAAACCTTTTGAGAACGGCTTTAAGATGTATGAACTTATCCTCTTCCTCTTCCAAGAAGTTAGCAATAACTGTTATAAATTGTTTCGACTTTGACCTCTGTAATCAACCCTTGAGGGACTTTTATTTGAAAAAAAATACGTATTTCATACCACACTCTTTCAGATTTGTGACATCTCGGCAGCTATTGGGTAACCCAACTTCATCGAGTTCGTGCATGCAAACCGAATCCAGCGTTGCGCAAGCGCCATTATCACACCTCAGTTCAGTGGTGGAGTTACAGACAAAATGAAGTCTGATGTAATCTGGTATTATTAAAAGAAATTGAGTAATAGATAACTATTTCTTATTTTAAAATTAGTATTGCGTACTTTCTTTAATTTTACTCAGGTCTCGACGGCCCTTTTTATTTATTTATTTATTTTTTGGTACACAGAAACTTTCATCTTTATGAAGAGCAAGTAAAGGTAGACGGAAATCATTTAATGTTTAAAAAATAATACATGTACATGCAGCTCGTAATCTTACCACACTGGTCTTCGTCCTCTATGGTTTTGCCGATACAGTCAATCATACCATCACATCTAACCTTGTTTGGAAACAAAGAACCGTCGAAACACTGGAATGCTGATGACGATAGCTCTAGAACTAAGGTAAAAGAAGTCATTAATATTCGGTTGATAAATGGTTGTATGTTATCATATCCTCTAAGCAGACGCGGATCCAGAGGGGGGCGCAAGGGGCGTGCGACCCCCCCCCCCCCCGTGTTGTCTGAACAAAGTATGCCCCCGAACCCTCTATAGATGGCCGTTTGGCTTCGTCAAACGGAGGGTTCCTCAGTGTGCGCCCCCCTTTCTGAAATGCGCCCCCTTCTGAAAATCCTGTATCCGCCCCTGCTAAGGGCTGGTCACATTTGTCCGATAACGATAACGATAAACAGATATTTTTTTCATTAAAGGTACACCCCCAGAGCTGCCCTACTATTAACCCTTTCAGGACAGGAATTATCTAAGGGGTAAATTGATCACATTTTGCTCTTCAAATTGGCAACAATGATATTGTTCTTTTAGTGCTACATGGTTCTAATAAAGTGTAAAGTCTATGAAAACAGTATACATGGTTTGGAATTTTGTTTCCAATTTTGAGGAAAAACAATGGTTTTGAACCTCTCAATGTGTTGCCAATTTAAGGATTTATAGCTTATTCTTGTTTTTAAAAATCCTGGCATCAAACTCAACATGGTCATGCAACAAAAATGGACACAGTGAGTGCAGAAATATTTGTTGTTTCTACTCCTGCATCTAGTATATTTTTTAGAGCTCTGTATCAAAGTTCTTGAGCCAAACCACAAAATGTGATCAATTGTGTTGAAAGGGTTAACAGACACGAGAATACTCACATGCACACATCATAGAGTAGGGTGTACCTTTAATAGAAAATCTCGCTATCGTTATCAGACAAATGTGACCAGCCCATTAAAGCAGTAAAATAACGAGAGGGAAATAGTTTAAGACAAAAATAAAAAGAGGGCAGGGATAGAGTGAGAAAAGGAGAATTTGGAAGAGGATAGAAAAGATAAAAAGTGACATACAGGGAGGGAGAGAGAGAGCGGGGAAGAGAGAGAGAGGTAGTTGGGGGCAAAACGTTATGGGGGGTTTGAAACTGTCATTCAAAAAAATCCTTACCAGATACTTCATATACGTCACTTTTACATCCCTCATAGACGTCAAAACTTGATATACAATAGTATATTGGAATTGTAAATGTTTAATAGATAAATATATACAGAGACCTGGGGGTGTTTAATAAAGCTATTCGTAAGTTACGAATGACATTACACACGACTGGTGATCAGTTCTTGTGCTAAATGATTGAGAATCTGACATAGAGATACATACTATATAGTATGTATGTATCTCTATGGAATCTGATTAGTATAGCACCCAAGAACATGTTCCAGTCGTTCGTAAAGTCATTCGTAACTTTACGAACAGCTTTATGAAATACCCCCTGGAAACTGAAAGTACATAGGCTATGTGGTAATATTCTGTTTGTAACAAGAAGGATATATGTGAAATTGTGCTTACCACAATCAAGTTCATCAGAAGAGTCGTAGCAGTGTGGAATAAAATCGCATCTTTTACGAATGTCTAGGCACTGCCCATTGGCACATGTAAACTCAGACTCCGTACACGCAGGGTAAACTGTGTGATGTAAGATGTAATATCATAATCAGCTGATCTTTTTTGCCCATTTTGTACTCAAAATTTGCAGTTCAATCTTTTTAGAGTTTGGACAATGGCTGTAATAACCTGGTGAGATCGCTTTGCATGTACATACAAATATTTCTGATATTTTACTGTTCATCCTTCATACTCTTCCCCTATGAGGTAATCTCAACAATGTATACAGAGCCCTAAAGTTAATTCAGAAAATAGTCCATTCCCCTTAACTGTCTTAAAATACTTGCTTTCACTCTGTAGCGGAAAAAATAATGCGACTACCTAAGAAAACAATAAGTTATTCTTGGCTTATTTGCTGTTTATCAAAGCCGAAAATCACAGTGCTGTTCTTTTTTCTTCTTGTTGTTGTTAAGTCAAGACAATTTCCTAAAACTTAACTTACCACAATCGATTTCATCTGAATTGTCCTCACAGTGTGGAACGTTGTCACACACAAACGAGACTGATATACAAGACTCATCATTACACTGGAATTGGTTTTCATCACAACCTGATTTGAAAATATCAAAAACAAATACGAGTCAGGGGAGATTTTTGATAGTGGACACGACACCGGTGTGTGCATTAAATGCTAGGCGGCTTAAATCCCTGCAGCGGAACTACTGAGGTTTGGCAAGAGTTTAATCTACATTTGTCACTCTCAACCCAGGTTATGATAAACGGGCGAAAGGTAGGAAATAATTCAAGTAATTCTTTTCAGCATCTTAGGAAAGCCACGGTAATAGCATTACTAATTTAGCGTCTCGAGCATTACTTGGGGTGGATATGTTCCCATTATAATTTTACCTATTATTACTATCATTATTATTATTATGATGATGATGATGATGATGATGGTTATATTTACAAGGAATACATTCTTTGTCCAAATATCCTCCTGTAAAACAACGATATTACCACAATTTTGTTCCACTTCATACTTTGCACCTATTGGTTTGGTCTCTGTTGGGACCTTTGTTTTCAATTTATAAGGGGCTTTTTTATTTCACATAATCCCTTTCCACTCATTATGTAGATATTAAAACACACGTTCATAGGACATCAATTTCTATTCATCAAAATATTTTGAAATTATGCACACAGGCGGACTTAGGGGAGCACGTCCAGCCCGTGCCCCCCCCCCCCCGAAGCCCAAGTGGCATACCCTAAGTATACAACTCCAAGTTTGTGGCCCTCTTTATGAGGTGATTAAATAAATTTTATTGTTTTTATCATTTGCTTTTCAGAATTTTCTTTGAATATTGTGCCTACCATGTTTTAAAAACAAAATTATGGAATCCACCTCTCATTATACAAACCCTCATTGCACCCATCTTCGTCGCTTTGGTCATGGCAATCGATGACGTCATCACATACGTAGACATCGCGTATGCACTCCCCTGAGGTACACTGGAACAGTCCTGGCTCACACTCCTCCACTGAATCTGGAACATTAGGAAAATACTTTCGAGAACGTTTTAAAGTGTTAAAGATGTACTGGACCATTGCCGGCAGTGTATTGATATTTAATTGGAATAGGATGGTTATCAACAAAATAATCAAATTAATGCTAAACTGTTGAAAAAAGTTGATAGGATATTTACCTGATTTAGAGAGGTTAACCGACGAGTTCCAAGATGATCCTGGAGATTTAAGAAATTTATAATTTGAAAACCTTACTTTAAAGTACAAACAGAGAGCTTAATTTTAGAATTCCTTTTCTATTGGGAAATATGGGATAAAATGGAATGGAGGGTAATATAATTATTGTGTTTGTCGACTTTAAAGAAGGTATCTTTCTGTCTATGGTATCTTTATCAGCATGCAGATTAGGGGCCTTCTTGGCGACAATATAGTGAATCTTTGAATTCTCCGTACGTTTAGAAGGAAAATTCTTAATTCCTTCTTGCAGTCATCATCGATTCCTATACTCCCTTATTCCTTGAAAGATTTTATCAGTTCAATGTGAGGTAGATAAATTATCAATCAAGTAGCGATTACAAGTCACGAAACTTGCTTTTACCTGATGATTGAGTTTTGCATACAAACTGTGTTGTTTCTGGGGATGCACAGGCTACGTCATGCCAGAGATCAGTAGAGAGATCCGTCGATGTGGCAGGATCGAAGACTAACATTGTACACGCCTCTAACACTCCACCATTCGGCTGTTTCTCCCCCTCTTTAGTGCTGGGTCAATACAATCAATTTACACGAGACACGTAATCAGATATCAATTATCAAGTTTACTGAATGAATATCAGTGACATCAGAAAGGGGGATTTTGTTTTTCGCGTGTTCGCATCAGTAATGGAAGGAACCTGTTTCCCAATTTATTATTATGAATCAAAATTAATTTCAAAGTTCTTAATAGCTCATAATAAATCATTAAGAAGAATCACTGATAGGTATATATATATAATATGTTTCGTATTTCATATTTCTGTAACTGGCCCGGCTTTAACTTTCGTTTACAGTTGCTGTACTTCATGTCTCATGACGTCACTCTGCTGAGAGTCAGAAGGGCATTACCTCAATGTAAAAGCATGTGAGTTAACACCCTTCTGGATTTCAACAGATAATGATTTTGTCGGAATCACTTTACATAGAGCCTCTATGTAAAGGGATTCCGACAAAATAATAATGTGCACCTCTAAGAGGTACACATTATTATTCAGAGTGGTACTGCTATCACTTGTATGATTATGCCCTTATAAAATGTGTGTGTGTCCGGATATGTGGGTGGGTATGCACACGTGTGCGTTGGGGTGTGAGAGTGCGTGTGGGTTAATGTGCGCGATGGGAGTGTGTGTTTTAACCTCTCAACATTGTGGTTATGATGGTATACACTCAAACCCAAACAGTACTGTTTTATTTCCTATACAATGTTTACCTAAAGGTTCTGCAGAAATTTTGCATAATGCGTTGATGAAATTAATCAATGACCTCTTTGATAATCATGATGATTTGTACTCCAATTTAAAGTGATAAAGAGAGAAGGGAAAAGAGCTTTACATTTACATAATTTGCTTGTCTGAAATCATACAGGTTCAGAAAATAAGTATAGAGAATACTAATAATAATATTCTGGATTTATATAGCGCTTACAGACATATTACTACCCAGTCATCGGATTGTTGGCTTTCCCTCACACAATGTATGCACCTTCTCCACTCCATGGGGAGCATTCCAGCCAGGCACCTTTTGCAGACGCTCACAATGCTGATCAATCCACAGTAACTTTCGCATACTACCGGGTACTCATCTAAAACCTGGGTGGAGAGGAGCAATGTGAATTGCTCAAAGGCATAAGTGTATTCCTTCTCGTAGAATTGACTGCTTATAGCTAATACATCCAAACTATGTTTTTCGCACATTGGAGCCCATTTTTTTTTACATAAACGTTTACATATATCGCCATTGTTCACAAATGTGTCCTTCCACATAATTCACTATTCATAACCACTCGCATGGAATTTCATCAAAACAACTTACTTGCTAGGGATATACCAATCAGTATATGACATTGGTGTCCCATCGGTCCATACGAACACCCCTTGTTGGTTCCTATGTCCTAGACCTGCAACATGATTTAATGTAAAAACAAAACATAAATTTTCAACCAGGTTGTTTAACATGTTATTTAATTTAGTTTTCAAGAGGATAATCTATTTCTTACGTGACGGGGAACATTCATTGGCCCCACCATAGCCAGTGGGGGAAGAGGCCAAGCGTATACGGCCGAGCAGTGGCGGATTGACATAGGGGGATAACTGGCCCGTGCCTTAAGTACACAATTTTGAAGAAATGCCTTCTTCACTGTGTACTTTTACGGCATTGTGCCCCCTCTTTTCCTCGATTAGAAAATTGCTCCAAACACCACTCAAACATCTACCTATGAATAGTTGTCACGGGGAATATATCTAGGGATACTTGCGGGGGGGGGGGGGTAGGGGTGTTCGGAATGAAGTTTCCTGGAGTAGTAGTTCAGGATTAGTCTAGGTGTTGGTAGAGCAGAGGATAGTGGTCCCAGAATCATGGGTAAAGCATATCAAGTTGGTTTTGTCGTTGTATTTGTCAGTCTGTCGTTATATATGATGCTGGATAAATACATGCACAATCGTCTTGTATTGACGTTGTATGAGCAGATATCATACTATTGAAATGATGGGTAGAGTATGATTATTGCTATGGATTTTTGGCCCATGACCTGTAGGGCTACTATGACGTCAATTGCGATAAACTACATATTTTCAGACTTGCCAATGTAAGTCTTTGTTTCCGCTGTCTCCCACTGAGTTGATATCATGTAATGTAACATTGTCATCTCATCCTTATCATGGATGCTGATAAGATGTGCGCCCTCTACGGTCCGGCATTCTGCCTCGGCCTCATTCCATGTTATGACGTCAGAGCTGATGAAAAGCTTGTAGCAAAATCGTCGGAAATTATCCCAGCCTCTCGGACAAGTGTGATCTAAGAATATAAAACAATTTTTTTTGGAAAAAATGCACTTCTTGCAAAGGGGTATTTCTACATTTAACATTGATTTGAGTCGAGATAAAGAAAGCCCACGGCACTTAAAGACATCAAAAACACCAAAGTACGCTTCCGCTTTATAATCCCGGCTCACACGAGACTGCGTCAGTACCTGCGGTAATGGAGGCTGTTAAGGCAAGGATCCCATATACTTGTTATTTAGATTATTGTTTGGACTGTCCACTTTGCAATCACTCTTTAACAATTTAAGTCTTAGGGGCCCCTCTGTAAAACAGCGTTGTTATGACAACAACGCTGAGTAGGGCCATCCCTCCGTCTTCTTGTTTAATCAATTTGTTTTCATAATTATGAATGTATTATTATTTGTTGTTTTAACTGACGGAAAATAAACACAACATACAACACAACGTCAGCAAATGACGCCATGTGTGTGCCGGTCTTTACTTTTAAGCCAGAATTTTGTTGAATCGTAGGGAAACTGATATTCTCTTATAAAAAGAATTGTCAACTTTGTCCTTGATTTACTGCATACAATGTCGAGGATACCCCAAAGTCGTTTTCTGTTAAAATCACATAAAAGAAGCTGCATTCATTGGCTTAAAAGTATTCAAAATGGAAAATCATTAGTCGAATACTAATTCATCTGTTAGTATTACGTACTGTCTTTGATGCCTTTGAAAAACAGCGATTAGCTGACAAGGGCAATCCAACCCATGACTGGAGAATAAATAAATCAAATCAAATCAAATTACGTACTGTCAGCACTAGATGCAGAGAAAACATCGGGTATCAGCTTTCCAGTATTATACTCTGCTAGGAAACCAGAAGCACTTTCGATACTGTCGGAATGAAAGTACAATCTCATCCTATTCAAAGATGACATGTAAAATCCTATCGGTGGATTCCGACCGCAGAATCGACCGAGGGTAGCCAAAGTTGATACATCGGTTATAACAACAAAGTCTTCTTGACAGCTTTCATCAAGGGAGGCCACGTCGAAGTCGATGAAACGGAGAATAATTTGAGTCCAAGGTTTGGTGCTGATCTCCCAGGTTTGGTCGATGTTAGGAGGGTAAGGATTGAAATAGTTCATTGAGAAAAATACGCCTGAGCTCTCCGTACAGGATAAAACATTGTCAGTCTCTTCTCCAAAACAACCGGGACTGTCTGTGAGATAAAACAAAACATAAGCTTATTTATAGTATTTTCATAGATTTTGAAACGGTCTTTAGAGATCGGCACGTTGCCATTTTTAACACAGATATATACATGTATATATATCAACCCCACGGCCATCCATGTAAACAGAAAATTATATATATACATCTATATACACTACATGAATATATGGTTGTGGGTATGTGTGTGTCTAAGGAGGGATGGGTGTGTAAGTGTGTGTGTGCGTGTGTGTAAGGGTGGGCTTACATGAATTCAGTTGTGGGGTACAGAGAAATATAGAGCACAATGATGGCCTTTATTCCGTCATGCTTGTGGGCTACACAATACAATAGGAGAAGTGCTTGCGGGGTACAAAATACAATAGGAGAGAACAATAATGTTCCCCACAAATCAATGTGTGTGTGTGAGAGAGAGAGAGAGAGAGTGTGTGTGTGTGTATGTGTACACCCCGCCTCACTCCAGTATTTCTATTTTCCGTGAGCTCCCTCACCCCTCCTCCTCTTTAAAATATGGTGTTGCCACTTAACTTAAGTTAGTCACGTTAATCAACATGCAATTCATTGTAAAGGTTATGAAAGAATCCTCATTATGATCAAGAAGGTATTTTCCTCATGTATTCACTTACCAACAAATCCAAATGATGCTGTAATATTCGCGGGTGCAGTGAGCAATCCAGACGCTATTTTCAGGTTGAGTTGAGATGAAGCAGAGATAAGAACCGGAGGTACATGGGCGAGATCGAAGGTCTGTTGCGATTGTGCTTCCGGGTCATCAAGTTTCAAGACTCCGTCGGAGATGTCTTTGATATCCTTCACTCCCTGGAAGATACAATAATCATGATCATTCATAAAGAAAGTAGCACACCTACCGTATGCATATTTGTTTAGATAAACGGCTACTCGACATTATCAGTAATCATTTACAGGAACTTACATGTATCTTATACAAAGCAAAGTTATTTATCAATGACAAGAATAACTTGTCATGAAAATTTCATGATCTTTGCACACGACATCTTTGCTGATGTAGGACCGAGTCGGTGGCTTTTGCGTGGCCTATGACACGCCATATGAGATTGAGATCATACACATTAATAAAAGCCTATTAACTAGATGTATATGTTTTAAGCGAATGTATATACTGCGGTGTATTTAACCTTTTTTAATATCGTTAGTACTCATGCGAAATGTGTAACATTTTGGAGAATATAAATGCCCTCTCTCTCACTCACTCACTCACTCTTTTTCCTTATATGCAACTTATACTCATAGTGATTGCCACCACTGGAATTGGGACAGAAAGCTTTGTTTTTCTGTTCCTGACGTTCCAGTGGTTGCATTATCTTTATCTTTACTTTGTCATATGTGTTGCCAAACAAAATAATGATAATAATAATGATAATAACAGTGAATGCAAAAATGAACAATGGAAGTAATGCGTCGAATTACTAGCGTATGCATAGGCTTGACCACGTTACGTTATTACGCAATCTAAATGACGTCACGAGTGCGTCACGGACAAGGTTATAATCCTGGTACTTACGTCAAAACCTCTGAAGATGAAAGAAATATAAGCGTCATTCCGTAACGTGATATTAGATTGGCACAATGCACGGGGTGGAAGTAAGCTGATGAGATTGAGGGAGGACTCTCGAGCACTCTTTGAGAGAGAAGTCGACGAACAATTCTCACCGCAATAGGATACTGCACATTCTGTAAAGTAAGTACATAATATGCCGAAATACCTTCAAAATGCAAAATGAATACGAACATGGATCTTTAAAAAGTACTAACATAGTTTGAATGTTGCGGAGCTGAGAAGTGGACTAGTAAAATAATATGTATGAAAAAATACAAGAAAGACAGAATAGCTGCACATGTATTACTCTTGTTCAAGCAAAGAATGAAGCGAGTCTATACGACTGAAAAAACAGAAGTCAAAGACACCTGGTGTATTTTTGTGGGGAGGTTTATAAAAATTAGGTCAGGATAATACAGAGAGGAGTAAGAACAGGCAACGGCTTTCTTATTGTACATAATAAAGAAAGTTTGGCACTTATCCTGAAAATTTTCAGTATGTTTGTCATGATTTCCTGCAAATGCATTTTTGTATGGTATTATTTTTAAATGTAAACCCGGTAGTAGTATTACAATAATATATATATACAACATTATTATTTGAACTGTCTTATCATTAGCGAACAATTCTTACCCACGCTAGTACACCCCAGAAGTTCAAATCGAAGACACAGATCTCCATCCCAGATAGTAGGAACAATCTTATATTTGTTGGCACTTACTGTCGACTGCGTTGATACTTTACAAGCTGATGCCAAGCATTCGGATATATCCTAAGAAACCACAATATTTCAGTCCTAATATTAATATACCTGTCAATTTCAAATTATGCCTGCGCAGAAAGTACACACTACAGATAATAGATTAAGACTGGTTTTCAGCTTAAAGGGGAAGTCCACCCTGATATCAAGTGTTTTATAAGAAGGTAAAAACTAATAAAACAGACCAATGAAAGATTGAGCAAAATGCGATAAAAAATTAGAAATTAATGATTTTTTTTGTAGTTGTAATCAATCAAACACAAATTGGAAACTCTGTGACGTATCTTGCGAGCTTCTCTCCCATTTCCCTGCACTAAACAAGCATAACTTTCCACTCTTTCTACAGAAAATATTTAATCAAAATGCAACCTATATGTAATCATTGCACATATTTTTTACACAAAACCTGTATAAAACAAATGTATTCCTTCATCAAAAACTAAGAAAATGAAAATTAATGCATTGTTCTGTACAGAACAAATGGGAGAGGAACCAACTTTAAAAATTCATTAATTTCTTATTTCTTATCGTATTTTGCTCAAACCTTCACTGATCTACTTCTTTAATTCCTCTGCTTCTTTTAAAATCAACTTGTAACCAGGGTGAACTTTCCCTTTATACCTAGAGCATTCATTCGGTGAATGCTGACATCTGTCAGCATTTTTGCTCGTTCATAACAGAACATATTAGTGCGTAATTAAGAATGCACATACTGATTTAGACATAACAAGGCCTGTCTATTCTACCATCTGTCTGTCTTTATGGTTAGCAATGACATGTACATGCCCATCCAAATGGATGCTCAAAGTAAGGGAAAATAATGCCAACTCTTGTACTTGTGATCAAATGACAAGAGGAATTACAGAGGATATAAATACATGGAATTATGACAAAGAAGCTGCGATTTTAATACCATAAAAGAAATAATTTATATACTGACAGAAAGTATCAAATCAACCGCAAAAGAATCTGGCATTCCATATCATCAGTTTAAGAGTATGATGGGAATAAAGGGATTCCGCGCCATCCCAAATCTTGGCGAGCGCGTACAGGTGAGTAGAGTAGTCTGCTTTAAGGCCACCACACACCTTACGGTCAGTCTGCGATCCGATTTCAGAAGAAAATGTAATATCATTTGACAAAACATTTTAAAAAACGAGAAATATTTTTGATTGAGGGCCTATATAGTCATACAGATAGTAAATCGATAATACGGCCTTTGTCGAGTTTTCTAGTCGGTGGAATGACCAAATCAGCTCTGAGTCGTAGTGACGGCACAAATTCGTTCGACTGCCTACGATTTGAAACTAATTTTGCCCTTATTCCCTGTAGAAAGCTTCCAGCTCGCCCAAACCCTATGTTTGGTATTAATATTACTTTTCAGAACCTGAATAGGACAGATTTCATATGTTAAAAGGCCAATACTAATGTCATAGCGATTTATTTCACAAATCGGATCGCAGACCGATCGTAAGGTGGTCTTTACGCTATAGAGAATGTAATTAAAATCGCAATATCTCTTTACAGAAGTAATATTTAAAGCCTATACGTTGAATATAGTATAATGTCATGAAACCTCTAAATTAAAGAGCAAAATAATTTTGGCGATTGGTACCCTTTAAGGAATTAGTTATCGTATAAAGAGATCTGATAACATTAAAGGAACATAACCTTCTTATTAACCGGTGATTTATGCAGAATAAGGAGTTCCTAACATTCTTAAAGATACTTACAAAATTTGAAGAAGTCGAGACACGGTTATGGTATAGGTCCAAACTAAATGATTTTATTCTGGATCCATTGCATTGTTGAACGATGACATCACGGATTATAACGCTTGCTTCAAACGTCACTTCAATGAAAGTCTCATTATTTTGTGTTGATTGAGCTACCCATTCATTTGGAGGGTAATGAGTAAAAGGTTTCATTCTGACGTCATCATTCCAAAGACCAGATCGGTTGAGATGGTTTGGCACCCGGATGTTGGAAGCCGGCAGATGTCCAGACGAAATACCCAAATCAAAATGACAGTCTGTAGTGAATTCAAAAGTAAGCGTTAGTTCATCTCATTGTGATTTATTTCCACCTTGTGTAATCTATGTAATTAAATTTTGTTCATCATTTGCTAATGTATTTTCTGGTACAGTAATTCTATCACAACCTTTACTATTTCCTTGACAATGCTTGCTAACTTGTATGTAAGTTACTTAATGAAAACTACTTGACTATACAATGCATATATGCCTAGAGTCTAATTAGGTGCATGTGCAAAATGATCACGATGTTGTATTCAGTTCAACCTTTAAACTTATTTTCTATTTTACCTGCAATGATTCAAATATCCAAATTCATTATTTCATTCATAAACGCGTCAATTCACAGAGCAAATTAAAAGGACCGGCAATGAATTCATCCAGTAAATGCAAACTATTCTTCACAATCATAGACATCAACGACGGGAAGTCATACCACCAAGATCGACCTACATTGAAGTCTAAAGAGTTTTGATAATCAACACCCATTTACCATTTATGCATCCAAGGACATCCAAACGTAGCGATATCAGTTCAGAGCTCTTTGAGACAGGTTGAATTCTTACGTATTCAGTTAGGCGAGGACGACTGAATAAAACCTTTGATATTTCCTTGGATTCCACCCTTTCTGACGGCTCTGATAACAGAATGGTAATACAGATAATAATACACCATAACAAAAACTTGGTTCAGTCTATTAAGCGAATCTCGATTGGTTGACTGTATATTAAATAAAAGTGTCACTGACTCCGATGTTTGTATAAGATGTAAGTGATAGAAAATGGGCTCCATGGAAGAAAGAGTGCATCAAAACAAAATGTGCCCACGTTACACTAGATTGGTGTTTCAAAAGAAAATAGATTTAGCGTTTCAAAGGAAACTATTTAAGATGAATTAAGGTATTTCTATCATTAAGTAGATGGATTATTTGGACCAGCAAAATATGAAAGAATTTTAGAAAACTTAATGAATATGAAATTCACTAAAAGCGCACAAGCCACAACTCGTATTTCCCTTTTTGTACTCATAACGATACCGCGTATTATGCACATGGTTGGGGCTATTGGGTCGATTTCTATATCGCATTATGTTTATGTTTGTGTGTATACATTTCCCTACAGTTTAAATGTATCTATTGTAACCTGCAGCCAAATTATGAAATTAAAGTAATTTTTCATGTTATCACCCAATCGAATATAAGTTATGGAATGTCATTTCTTTCCTGGTTCATTGTCAGTTACCAAATGCTATAACTCTTCTAACTCTTAACCCAAACTTTCCAGACTTAAAAATTTGTGATATAGGTGCTCAGTAGAGACAACAGAGTAAGGAAGTGGTATTTGAATATTTTATAATCATTATTTTTCATCTTCTTTCCAATGTTTTCTCTAAATATTACTTTTCAAATTCCATATCTTTGTGTTCACCAAGCAACGTCAAGAACCTTCTTTTAGGGTATACCCAAGAGTTGGGTGGTGTCTTTCTAATTTTCTTTGTATGATTTGTGCTATGATTATGTTTAATCTTTCATTAATTAAATGTATGTGCTTTATTCATTTCATGCCCGGAAATAAATGAAAATGATAAATAACTGTGTTTGAATGATTTTTACAATTTCAGTGCCGTCGTCGAAGGCAATGATGAGTGACGACAACCATGTTCCTTGACTCTCAGGACCACCTTGAATAAGAAGACCAGTCACATAGGATGACTGACCAAAGCTGACCTGTAAGGACAATGGATTGAAAACAGAGCGAGGCGTATTCATAATCTAATAAATAGTGGGGCTGCATCATCCCTTTCAGACGGGAAGGCGATGAGAGGCGTATGTAGAAATCAAATCAAATTAATTTATTGAAATTAAATGCAGTATGACATCCCTCCACACACTGCAGTATGGGATTATCTAAATTCTTATACTAGCAAATGCAAAGGATAAATCAAAACACGTTTATTAATACACAATGCCTTATTATTTCCTAAAGATGAAACATTAACGTTTTCCTTAAAAAAAAAAGAATTTTCGCGTATTTTCAGTATGCATTTCTTTTTTTTCTCGTCCAAGAGTTTAGATCGTTTTCTAAATATTATTCATCCGTTTTTATGTTTATTTAAGAAACCATACCTTAGGCCCGACCTGTAATTATGAGTCATAGTGTCGGCTATTGTAAACGTATACGTAAGACCGGTGCATTATAGTGGTTTTGGAAATGGCGTAATTAAAAACAAAGAATGATATAAGATAGGATAAATACTTGAAGCATTGAGTTGTTTTTATCAGGATCAGGTATCCATGACGATGGCCCATGTAGTCTAGCTTGGCTTGGACCATGTTGATTATCTTTCTGCGAAGTCGCTGTAAGACCAGTATCTTCTATCCAGTTACCTTCCAGTCCTAAAGGGATTACGCAATGTCCTGTAAAATATCAATTATAACAAGTTCGATATGACAATGCACTATGGAAACAAATTATAAAGTCATTTTTTATTATTTACCTATACCGAAACAAACTAACCTGAGAAGTAGAGATCTTTGGGGGATTTATTTTAGATTGTGCATGACCATTTGAAAGGAACATGTGCCACACGCCTTCAAATTAATTATTTAACATTAGTGCTTTATGTTACTCGAAAATGATGTCTGACCATACTGATCAGACATCATTCGGCTTCTCCCCTTTTACTTTCTCGCACCATTGAGTAGATAATATTATAGATTAAATACTTATTTTCTCTGAAAGAAGAACATGATACGATTCAGAGTTTTTGTAATGGCTCATTGTTAATTCCTAAAAAAAGGAACATTATAAACTTGAGTTTTGTCACGTCGCACGTTCCATACCATCTCCGAGAGCCGTTCTGAGTTCAAGTTTAAATCCATCCGCGATTCCATCTTCATTGGTCGTAAATCTGACCCACGCCCTCTCCGACCAAACCGTAAAGTCAGACGGTATTGAAGTCCCGGTGAACTCATGTACGATGCTATCTGTGTCGTTTGGATGCGTTCCTTCTCCTACGATAAGTACATCGCCCTGGTCAATGAGGTCGAATTTGATGAAATGAATCAAGACGCCAAAGCCTGAAGGAGCAGTGACATGCCACTGGATGAAGACGTCGTTCTCGTAGGGCATTGGATAGTATGGAGATATCAAGGTGTAGACGTCGTGCTCTTGTAGAACTATCGGAGCTGTAAAATTTTAAGTTTAAATATTTTATAAAATTAATGTTAATGTGAGAGTTTTGTTGTATATCTTTCAGTTGCAATAGCAAGGTTGAGACCTCAAGCTTTACCCTGCGATTAATTTTTTTAAAAACATTAATCCACATTTGCCCCTTTCGAACGGGGGTAGTGAATGTAAATGTAAATAGTACATACCGGAAGAAATTCCATTAGTGCTAGATAAATGTATAAAATATATGTTTCGTCACGAAATTCCTTACTTGTTATAGCGGTGAGTTCCATCTTGAAACCTCGTCCTGAGTCACTTGGATCCGTGCCAAAGAACACATACATGGCATTGGTATCACTGATGAATGTTGGAAGGTCAGGAGAAGACACCCTCCCACTCCATCCTCCGATACCAGATCCACCTTGGAAACAAACCAACAAGAATAATTGAAAATGGTTCGATGACATCCAAAAGCTTTTATACCTGTATCAGTTTCGTCTATGATTCAGTGGTTTGAACCATCCAGAATAATGTATTCAACAACAAGCTCAGAATACGATGACTCATTAACGTATCCATGGTATCAAGAATAGCACTTTTCCGGCCCCCATTCCATTCTTTTTTTGGAGACCCATAAAAGTATTAAAACTAAACCATAAAAGGGATAGAGTGCAGAATTCGCCGCCCCCTGTACGTTCACTGTGGGTTTTTTATGGAGTCTCCCCTTAGTATTTGTATGTGTTTGGGCTTGTGTGGGCGAGGGTGTGTTTGTTTGTGCGGTCTTTTGATTTGATTTGATTAAGTTTTATTTTCGCAGGTTTAAAATCAACATACACTCAATTGACTAAAACGTAAACAACATCATACAAGATTAACAAATAAGGTATCATAACATATGTGTATAATGTCTACTGAGATACAAAGATATCATTTCATATTTACACAGAAGAAAACAATCAAAATTGAAGTACGATGAATTATCAATTTAAATGTCAAATACACTCAGGTATAATAAAAAGAATGCAGCACACAAACATAGACTTTTTCGAGTTTACACTAAATGATTTAGTGTAAACTCGAAAAAGTGTATGTGTGCGTGTGCCATTGGGTTTTTACAGGCACATATCAATGCGATTCACTAAGTTTAAGAACTGACCTTGCACTTCACTATCAGGCAATGACAGGATAGAACCCTGGGCCGTTGTATAGGTAAACCAGGGCCCCGTTTCATAAAACTTGTTATTAACAACAAGTTATAATTATTGTTATAAGCTACTGAAATTCCTGAATCTGATTGGCTGAGAGTAAATTTGTCATAGAAATGGGGCAGTTGTTATTGATCGATAACAAGTTTTATGAAACAGGGCCCAGAGTGTCATCCACAAGACCGTCGCGCAATTGTATAGGCTTGAATCTTAAGCAACGTGTAAAACCAAATGACTAATATTTTGTCTGGAGATCATTACTTTCAAGTACCTAAGGAATTGCCACAATGCCCTATTTACCATAGGCCAATGATAATTTATCTGTAGATAGAGACCCCCACCAGTTACATGATTTGTGAACACCCAGTGCCCGAGATCCAAGCATCTCGTATAGGCCCACTGTACGTGTCAAAAGAAAGTATATCCAATTATCGTACATTGTTACATGTCTTTAACAAGTTATAACCTCTTTAATTTTGAAATTTGAAGGGTCGCCTGTGCTATATCTAATATCTCATTCTTCAAAGCGCTATAATTATCAAAACACAAGTATGCACGTCTAAAGTGATGTAACGAACTATAAAACTTAACGAGTATTCAGCTGTTCAGATACTCGTTCACTTTGTCGCATGATAAACAGGAATGTGACGAAGTTCCGATACATAGTTTGTTAAAGGGCCCTGCAACCAGCGCAACCCAAATGCAAGTTTTTTGCTGTTGATGTGCAGGGATGCATACAACTAACATTCTGTTATTTAAACATCTAGATATGTTTCATAGATTTTTTAAATGTTTTTTTTAAATATTTTTTCAACCTCCTAAGCTCCACCCCCCAAAAAAGCTCCAGATCGTATTCCTGCAGTGACATCATCTGTCAATCATCAGTCAGCTACACTAACATTCTACAATAGACAGTGGAATGTAACTTCCCCCAGCTCAGCACATGCTCACAATAGAATTGCATGCTTTCAAACAATACCTCCTCATTACCATTCTTTTCCTGGTGATCCTACAGCATGTCTGACGTAGCAACTACTATGTAGGCATTGTATAGTCTATTAGAACAGATGGTCATTTCTTGCGAATTAAGCTGCATACCACTGTCTCCCCTTAGCCCACTAATGATTGACAGATGATGTCACTGCTGGAATGGGATCTGGAGCATTCTTTTAGGGTGGAGCTTAGCATGTTTCGAAAAATGATTTCAAAATATATTTAAAAATCTATGAAACATATTTTGATGTTTCAATAACAAAATATGAGTTGCATGCATCCCTGCACATCAACAGAAATCAACTTGCATTTGGGTTGCAGGGGACCTTTAATATGATTATAATACCATCACCTTGAAGGTCAGATTTAAATTGATACCTATAAATAAAAATTATTTATTCAATTTAATCATTTCCACCACACTAATGGAGTGTAAGTTTACATATCTATGTTATAAAGTCAGCTCAGCCAAATTCCTTTAGTTTCGGGAAAGGCCACGAATCATTCAATCAATTTCATAAATTTTCATCCGTTTGATTTTGTCAGATCCTAGGAGCTGTTTTAATATACACGTTGACATAATCGACGCTTCGGTCGCATGAGGATATAATAAGCTATGATAAAAACATTTATATCGCTCGGTCTGCTCAAAGAATCCATCAATAAAAACGGATGAACTGTGTTTTTTATGTGGCGCTTTTCCAATTACTGATGAAAGTGTTTAAGCGTGTATGATTTCCACCGCTTGTAATGGGAATACAATACACTGAACATAGTCACTCAAATAACCGTTGACTTTTCGAGCCACTCACTATCAGAAGGCGTCCATACAATTATGTATAGATACACACATATCCAGTAGGGGATAATGGAGAGAAGCACAGGAGGACTCCACCCCCCCCCCCCCCCCCGATAAAAACCAAATGAACCACACTTTAACAAAAACAAGTGAAATAACAACAAGCTTGTACTGATGCCCTTTTTTAGACTCTGCAAGTTAATGAATGTTAATGCATTTTGGATCCGTCACTGCACTCTTACAAATTGAAATGGTGTGCAAAGATCATTTTAACCTTTCAAGACAATTGAGCACATTTTGTGGTTTGGCTCAAAAACTTTTGATTCAGAGCTCTAAAAATATATGAGATGCATGGAGCATAAAGAGCATAATTCTGCACAACCTGTGTTCAATTTTTGTTGCATGACCACATTTGCGTATGACACAGGAATTTTTTAAAAGGAGAAATAAGCTTTCAAATGCTGAACTTGGCAA